>JBAMBS010001015.1:0-202646 GCA_037044455.1 Zygothrica quintamaculata | reverse complement strand
CAACGATAACGGCAGCACTTTTTGCGCATTTTTTACTTTTGTTTACTATAATAATACCAAACAACTATAATAATAATAATAATAACAAGAGGAACAACAATAAACAAGAGTGTAGGGTAGAGGCGACAAATTCAAAATAAAAGACTGTAGGTCAGTGTAGAAATTGAAGAACATAAATAAACGAAAAATGCAAGGTCGCGTCGTCACATTGAAGCTTATGTGGGTGGGGGATACAAGCTTAAAGAAGAAGCCAACGGAATGAATCAGTGGCACAAGACAAACGACAAAGCAAAATAAAAATAAGAATAATAATAATACTAATAATAATAACAAAAATAAACCTAGAGTAATAGACGATGAGGGAAAAATAATGACAAGAAAATTATTAATAAAAATAAAATAAAAAATCCACTTGAGCATTTTTGCTTTTTATTTTGCTTTCGTCTTTGTGTTGTTTTTATTTTTTTATTATTATTTTTTTTTTCTTTTTTGCACTTGTTGCTCAAAAAGCTTTTTTTATTTTGGCTTTTGTGCGTGCTGTCTCATTATTTTTGTTGTTATTATTTTACTTTTGTTATTCTGTTATTCTGCACATGTGCGTAGAATGTAAACAAATGAAACTTTAAAGCTACATGACAAAAAGAAGAAAAGGAAAAAAAAAAGAAAAAGAATACACATGTGTATAAAAAGTTCAAAGCGCTTGCAATGTGTATGTGAAATTTGGCAACGTCGCAACGAACATATTAAAACATGGCGTGTGCACATAAAGTGAAAGATTATAGAAACGACAAAACATTCGTATGATTGTGTGAGTGTGTGAAGCAAAAAATAAAAAAAAAAAGCAGGCCGAAAATATGAAAAATGAAAATGTAAACGTGTCTGTAGAGCACGTATGTACGCATACATATACAAACTCTCACCTATACAACCAACACCAACAACAATAAGCAGTCGCAACGAAGTGGAAGAAGTGTAGCACAAAATGGAAACAAAAATATGTGGCGGGCGGTCGGTCGGTTGGTTGGTTGTTTGGCTGCTCGATTGGCAGCAACGAAAAGCTAAAAAGAGAGAGAGAGTATACAAAGCGCCAAAGTGTATGAGAGATGTATGTGTGCATAAGTGTGTGTGAAAACTGCAGAGAGAAAATTTCACGCTTTTTTTGTGTGTTTTGTCTTGAACAAACATAAAACGAAAAGCAAACGAAGTCAGAGCAGCCGAAGTCAAAGTGAGAGGGAGTAAAAAGAGAGCGTAGCCCGCCACCGACAGCCAGCATTGAAAAATATTTTTGTGTGTTGCTTTTGCTTTGCTTGCTTGCTGCTGCTGCCATGGCTGTTGCTACTGGGTTGCCCATAGGGGGGAAAAACCAAGATGGCGGCCGCACATAGAGCTCAAAACAGCGACACATTTTTTTTTTTTTTATTATTTTTGTAGACTGTTCATCTCTGACAACGTGCTTTTAACACAATTTACTTTGATATTTTTTATATTACACACATACATACTTATTTAAAATAGAGTAACTCATAGAAAAGCGCGCTTTGAAAATTTATGCTGCTGCGCCATATATTTTGCCAATTAGAAAAAAAAAAAAAGCTTATGTAACATGCGGTCGTGTTCTTTCGCCGTCGCACTTACTCTTTCACACTACAGCCCCAGCACCAGCAGTAGGCTGCATACAAATGGAGAGTACGAACAAATTTTTCACAGCGACACTTGACCTCATTTGCATGTTGATGTATGTGTGTGTGTGTGTGTGTGGATGTTTGAGTGTTCATTAAATTAATGAAAATTGCTCGTCATTACTTCAAAATACACACATGTATGTGTATGTGTAAACGTTTGCTGTTGCACTGAAAAGCTCTACACCAAAATGCAGTGCAAAAGCTTTCACAAAAACGGATGAAAAATCGATATGAAAGTGTGGCGCTCATACACCGAAACAGAGGCGCGCACACACACACACATATATATATATATATATATATATATTAATATTTGCAAATGTGCAAAAATGTTGGAAATATTGATTTTGTATGCAAAAACTCACAGAGAGAAAGAGACAATCCAATCGCACAAATTAGAAAGTACAGTTCTAAGTCTATTTAAAAATACATACATATCAATGTATGTATGTATGTATATACATATTTTTAAAATATTTAAATATATATAATAGTGTATGTATATATATAAATATACATACAATGCATTCAAGTTGCTTGTTTTAAAGGTATACACACCGAAATAGAATCACAGGCAGCACATAGTCGTCGTGTCGTTTTGATTAGATTTTTTTTTTTAGAGGTTTGCACATCAAAATTATGTTGATATACACACACACATTTGTACATATATATACATATAAATATACATATATATAAAGACACACGGTTTTGTATATGTGTAAAAGCGCGCGGGAGAAAAAGCAATAAAGTTGAATTTATTTTTATTAAAAAGCCAAGTTTTTCAGTTGTGTGTATGTATGTGTAGTTTTCCTGCTGCTGCGGAGTAGCAGCCCGCACAACAAAATGCGAAACGCGCGGAGCCACTGAAGAAAAACTGACGACTGACGAGCACACACGAAAAGTTTTCTGGTCTAGCCACAGCGCTAACGAACGAAGTTCCGAACGAAAGAGCAAGCGAGCGATTGAGTGAGTGTGAGTTTAAAAAAAAAACACCCAGCTGTAGTTGAATACATGAAAAGAGAACTGCTCACTGCCTTATTTTTTCATACACACATGCACAGCATTGGTTTGGAGATCTAATGTTAGGTCGTTAATAAAGGAAGCTATTATTATATAGGCTATTATCGATATGTTTTTTGATAAAAATATATATATATATGCTATGTATAATTTTGGAGGGAAATCTATATTAAATATACATACAGTAATTATTTTATTTAAATACCGATTGTACACCGCGTTCCGCAATGTTGAACTGGGTAACTTCCATGTTCATGAACGTCATGTGTGTTTGCATATACGTTTGTGTGTTTTTGTCATGTATGCTTGGAGCGCGCGCAGAGTTGCCAACATGATTATGACAGACTCAACGGCGCATGCAAATCAAAAAACTATTTATTCTTGATAAAAAAAAGCAGGCTTTGAAGCATTAATTAGCATCACAAGCTTAATTGTAGAAAACTTTGTTTAGTTAACGACTGATAAAAATAGATCCACATATTAACTTACTATGTCTGACTGTATGTATGTTGAATATCAGTGAGATGACAACTCTGTCTATGTAGTGGAGTTCAAAAATATCATTCGTGTGGTCGCTCGTTGCTGTTGTTGCTTTTTGCTGATACATGAGCGCTGTGCTCGCTCATGTAGGGGGCGAGATTTTTGTGTATGAGTTTTTTTGCCAAGGCGAAGCCATAATGTTCACAAGAACAACAACAGCCGTTGCTTGAGTTATCTCTTTTGCTCTTTCTTTTGCTATCTCTTGCTCTCACGCTGTCTCCTTTTCTATAGATTTGCTCAAGTGCATGTGTGTGTATATGTGCCGGAAAGAAGGGGGAAACAGTATGTAAAATGATTTGTATGCATTGCATTTTGTACTTAAAAAGTGCAAATTACTTTGTATGTATTTGTGCCTGAGTTTTTTTTAATGATCGTTCAGGCAACACACACATACATTGGTGATTTATTTTAGGTTCCAGCATGACTTCATCGGAAACATTTTTCGTTTACCTTCACCCTAACCGATGAAACTTATGTGAATTCTCTATACATACATATGTATGTAGATTTATATGTATGTAATTATGTATTTTACATTTTTAACGGACTTGCGTTTATGTCGCATGTTTGTGTGTATACGCATATGTATTTATAATTAACGCTTTTATGTGAAATTCTACACGCTTGATTGAAAAGCTCTAAGCGCTACTAATTGACGAAATGGAGACAGTCAAGGTGCGAATTTTGTTTTAGAGAGTGTATTCTAAACGTTGAAAACGATCAGCAGATGAAAGGACAAAGGACAAACTCAAATATATATATATTATATGTATATATGTATATGCATGTATATTAATACATGTCACATCCATAAATACATGCATATTTATACATACATACATACATACATACATATATGCAACCTACATAGCATCACGTATCGCATAACAATTAACTTACCACATTCAATGAAAAGCTCTCTCAATCTCTCTTGCTTTATGTGTTCCTCTGTCCACCCTCACTCACTTTTAATAAGCAAAAACTTCAAGTCGGTCACGTTCTTATGTATGCGTTTATTTCATATGCAGAAGCTTTTCCCTTGCGTTTTGCGTTTGCTTCTATTGAAACATTTGACAAACAGCGTCGCCGTCAACAGAACTGTCAACTAGGCCTGCTGCAATGACAGCTGCGTCGTCACATGCACACACGCACACAAGCATTCATTTAACGAAAATTAAACACACAAGAGACAAGTGAAAACTAAACACTGACAATTATCTACATACTTGTATTTCAATACAAACAAACAACCAACTAAACACACACACTAAAACAGATTTATATATATATATATATATATTTATATATATTTAGGTATTTATGTTATTTGCTGCCCTTTTTAATTATAATAAATTATATTTCAACTGCAGCTTAGGAGTCATAAACAAGATTGAAACAACTTTTGTGTTTGATGCCATTGCATTATTCTTCAAGCACACACATTTTACTGCTGTTTTTATTATTTAACTTTATGTAAGCATTATAACAATGTGTTTTATGATTGTTTCTTCTATTTTTTTTTTAAAGGGGGATGGGTAAAATTGCTTACGTTACGTTGTGTATGTATGTAAATACGAGCGCACTAACGACAACGACGCTTGATTCCTGAGAGTTCCGTTTGGTTACTGCAATAACAAAAACTGTATTGGCGAATGCGAAGCCATCGGCAGAGCAATAAGAATAAGAGTCAAAAAGCTACTAAACTCAACACATGCAAAAAAAGCACACACAGCATATGCATACGCGAAGCCCATGTTATTGTTGTTGCTGTTGCTGTTGTGGTTGTTTTTGTTGTTAGCATTGCATGCAAAAAATACGAAGATCGCTCGTGAGTCAGTGTTGCCAGAACTTCTTGAGGGAAAAAAGCTAAAATGGGATATAAAAGTAGAAAAAATAGAAACAATATGAAATTGAATTTTGAAATTGTTTTTAGTATCTTAACAAAAAAGAAAAATGTTCCGCACCTCATACCATTTCCCAAAATCAAAATAGCCAGAATTCCGCCTGATAGCATTTCATAATATCAAATAGCTTTCTCACTTTCAAAATGGCTAACACTCCTGCTAAATAGCTGAAAGGGCAACGCTGTTGTAAGTTGCGGCGAAGACTTTACCTTGTATAGAACATATTCTGTACCTTTTGCATGTGTGCGTTTGTGCGTGTTTTATGCGTTTTTTATTGCATGAGCTTGTGGCTGTGTGTGCGAGAGGGAGAGAAGTACCGACAGTTGCTGATTTTAATAGAATGGGAAGTAAGAACTAAGAAGCTAAATGGAAACGCAAAGAAAAATTCGGTATGTGAGTAAGCATACATACATACATGTTAAAAAATACATACTAAAATAAATATACATATATATATACATATGAATACAAACACGTTTGTTTTTTTTCTTTTTCGATAGATGCATTGTTTTTTATCGAATCTAATTAATTGATTATTTCAACTGGTATTAAGTATTAAGTATCATTTCTTAAAACTGTCAAATTAAGTTAGAATTATGTCACGTCAATTATTTGTTCAGCCGACAATGCAAAAAAAGGACTTTCGTGTGGTTATCAAGCACTATTTCTTACGAAATAAAACCGTGAGCCAAACGAAGGCTAAACTAAATAAATATTATGGATATGATGCACCATCGAATTCTATGATACAAAGATGGTTCGGCAAATTTAATGCCGTCCGCATGGCCACGAAAGATGGCGAACCTTCTGGAGAACGTTGTGTCCCAACAGACGAATTAATTGATATAATTTATGACATGGTATTAAGTGATCAGAGATTGTTAGCCTGGGAAATTATGGAATCATTGGACTTATCATATAACTTAGTGCTTTCAATATTGGGTGTACAGTTGGGCATGAAAAAGTTAGTTGGATGTTGGGTGCCGCGTTCGCTGACAATTGAACACAAAAACAATCGTTTGGCAACATCCGTGGAATGCTTGAATCTATTTAACACTAATGTGGATGGATTTTTAAACCGTTTCGTAACTGTGGATGAAATATTGATACATCATTCAAAAGAAATGAAAATGCGTTCTATGAGCAAGGCAACATCGGCGGAGGAGGTTCAGATGCTACGGAATGTCACCAGCAATAAAACTTTAGTTACTGTCTTTTGGGATATACGCGGCATAATACATACAGATTATCTAGAAAAAGGAAATACAATCAATGCAGAATATTATGCCACCTTATTGGATCGTTTCAATGATGTACTCCATGCAAAACGTACAAACTTGGCCAATACAAAAGTTTTGCTGCAACATGATAAGGAAAGGGTTCATCAATGTATAGCATCTATGGCTAAGATAAGTGAATTGGGCTATCAATTGTTACCATATTCACCACATTCTCCGGATCTATCACCAAGTGAATATTTCTTGTTTCCAAAATTACAGAAATTTCTACAGGGCAAAAAATATGATTCCAATGATGAAATTATTTCAAATACTAACGAATTTTTTAACCAAATCGATAAATCGGCTTTTTTGATTGCCATCAAAAGACTGAAGCACCGTTGGGCTAAATGTATATACCTTAAGGGAGAATATGTAAAAAAATAATATAAACTAAATCAAAATAACAGCAAAATCAAAATAGAAATCAATATATAAAAATAAGAATAAAATATAATAATTAGTTATAATAAGTACATCAAAATCAAAAATTAAATATAATAAATAAACTAGAATAAAAAATAAATAAATAAGATAAAAATAAAATTAAAAAATGATAATAATAAAATAAAATAAATAAAAATATATATAAAATAAAATAAAAAATAAAATGAAAAAAATATAATAAATTAAATTATATTAAAATAAGAAAATAAAATAAGATAAAAAAGTAAGACTAAAAGATATTTAAAATATAAATAAATTCAAATTAAAATTAAAATTAATAAATAAAACAAAAAATAAATAAAATAAAAATAATAAAATAAATAAAAATTAAATATAAAAAAGGAATGCAAAATAAAATAAATTAAAATAAATAAAAATAAGAAAATAACAAAATAAGATAAAAAAGTAAAATATAAAGATATATTTAAAATATTATAAATAAATTAAAATTAGATATAATAAATAAAATTAAATAAAAAATAAATAAAATAAAATAAAATAAATAAATAAATATAATAAAATAAAAATAATAAAAATAAATAATAATAAAATAAATTAAATTAAATAAAAATAAGAAAATAAGATAAAGTAAAAAATAAAATAAATTAAATTAAATAAAATTAAGAAAATAACAAGATAAAATACAAAAATAAAATAAAATGATCTTAAAATATTAAAAATATATTAAATTAAATTTAAATTAAAAATAAAATAAAAAATTGAAAAAATATATTAAAATAAATATAATAAAATCAATATAAATATAATATAAAAAATAAAATTATAATAATAATAAAATAAATAAAATTAAATAAAAATAATAAAAAATATCAAAATAAAATAAAAAATTCTAAAATAAAAATATCTTTTGGTTTCATTCAAAAATTTTTAAGATTTGTTTACTTTTCCTTTACTTTTCAGCCTCATTATAATTAGCTGTTGTAAAGAAGGTGTCAATAAATACAGAACCCAAAACAAACCCTATAATATGGTATTTACAAACATGTAAAGATACACAAATATGTATGTGTATGTGTTGGTGTAACTGTCTACAATTAGAGCTTAATTCAAATAGGCTTTTGATGTACCTAAAGTGAAGGGTCTCAAAATGAAGCAAAGTTAAGAATATTTTCAATAGCGTTAAGAATAATCTAAGTTTATTTTAATTTAAATATACATAACATACACATATATACACACACATACATACACATATGCATATGCATACATGTTTGTTAAATTGAACTATTGATAATTTACCCACATCTTGCCCCCGCTGGTAATAAAAGTATTGAGATAAAACCAGCATTTGCCACTCTATATAATCAACTACACATACATGAACATAATGATTTATATATATATAAATATATGTACAGTTAGGTATATATATGTACATATGTATATGTATGTACATATATATATGAGTGTGAGTGTGTGAATTGGTATTTTTCTAACACTTGCTACTTTCTAATGTATCCTCTAATGCAAAAACATTTGCGTACATACACACACACACACATACACATATTTATATATACACATACATGCAAAGATCATATAAATCTTAACGATTTTTTCTGGCATTTTTTTTTATTGTATTTTTTCCCCACATTTTGCATTAACAATTGTTAAAACTTGATTTTGGATGCTTCTTAAAAATAAATGATTACTTGTTTAAAAGCAAGAAGAAAAAAAATATACATAGTATATATGTATGTATATATGTTCAAATACAAATACAAAAACGAAAAACAAGCAAACCAGAAGAAGCAGAATAACAACAACAATAACAAAAGCAAGCAAATGGTAACCATAATTTCGTTAAGCTTCTAAAAGTTATACGAACATTATTAGCAAATGCGTCGCTGTTGCTGCGCGGCAGCTGCGCTGCTGCTGCTTGTGCTGTTGCTGCTTGCTGACGTCGCCGCTATCGCAACTTCTGCCTGTGCGCCGCCCGCGCTTTGAGATTTGGCGCGGCTTAAAGAAAAAAAAAAGAAACAAAAAAAAAAGCTGCGCTGCAAGAAATTAACAACAATAAAAGTTGAAAATTGTTTGCCATGACAAAGAAAATAATCGTTAAGCTCGAGTTTTGCGCTCTGGAGGCGAAGACAGTCGAAAAAAAAACTTGTTTTTTTTTGGCTACGCTTTGATTTGTTGTTATTCGTTTTTGTTTTTGTATTTTTTTTTTTTTTGCAACATTTTTTCGTTTGGTAAAGTGAAAATTATATGCCGCGCCCCGCGCCAAACAACAAACAGACAAAAAACAACTGTGAATAGATCGTTGAGTAAATGCCAAACTGAAAGGCATTCAAAGTTAAATATTCGATCAATTTTTCAATACAAATTTTCAATAAAAAAAGAAAAAAACTTCGAAATGATTCACCTGCTGGCATCATGTTGCGTGCGTGGGAGTGGGATAGCTATGTAAACATATAAGCATATACATACATACATAGTATATGTATGTATTTGCCTGTTGCTTTGTTCTTGAAACTTCGTTGGGTTTGCCATTTGCTGCTGCTGCTGCGGCTGCTTCTTCTTCTTTTTTTGGCGCACACAGCTGTTCCATAAAAATTCCTTAACGTTTAATTTTAGCAACAGAAATTGCACGAGAGGGAAATATTGCAAGAAGAAAGAAAAAAAAAGCATTTATTTTTATTATTGTGCAAACTCATTTACATGAACACACACACACACACACACACACCAACAAACACAAAATAAAGCCAACACGAGTCAAAAGGAAACAGGCAAAGTAAGAGATAGAGCGGTAAAGAGAGAGAGAGCGAGGGAGAGTACAAACTAAAAGTGTGAGAGCTCATGCGTGGGAGGGAAACGTCAACTCTACTCTCAACTATGCTTAACCTTGAAGTCATCTTTTCTCCGTTTTCTGCTCTATACGCGCCTTCGCTTACTGCTGCTGCTGGCGCTGCTGCTGCTGCTGCTGCACATGCATACAAAATGTATGTAAATTTTAAAGTGCAAAAAGTCCAACGGCAGCATGGCAAAACGTTTCTATTTCTATGTATACATACATAGAATATATATGCATGTATGCATGTAAGCTGAGTGTAGAGCAGATGTACAATGTTGGGCTCCCTCTGTGTTCATTTTACACTTTATGCGCCCCTCACGATCTGCCAGACTTCTCTCTTCATTTTGCCGTTGCTGCTGCTGCCTCTGCCTCTGCCGCTGCCGCTGCTCTGCACTGTTCTCCATTAATCCATTTGTGTCTATGTGTGTTTGTTCCTTTTTCTTTTTTTTTTTTTTTTTGCATTTCATGTTCATTTCCTTTTGTCAATTGAATTTAATGGAGTACTGCGAGCCAGAGCAACTGGGCGTCTGCGCCAAAGAAGGGTGGAATTGATCGATCAACTTGATCAAAGAACCATGCAAACGGAGCCTTAGGGGTTGCTACCTTGTATGGCCACAAACCGAAACGAGCTAAGGGAGCATCTGTTGTTGTGTTGTGCTGCAGCTGTTATATGCATTACTTTTTTTTCTTCTGTTGTTGCTGTTGTTGTTGTTGTTGTTGGTATTTCTTTTTTATTTCTGGCTTTGTTGTCTGGGGGTAGGAAAAACCCAAAATGCAACAAAGGTCCCCGACGGGGCCTGCTGTTGTCGTGCATGCAGCACACACACACACACATACATACTCATATATATATATACATACTACTATGCGACGGCAGGTATCCAATAAAGGAAGTTGTATTTCAAGGCTAAGTATGTTTGTAAAACATATAATAGATACATATATAACTCTGTAATATATATATATATATACAATTTCTATATATATATATGGAAATAAGATATAGTATAATTATGCATAAAAATATGATCCTTAATTGGAATACTCTTGGGATTATGTCAACAGGAATAAGCTCTAATTCCATTTAATGCCAAAATCACACGATTTGTATAGAATATATATATAGTAAGTGCTCGGTGCGTGTGTCTGTAATGTTTTATTCAACTAATTTTAGGGTTCCCTACGTAATTGCAGTTGGTTTTTTTTAGGGGTTGAATTGCAGTTTTTTTTTTTATTATTTTCTTTTTTTTTTTGCCAAGTGCAAAGTCCATGTCCATGTCCTGTGATCAACGGCAGCTGGCGCATGTTTCCGAATAGTTTTACTATATATATATTTCCCTTTTTTTGGGGGCCTTTTGTGTTGAACAACCCCTTGGCAGCAACGGATCTCCATGTGGCAGCTTTCCACCCCAAAAAGTGATGTGAACTAAAACTGGTCAGGGCCACCCTCGCGCCTTAAGTTTATACAGTTTATATGTATTTATATATATATATATATATATATATATACCCCGCACAGCCCTACAACAGGACCACCCGCCATTGTCTGCTTATGATCTGAAGGCTGCTGTGGCTGCTGCTGTTGCTCCACGTTAGGGTTGTTTCATACAATGCGTATCCCTTGTCAAAAACGCAAAAGCTTTTGCACAATTTCCTTTTAACGTTGCTGTAGCAACCACTGCCCCCCCCCCCCTTCCATCCATCACACACCACAACATGATATAAATCGAGGGTTGAAATGTGCTTGACAATCGCATAGAGGGGATCATGCTTGGCTGCCGTTTCGGCTGTCGCTGCCAGACGAACGTAGCCGACATGTTTAACCCACAGCAGCACCACCCCCGATGCCTCCCTCCTTAACTAAATATACCTTTTAGGTAGTTTGGCCCTTGTTTTATGTGCACATAATGAAAATTTCGTTAAGTTTCCAAGAGAGAGATTGGGAAAATCAATAAACTGGGGCGGATCAGATATACATAGAAAAATATGAACAGTTGTTAACAATATGCTACTATATAACTAACAATAAAAAGTGATAGGTTAAATATATCATATATATATATAATAACTGCGCCTCTTTATATATATATATATAGCTAATCCAACTTCATTGAGTGTCTTCCTTTCACTTGATTAACAAAAAATAAAAATAAAACTTTTTGGCAAAGAATTTCATTGGTTAAACATTGTTTCATATTGACCTCAAAATAACATATATATACAATACATATATACAGACATACATATATATGTAAGTAAGTATATGTGTGTGTGTGTGTATAAAGTTTTGCAGGCTTGAAAGCCCAAAGAAAACCAGAAAGTTCCATTAACGAAAATATTTTTTTGGCAGCCTCATTTGAACAGCGACGAATTTTTGCTGAGATGAAGAAGGTGCGAAGAGAGTGGGAGCTGAGTGCCAGCCGATTGCGAGCATTCTTTGAAAAACCCGAGGGCCATCAATCACTCACGCATACACACATACACACATATATATATTTATACTATACATATGCATAAACATAGAACAAGCAGCCAGAACAACAACAACAATAAGAAGAAGTAGAAGAAGAATTTCAGCTAATGTGAAAACGAAGCTCAGAACATTTTTGTGAAAAAAGAAGCGCAATCATAATGGAAATCAAAACGTACAACAAAAAAACTTAACGAAACACATACACCTACAAACATACATACATACATACATACATACACAGTAAAGTACATAAACGCAAATGAAGTGCGGCTGTATAGAACAATAACAACAATATCAGTTTTTGGGCTTGGGCAGCACTATGCGAAAATACAGCACATCACACACACACACACACATAGACAGGTATACGCACGCTCGCTCAGTTGAACGCATAACACACACATACATGTGCAAGCTTTCAAAGTTGACGACGACAACGACGACGCGAGTCAACGAAAATCGTTGAAAAAAAGAAGGAAAACATAAAAATAAAATTCAATTACCTATTGACTTTAGCTTTGTTGTTGTTGTTGTTGTTGTTGTAGGTAGTAGTTGTTGTTGTTTTAGGTTTTTTTTGGAATGGAATGGAATTTGTTTAGCTGTTGCTATGAAATCACGTACCACATTCGAGTCGCTCACTCAAGACTTCAACTTGTTGTTGTTTTTGCTGTTGTTGTTGTTGTTGTTGGTGTGCTGCTGTCCCGTCTCAAGTAAGCGGGTGCGGCATAAATTTTCACTTTGCCCGTTCAAAAAAAATAACCAAAAACAACAAAATATCATAAGAAGAAGAAGAAGCAGAGGTAGCAGAAAAATAAAGAGTTGCCAAAAAGCATAAAAAAAAAACCAAAAATCAAATAAAAACCCCAAAAACCCGTTTATTGTTTTCGTTATTTCGTTTTCAGGGAATATATACATACATGTATTTTCTTTCTCATTTCGATGGCTGTTAATTTCGTGCAAAGCTACGCTATGCGCGGGCGGTGCGCGGACTGAGGCAGCGACGCAGCGTCACAGCAGCCGTAGCCGTAGCCGTAGCCGTAACCGAAGCAGCAGCAGCTATTAATGTGCACAATTTTTAGAAGCTCAATTATGGTTACGATTTTTATTGTTGTTGCGCTTTTTTCTCTCTTCTTTTTTCTTTTTATTTTTTATATATATATTATTTTATTTTATTTTTATTTTTATTTTTGAGAAACAGTCAATCGTAAGCGTTTATTTTTAAACAGCTAAAATTCAAGTTTTGCAAACACAAAAAAAAGAAGAAGAAGCAGAAGAAAAAAAAAGTTAATTACATACATATAAAAAAGATTTATACCCACATAGAAAGTTGCATGCAAAAAAAAAAAAAATGGAAAAAAACAAAAAAAAAAAACAGACAACGTATTGTATTTAAAAAATTATTTTCATGTTTCGTCGAGAGAGCTTTGACGATCCCATGGTAATGGGTTATATATATATATATATGTGTGTGTGTGTGTGTATGTATGCATGTGTATGTGGGCGCGCCCCGAGGGCGCATCAAATAATGTTTGACATGAAATAAGCGGAGAGACAATAAAGTGAATTTCACGTTGTCATGTTAGGCCGCAACAACAACAATAGTTACAACAACAATAGATGAAACCCTAAACGCAACATTGTTCATGCGATGATCCGACACAATTTCCACCCTAAATTGTGGGGTTGCTGCGGCGGGGCGGGTTCGACATCGATTGAAGCAAATAAAGCTTCAGGGCCAAACGCAATGCCTGCCGCCTGCTGCCTGCTGCCTACTCGTTCGATACATAAGCCGAAAAACTACCCTAAAAAAAAAGCATTGACAGCGTCTCTAGCGGATCGAGCAGAGGGTGACGGCGACAGCGACGGCGACGGTGACGGCGACGTCGATGTAGGCATTAGGCTAAGGCTTAGGCTTAGGGTAACGTTGGCAGCAGCAACAACAACAACGACAACGACAACGACGTAAGCAACATTTATGTACAATGTAACGCTCGCTCGTGTGTTGGAAGGAGGGTGATAGGGAATTAGGAAATAAGTGTGAGAGCGCGAAAGCAAGAGAGTGGGGGGAACGCGTGTGTATAAGATCCATACGAGACGTATGCGGCCAGCCTTAAGAGAGAGCGCGTGCTAAGAGCGCGCCACGAAGTATGTTTTGAGTTTTTCTGTTTCTGATTCTGTTTCTGTTTCTGTTTAAGTTTCTGTTGCCATGTGAGCTTTTCCTCCTTATACGTACTCCCCCTCACCCCTCACTCCCTCCCTCGCACTCCTTCGCTCTCTTTGAATGTGCGTAAGCTTGTGCTAAAGTGAACTATTTTATGCAGTTTTTTTCTTTCAATTTGTTGTATTCATAGCTTAATTGAGCCTAAGTTTTCGCTGTAAAACTAGAGCACAAAAGAGGAATGCAATAAAAGGCAATGGCAAACAGATGAAAAACAAGTTAATTTCAACTTTAAATATCTGAAAAAGTATTTGCTATGTGTGTTATGTCATGTACAAGGTAAGCAGCGGGTTATAGCTAAATCCATTTCATGATTGTGGTTAACTTTTTGTAGTATGACACATCTGCAACAACAACAGCAACAGCAAGAAGAAGCAGCATAAAAGCTATTGGCTTATATGAGTACTGACTGTCAGTCTAAGTTAGACGATATGATGCAGATTGGATTAAGCTGAATCACACACTTGTTAAGCAAGACTTGCAGTAAGCAGTAAGCATTAAGCAGCTTTTTGTGTATTTCATTTTCAAACTGTAAATCCTAGCTTAAGCTCTTTGGCATACCAAAAGCTGCAGCTACGGAAATGGCACAACTTAATGGATAAAATTTGCTTACTTTTCAACTCGCATTTTATCTAATATCATAAACTTGAAGAAGAAGCAGAAGAATCAGCAAATTATATATACTATATTATAAATTATAATGCATGATTCATACAGTAACTAAAATTCAAAAAAAAAAAAAAAAATAAAAGAGAGTTGTTATAATATCCGGAATGCTTGTACAGCTAACAATCTGGAAAGCTATAAAAACTTATCTATTACAACAGTATGAATAATGGTTATTGTGTACTTAAGGCTTAAGAGGGTTTCAATATACCATAAAGGTTAAGGTTTTCTTTATTATCGAATGTACATGCAAGACAGAGACAACAACAGCAACAACAACAACAGCAAATGGAACACAACAATGGATACAACTTAATAAGCTAAAGATCAAACAAGCAACAACAACAACAAATGTAAAGATCACATGAAATGTTGGCAAAAAAAAGCTTAACGAGTAGGCGGTTGTTGTTGTAGTTGTTGCTGCTGTTGACACATTCCATGGCACGTCTGAAGGGTGAGGGCGTACCAAGTACAAGCCCACACCTGACACCAACAGCAGCAGCAGCTTAGAACTTTTACATATTACGATTTCTCAGAGTCGTTAAGTACAAAATAGTTCTAGGGCAGGTTAAACGAACAAGAAAGAGTGTGAGAATGCACATGACACGGTTTAGGTATAACTATGTGCATACATGTATATACATACATATACACATATACACATATACATATATAGATAGATAGTGTATGCATACGTGAGAGATAAAAACCATATTTTGCTGCAAAATTTTATGCATTTATAACTATGTACTTGCACACACACACACACACACACACACAGGCATACGCATAAAAAAAAAGCTCAGCACTCTCTTTGATAAGTATTAGGGGGAGTAGCAAACGAACAAGACAGACGGAAAGAGAACGAGAGTGATTGAGTGCGAGGTAGTTAGTAAGTGTGAGTATGCAGTGGGAAGCCAAAACAAGAATAATTCATTGTACACATGTCGTCCAACACGCGCACTAATACATAAACGTCATGCTGCCCACACTCACACATGCATACTTAAACACACTTCAAATTGCAAGTGCATATTGCATGTTTATCATAGTATATAGAATGTATATTGTATATACATATGTGTATGTGTGTAGACAATTCCATAGAAAAGTGCTTCAATGACGTCAATACACGCCCAATAAAAGGTGCTTACTAATTTTCCTTTTTTTTTTTTTTGCTGTTGCCAGAAAGTTTAATGTGCATCAAATGCATATGTGCTCATAAAAAAAACGCATATCATATTAGCAACTTGCATACATACAAACGAAAAGGTATATGTATATGTGCACTTAAATCTCATTTTAGTACTATGAGCGCCATCTATGGTGGCTAGTTTTGTATGCACATAGGAATTTACGGGAGAATAATTTTTAATTTCAGTACTATTGGCGCCATCTAGTGTCTGAGTTTGCTTAAATAGGGCGGCCGCTGCTGCTGTTGTTGTTGACCTTAATATGTATTAATTGTTACAAGCAGTTGTCAGCTAGGCGAAGCTTTTACTTGCTCTCATTATGCATGTGTGTGTGTGTGTGTGTGTGTGTGTGTGTGTGTGTGTGTGTGTGTATGCGTGTATGTTCTAATGCAGTAGCATTTTTCGGCTCTCTCTTGCACTTTGTCACGCTCACGCGCATTAAATATGCATTGGTATCGGTTTGCGAAGCACGAAGCATGGAGCACGGAGCAATGGGTGCTTTAATTTTGATCCCAACCGCAAAACGAGGTGCACACCACCATCACCACACGCATACACATACTCATGCAAACATTAAACAACAGAACATGACGCTGCGCCGTCAGCGTCGCTGTGGTGTGAGGGATCTTTTGTTTTGGTTTTGTATACTTTGTGAGCTTCTCTAATTGTGGGTGGCACATGTGTAGCTGTAATTACAGATAAACATGCACATACACAATTAAACATACTTTTCTGTATATATATATATATGTATGTACATGTACATAAATGTTTAAATATACTCGAGGTCAGCTCCGCTAATGGGGTCTGCCGTACCCCACTCGAGTCTGCGCATTAGTTAACTTAGAGTTTCCATATCGATCGATTTTTCCCATTTGCTTAACACGTGGAAAGCTGAAAGTAATTTTGAAATTAGTGTTAGCAAATAGCTGAACTTTATTTTCTGTTACGATCAATCGCAATAATTATGCAAAATACAAAAACAAAAAAAAAACAAATATACAAAAGTTGCTGCTGATGTTGTTTAGAGCTAAAACGAGTAACGAGAATATTGTATGCAATTATTTTAATGTATTCAGCCTTGTTGCTCATGAATGTCAATTAGCTTAATGCATATGAGAGTGAAACATTGATATATACATACATACATACATGCATACAAACATACATGTATATATATACATATATACACATGCTCATACTCCGAATTGCGCTCACGTAAGCTTCGCTTTTACCTCCGCTCTCATTGAGGTGGTCTGCAAATGAGTCGCTTTGTATGCGCGAACGACGCATCATTGAAAGCTGGAAACAGCGCAAAGTTGAGCGCGTTTTAATGGTTATACCCACCCACTTCCGCACCCACAAGTACACCTGCATACAAGCATACAAATACATACGTATACATACATACAATTCCACATATGCATGACACTTTCGCATACGGCACTAGAAAATTGCAATTCATTTGAATTGTGTTGCCTTCATTATGCAAATATTGACTTTTGGCTACGAATATTTATTTGCTAATTATAAATACATAAAGATATAATGAAAGTCTAACAGCGTTTCAGATATTCAACTATATAAATATATAAAACTAAATGAGAAGCTTATTAAATAACTTTATATTGTATTGAAAAAACTTTCAACCTTTGTATTACTTTAATGTATAATCAAATTAAAAGATATTATATAATAAATATTAGTATATAACTAACATAGATCATTTACGTAACTAATAATAAATATTCTATAAGAATAATTGTCAAACGTAAATTTAAAAACGACAAAGCCGCCAAATATATATATATATAGAGAGTTTCATAGCACCCAGGTACCCATAGCTGAGTTCCTTTTCACAAATACATGGCATCTCTATGAAAGAGTGTGTACACACCCTGTTGCAGCTAATATCTGAATACATACATTTCTGATTGCATACAAATTAGAGTTTTAAAGTTTTTTTTATTCCGTATTGTATTCCTATATATAAAAGATATTATTTGCTTTTTCTAATTTTAATTTTACATAAATTCAAAATGCGCGCGCACATTTCATTCCCAGCTGTTTCGTTGGCGAACATATAAAGTAGCAGTATTAATGTGTACAAATGAGATAGCTAGCTTCTTCCGGACTTAAGCGTTGCCAGCTGCTAATTATTATTGCGCCACTTGTAACATATATTAATTTATATATAATTAAATCAAATGAAGTTAACAAATAAACAAAACTAGTATTTTCTAGCATAAACTTTAATAAAAAATTGTTAAAATAAAGCTGTTAATCTTGCTTCGATAACAATGTTTTTCATAGTAAACAGAATGCAACAGTCTGGCAAGCCTAAAAGCATACGAAAATGGCGAACACGAGCAAACCTACGATGAACGACGAGTGGAAAAAATAATTATTATTTTAAATTCCGTTTTGCCAGCGAAATTCCAACGCGAGTCAGCTAGCCAAAAAAAAAAGTGCGGTAAACAAAAAACAGTGAAAAATTAAAGAATGAAACGTGAAAAGTGCAATTCGTTTTGCATTGATATGGGTAGCTAAATAGAATAAATTAAAGTATTTGCAAATTACGAAAAAGCAGCTGAAAAACCAATTGAATCGAATGTGTGGCTACTATCGTGTGCGTGCGTACGCGTGTGATTGTGTGTGTGAGTGTGATTGTGTGCGAGCAAGAGCAGTATAGAGCAAAAGGTAGCGGGACGGACAGTAGGCGAATAAACGAAAAGAAATAAAAATAAAACGACAAAAAAGTTAACAGTGCAAAAAAGAAAGGAATACGATATAAAAACTTGGCGGTAAACTCTGCACGCATGCATGCATGCGTGTGTCTCTCTCACTGTCTGTTTCTCTTTCTATATAAATGTGCATAAAAATAACCAAAAAAAAAAAAAGAAATAAGTAAAACGAAAACAACGCAAAAACAAAAACAACAGCAACACCTAACGCACCGCTTACTGTAATCGGTAATCTTTATGCGTGCACTACGTAATACAGGAATACGTAACGTAAGCAGCAAAGGCGGCAATAAACCTATAAATTCTACAATTAGACATATTGCGTGTGCCATGTGTGCAACCAATTATGCAAAAGAGCAACAAATTGAACAACGACTGCGGCAACGTCAGCGCTGATGTACGATACTTGCAACAACAACAGCAGCAACAACATCAACAGCAACAAAAACAACGCTAAAGTCAAATATAAATAGCAACAATATAAAATAGGTAAGCCAACACAATAACAACGTAACAACTTAAAAATAAGAGCAATTGCAAATGAAATTAAACCCAAAAAAAAAAAAAAAATAATAACAAATGAGGGAGAAAATAAACATTTCAATTGGTTTCAATTGCGACAATGCTTGAACATTACAATTATTTACATGTGGAATGGGAAATATACTGCAAAATTTCCATGCCACCTGCACTTCGGCCTCTCACAATCAAACGTACATACACAAACACATACAAATATTCATCTATATACATATATATAGACTCTCTCTCACTCTCTCTGTAGTTTACTTTAAAAAGTATCGCCCCCTCGTTGCTGTGCGACAAGAACAATAATAATCAAAACAAAAATGTTTAAAATCCATTTTCTTTCTTTGCTTCTTCACCCACCGCATCAGCGCTGTTTTAGTCTGTCATTTGTCTTATGCTTCTTCTTTATCTACTTCATACACACACACAGACACACACATGCACACGCGCTCGCACATAGACTAGCAGGCACACATACACACAAATACTTATGCAAGCGTCAACGTGCAAAACAGCTGTCTCGCTTGCGCATGCATAATCAAAACGACAAGAACTGCTTAGCCTGTCCATATAGCACAGTGAGGCAAATCCTGTATTTATTTCTATAAATTCAGGATAATTCCTTTTTGTAGATAAGCTTAATTATTAAGATTTATTGGAAAAGGATTAATATAAAATATTTTTCTTAAAAAAAAATTAGAATAGATATTAACCAGTGTGCAGCATATCTATTAGAGTATTAAAAGGACCAATCAGAAACCAATGTATTTTTATATAGTAAATAGTATACTATGGTGAACTAAATAGAATGGGCGGATACCGGGATAACTAAAATACTCCATCAAAATAATTGTAGGGTAGCGGGCAGTAACAAATATTCAAGTGCAAACAAATTGTAAAGAGTGAGAGAGAGAGGGAGAGAGAAGAACTTAAGGCAAACAAGTAAGAAGAAAAAAAATCCATTTGGCAAACAAACAGGCAAAGAAAATCGACAAGAGAAGACGTAAAAGTAAAACGAAGGCTCCAAAAGGCGGCAAACTTGGCTTCTCACGTATGTGTACATGTGTCTGTGTGTGTGTGTGTGTTCGCGCGAGTAGCGAACATGCCAAGCAACAGGGGACTGACAAACAATAGCAAAAGCGAAAAAAAAAAAAAACGTGGATTGGTGGCGTAAATGGAGAAGAAGCAAAAGCGGCACCAAAACAACAAACAGGCCTCAAAAAAAGCACGACGAATGAATGTAAACTCTTGCTCTCCCTGTCGCTCTCTTTCGTTTGCTTTAGTTTTTTGTCTGCTGCTTACTCTCTCTGACTCTTAGACTGAGTTTAAGCTTTATGGAGTATTGTGGGGGTGTGTATGTGTGCGTGTGTGGTGTATACATTTTACTTCTGCATTCGTTAAATTTTTTTCTTGCTCTTTTTTCTTTGTCATTTCTTTTTGGCGCGCGCTTTATTGTTTTGATTTCAAGTCAATTCTCACACGCTTTCCCCCCTACCCTACCTATCCTGTTGCTTTGTGCTGTAACTGACCATGGTTGCACACGAAAACAATGTGGGTGCTGCGTCTGTTGCTGCCTTTGCATAATTAACCCTTGGTAACTTTAAACTTGACCTTGAATAAATCTAATATTTTTGCTTTGCTCACATAATACGTAAACAACGTACTAGCCTTAATATACGAAATTAACTAAAATTTAATTTAATTTTTTTTTTAGTTCAATTAAACAATTTAGTACAACTTTATGAGTCAACTCAAATTAATTGTTTTAAGTTTTGCTTGCTTACGTATTATCCTACAGTTTAGTAGTCGTTAAAGTTGCAAGTCAACGTAATCATTCTTCTTTTATCTCTTAATGTTGTTGTTTTTGTTGGGCTTGCCTGTCCTGTCTGTGTCTATGTCTAGCATCGTTTAGGCCACAAGCCGCACGTCGCCTAAATTCTATTAACTACATTGGATACCGAGACCACCTTTAGCCGTAGCCTCGGTCTGAGCCACAGCCTCAACCTCAGCCTCAGCCACAGCCTCCACCACAGCCTCCACCACAGCCTCCACCACAACCTCCACCACAACCTGCACCACAACCTCCACCACAACCTCCACCACAGCCTCCACCACAGCCTCCACCACAGCCTCAACCACAGCCTCCACCACAACCTCCACCACAACCTCCACCACAACCTCCACCACAACCTCCACCACAGCCTCAACCTCAGCTTCAATCTCCATTCCTTGTTTTGGCTCTGTCCTTACAGTCAGCAACAGCCAGCATCCTTTTCAGCATTCCAAACAACAAATGGACGTTCTACGTGCCATTGAAATCCGTAAAAAGAACTTTAAAAGAAAAGCAAAAAAATATAAAACAAAAAATAATAAAAAAAAATATATATACATATATATAAATGTAAAGAGTGTAAACTTCAACTTCAACTGAAACTGGTTTCGGTTTTCTTTTGCTTTGCCCAGCATACGAAGGGCATATGAAAGGGAAGAGGAGGTGGAGCAGAGAAAAGATTTTACATTTTCATGCACCAAACTAAAAAAACTTTTCTGAATTGAAGCTATGCCACAACAGGCAATGGGATCGGGACAATGGGCAACATGCAAAAACTTTTATTGCAAAATTAAAACTGGAAAATACTTAAATAAAAAAAAATAGTGATAAAAGGAGTGAGAAAGACGGAGAGAGAAAGAGTGAGAGAGGGAGATGGAGTTAAAGGTTAGGCGTTGTCATGGGTTAACCATGAAATTGTATAGAATTAACGAGTGTCCTTGTAAGGGTTAACACCAAAGAGCAGTTTCAATTGGGTAAGATGGAAATGTGATGAGGTTGGAGGTTTAATTAAAAAGTTTAAATTGATTGCAAAGATATATGAAATAAGTCTTTAAATAATTTATGTGATACTTTATGTGCCAGTTAAACTTTATGTGAAGAATTGCAGCTTAGCTTATATGCTGACAGCAAGGATTAGAAATATATATATGAAATTATTTATAGAGTGCACGCAAGTCGACCTAAATCAATTGCCAGCGTTTACCTGTTTGTCTGTCAATAGTTGGCAACGGTGGGGCGGGGCAGGGGAGGGCAGGGCATAGCATAGCATGGCAAGGCGACCAGACAAGCCTCTGTGTGTGCCAGTTTGTTGTCTATAGGGTGGTGGAGGTGGAGGTGAAGGTGGCAGCGGTAACGAAGGCAACGGCAACAACGTTGTAATGCTCCACACAATGGACTCCTTTTACATCTTTTGCCCCAGCAGGAGGTGGCATACAACGTTGAGCCGTATGAATCCGTGACTGTCTTAAAGTTGCTCAGTCGCAAGTTGCGTTGCATTTGGTGTGGTAGCTAAAGACGGTTGCAACACAACTTGCTGCCACAGCTGCGCTTTTGCCACAAGTTATTGATTGTTGTGTGCTTTATTTATTTTTTATATTTTTTTTTTTTTGTGGGGGGAGGGAAGAGGGAGAGCGAGAGAGAGAGAGAAGTGTATATGTGTGAATAATTAATAAATGTGCAATTATTATGCACTTGATAAACAGAAAAAAAAAATCATATGGATTAAGCGAAAGGAGTAACAAAAACAAAAACAACAATAATAACTGTTATGTGGTGCGTGCGCATGCGCAATAATTTGTTGCTTGTTGCAATTTCCTTTATCAAGTTTGTTTTTCTTTTTTTTTTTTGTATACATTCAACTCTATCTAATGGAATTTTCACTTGCATTTTCTATTTTAGCGTCGCCGTCAGCAGGACGACAACGCCAACGTTTGCGTCAACGTTAGCGTCAGCGTCAGAGTCGTCGTCGTCTTCGGTGTCCTTAACTTAACACTAAGCACTTGACACTGTGCGTGTTGAGCACCGCAGCGAAAGTGAAGAAAAGTACAAAGAAAAAACAACATCAATATAGAACAATAAAGGAACTAACAACAACAAGAAAAAGAAGAAGAACAAAAACAACAATAACAACAAAAATTAACAACAACAAAAGTAATAACAACAACTGAAACTTACAACAATTGAAAGCTTAGAAAGACTTAGTCAGCCGCGAGAGAGTGTACAAAGATCGACTCTCACATATACAAAATGGCTGCCGTGCGGGGTCATCAGTACTTTAGTCTGCGCTGGAATAACTATCAGAATACGATGACGTCAGTGTTTCAGCAGCTGCGCGAAGATCTCTCTTTTGTCGATGTGACCTTGTCCTGTGAGCATGGCTCACTCAAGGCGCATAAAGTAAGTACAACATACAATATATTGTTATCGATAATCGATTATCGATTATTCATCTCTCTTTTTAATTATATTCCAAATAGGTTGTACTATCAGCTTGCTCAACATATTTTCAAAAATTACTCCTAGAGAATCCATGTAAACATCCAACAATTATATTACCCGCCGATATTATATTCACAGACCTTAAAACGATTATCGATTTCGTTTATCGCGGTGAAATCGATGTTACCGAATCAGATCTACAGGTAAGTTTATTCTATTCAACTCCTTCCAAACTATATTATGTAATCTATATTGTCCTTAATTTCATTCAATTCATATATATATATATATTTGATTGAATGTCTTACTTATTCATATGAAATCAATTGAATTTCTAATGAAATAACAATTGTTGCCTTTAACTGAAACAGTTAAATAGTTCAACAGATAAAGGGCAGGTGGGTGAGTTCAACTCACTTAATGACAATGATATAAAATACATTGATTACAATTGAAAATCAATAAAGTGTGCAGTAAAATGTGGAATGTTAAAACTATGCCCGATCTAGAAATACCCTGTAGATGACTGGGGAAATATTTTGTAATGATTTGTTTAATATAAACTGGTAATAATAGATTAATTATTAGCATTAACTTGGATTCATTGAAGGGGCTTTTTATATGCTTAACATAGATATATATAAATGATCTGATAAGGTTTAGACAGAGGTTATATACGAGGCAAAATTATCATAAGAAATTAAGGATAAAGCAGATAGTTACAGTTTGGGGCATGCAGAGATCCTTTTGAGTAAGGATACCTCTTACTATATTCTACTCTTTTCTATATCATATCATCATTTTAGTAAGGATACCTCTTACTATATTCTATTCTAATAGAATAGATGATTATGATATAGATATCATACATTAACTTATATACCCCTTAACCTTTGCTTTAAAGCTAAAGGGCAATAATTGGTTTCTGTTTGTGGTAGCCCACAG
This sequence comes from Zygothrica quintamaculata, assembly GCA_037044455.1. NCBI lineage: Eukaryota > Metazoa > Arthropoda > Insecta > Diptera > Drosophilidae > Zygothrica > Zygothrica quintamaculata. The sequence goes on along the minus strand of JBAMBS010001015.1, from coordinate 177,918 downwards.
ACCTTTTGGCATTGACAGGTTTAGGTTTTTGTTTGGTTTCCTTTTATTATACTACAAAAGAACAATCTATATATATAGATATATTATATAACAATTCAATATAATATATATCTATATAACACTGAACTTTATATATAATATTAAAGCTAAAGCTGTCAATTATCTGTTATAAATTTAAATTGATTATATTTATAACTGTAAGAAATCATTTAATAATCTTTGACTATAAACGTTTATAATCATATGAGTAGGGAGCATTTTAAATTGAATATATATGTAACCTATGCAATTCTCTCAGTGTAATTCTGCTTATCTTCTATAGTCCCTCAATCTTCCTAATTATCTCCGTTTATAGTTGACGTTATCCAAACACAGTCGCAATATAATCACAGTTACAACAGTTGCTGGTGATAATTTCTACTTTATTTTTCTCTACCCTTTTTATACATTACATTTATCAATTGCCTTTGTGCTAGACATACATCTCTTATCTATTATATATTTGCTTAAAGTACATAAGCAATATCTATATATATATATATATATATATATATATATATATATGCGTATATAATTATGCTTATATAAGGCAATCACTTTACATAGAGAAATAAATTACAAGCTTGTTATCTCTATTGAAAAAAAGGGAAGACAACAACGAAGTTTGTATGCCCTCTTGGTAGAGTATATGCTATAGTAATATAAGCAGTTATTATGTCCAATATATTTGTTATATATAGTGTATATATAATCTAGCTATGAGGGGTTATAGTAAGTTGATTCAATAAAAGTTGCTTATACCCTGCAGAGGGTGTAAACCAACGTTTCCCTCTATCTCTCTCTATATATGTATATTTATATATATATGCATATAGTCTTTTTTAAATTGATCAGCAGCAATAAACAAAGAAACAAGTATGCACACACATACATTGATATACTCACCCACCTACACTCACACACACACACACACATACATTGTACCATAGAAACATATATCAACATTGCATATTGCACATGCACCCAGAATTATATCAGGGTCGTTATCTATGCACAGGTTTGTGTACCATCAGTTTTCGTTTGCGTTTTATCTTCCATAGTCTAGCCCTTTTGCTCTCTCTCTCCCTCTCTCTTGACTACCACCCACACAAACGCACACACCCACACACACTCGCTCACATCTCTTCATTGATGTTTCGCTGTTTTGCATTTGATGAGCGGACGCCATTGTAATTGTCATTTGTGCGCTTCATTAACTGTTGATTGCGGTTTGTATTGTTGTCGTACAGTTGTTGTTTTTTTCTTGTTGTTATTGTCAATTGTTGTTGTTGTTGTTGATTGTTGGTTGCTTTTGATAATGAATAATGTGAGCAAGTTTTAATTAATATTGATTTCCATGGCTCTTCACGTTGAGTAAAACAGTTGAAGTTGTCCATGTTTTGATTGAAAATAAATTTAAAAATTTGCAAAAATTTAAAAGTTATTTTTCTTTAAATAATTTTTAAATTTTCTCTTTAATTTTATATAATTTTTACTACAAATTTTTAAAACTTAAATTTAATTTAGTTTTGCTTATATAAATAGAAATACTCAACGAAAATTTACCTATCGAAAATTATCTTATTCACTTAACGCATTAACAAAGTTAAGCAGCAAACCTTTTTTTTTACCCAAGACAACAACCATTGCTTACAGTGGTGGCTGATATTAATGTCATGCCTTGTACACTCTTGGTATATTAGTGCTGTGCTCACTCAATGCACACGCGATGCCGGCTTGAGTCGCTGGCATTATGGTATAAACGAAGTAGTAGAAGAAGCAGAATAAAAAAAGAAACCACTCAAACTCAAGCTGACGCAACTCAAAGCCTTCGTTATCCCACCCTCGCATAAGTATGTAAGGGAGTCAGCAGCGCTTTGGCTTTCTTGTAGTAGTAGCGGTGGCGGTGGCGGTGACGGCGACGGCGGTGGCTGTCAGACGGCAAACGACGAGCGACGACGATGACGACGACTTCCCATTCATGCAGCAAGTTTTGCTTTTGCTTTTCCTTTTTTCCATTTCATTTTTTTTCATTATTTTTATTTTTTCCTTTTTCTTTCATTTTCTTTTTTTTGCTTTTTGTTTTTGTCACAGACGTGCGCTCCATTTTTATTTTCGCTGCAAAAGTTTTGCCGGCCATCTGTAAGGGCGCCTCACTCTTAGCAAGCAACCAACTTCTCCTATCTCTCTTACTTCTTATCCACAAGTTGCCAATAAGCAGGGGAAAAGGTGACTGTTCACTACAGCACACAGCATATATATGCATATGTATTAGTGTTTGTATGTATGTATTGCCTGCTTGTGTTTGTTTGTATCTCTTTCGTAGTCGTAGTCGTCGTCGCCGTTGTTTCTGCACATGTTCTTGGAGTCTCGCATAACTCCTACTCTCGCCGTGTCTCCTCTTCTTCACCATCCACTTTATGTATAAAAAGTTTTTTTTTTTATTTTTTTTTCTCTCTTATTTTTTTCGCCCATTTTTATTTTCTGTCTCATTGCTGTTGTTGTATTTGCCCTTGTACTTTTGAATGTTTTTTGCCGTTGTGCGTTGCGACGTCCTCGTCATCGTCATCGTCGTCGTTGCGTTGTCGTACTCGACCGCAACTTCAATGGCGTTGCTTTGTGTGTGAGTGGAGCTTTACGTAGCGTCAACGTTGACGTCGCTACGTCTTCCCAGCGCCTGATGCGTCGTCGTCGTCGTCGTCGTCGTCGTGTATTTTGGCGCTGCTTTGCGATTTGCAGTTATCGTTGTTGTTGTTGCTGCTGCTGCTGTTGTTTTTGTGCTTTTGCATGGTGGCCCCCTTTTATTTTTTTGGCGCGTCTCTGCATCGCCTTGAAAAATTTTGTATGGCTGCTGACTGTGACTGGACCTCAAACTGGACTTTATGTCCGTCACTGTGTGTACTGCATATTTCTATCTTTGTCTTACAGGCGATAGTCGCAGTGTTGCCACTTGGTTTACTTTTTTTTTTTTGTATATACAATATTTTTTTTCCACATGCTTTTTGCCTTAAGCTTAGATTCGATTTTTGCTAAGCGTTAATTGCTGGTCACTGCTTCGAGTGCTAACGTGGTCAAGCTCTCTCTTTCACACACACACACACACACTAACACATATATACATATGTATAGATATATGCATACATACATACACTTACATATATTGATGATTAACTGCAGACTATGGCATATACAAGCAGACATAAAACCGCTACATGTATTTAAATGTATATATGTATATATATCTGTATGTGTGTGTGTGTATGTATGTATGTATGTGTACGTACATATGTATGTCACATGTGCATGTGTCTGCGACAACGACGGTGCCATGTGCTTGGCTATATTTATTGTATGCTTTTCTTTTTTTTTTGTTTTTTGCATGCCAACACTTGAGGGTCTTCCCAGCGCGTCGCCCTCGCCTGTTCCCTACTGTTCTTTGCCCTACCTCTTGTTGGCCCCATTGCATAGTGCCTGACTGCCTGCATGCCACCCTCCTTAGTGCCATCAGCGTCACCTTTATCTTTGGCCAACTATGTGAGCAGCTGAAACTGACACACACGGACACATCAGAGTAGCAGCAGCAGCAGCAGCAGCAGCAGCGGCAGCGACGGTGGCGACGGCGGTGGCGGTGGCCGCGCCAGCAACCCACTTAATACGAACAAGGGGGGTGTTGTTGGGAGACATAGCGGGCACACCCAACAGCAGCAAGCCAGCATGCTGGTGCTTTGCTAACCTCCTTTCTCCCTCTCCCTCTCCTTCTTCTTCTCCTTCTCCTTCTTGACTGCGCCCAGCAACCACTTGGCTTGCATTTTTTCCGATTTTTTCTTTCATTCTTTCTTGCAAACAATTTTTATTTTCTGTGCAGAATTCGTTTCACATTTTTTTTTCTTCTTTTCATTTTTTTTTTGTTCGTTGTTTCTTTGCTGTTCTCTCTGAGTATTTTTTTTTCTTTCATTCTTACCCCGCACGTCGCCAAAGTGTCTCAGTTTTTATGAGTATGTGTGTGTGTGTGAGTGTGAGTGCTGCCTGCTTCGGTGAGTGAGAGCGCGCTTTGGTTTGCCACTTTGAACTTTTTGAAGGAAACAGCAGCACAGGACAAACGCTGCTTTTGCTGCTGAGCGAAAAGGAGGCAAAATAAAAGAAAAAAAGAAAATATTACAAATTGAGTGAAGCGCAAAGAAAAAATGCTTGGCTCATTCTATGTGTGTGTGTGTGAGTATGCTTGAGTATATTGTACATGTGAGCGTCCGCCAACAATAGTCCAGCTGCTTCATACATTTATAGCTGTCTCTGTGTGTGTGTGTGTGTGTGTGTGTGTGAGCTGGGACTCATAGTACACTTTCATTCTCATTCCCCGCTCGGATACACCAAGTGGCTACCACCACCCCCTCTTCCGTCTTCGCATTACCTTTACCAACGCTGCCGCTGCTGCTGCTACGATGGACGACGCGGCGTCTGTCCAGTTTCGTCATGAACTGTATTTTTTTTTTTTGAGTTTTTTTCTTCTCTGTGTTTTCTCGTAGTTGTTGTTTCAACTTTTCGTCCTGTTTCTTGTCTTCGGATTCGCTTGCTGGCCAGTCGAATGCTATTGTTGTTGTTGTTGGTGCCAGAGAGCGCAATTTTTTTCTTTGCCTCGCATTGTTTTTGTTGCACAGTGGTACAATGTTTGCCAATAAATGTATGAAAATTTAAATAAGCTACAAGTAGAATATAAATTTGTATATTAACTTTGAGTAGTTTTTTTTTTGATAAATTAAAAAGCTTTTGTTGAATATTTGTAAAACTTTTCCTGAAATTCTAGTAAATATAATATATATTATATATATATATATATATATATATATATATATATATTTTTTTTATAATATCTCATCGAACATGATTTTAATTTGTTTTTTCTTTTTGGGGGGGGGGGGGCTTGTCCACACCCATTTGAACATGCATGTTGCTTGTTTTCACTTGCAACAAGCAGCAAAAATAAAGCATAAAACGCACAAGAGCTTCCATCAATTGCATGCATTTCCTTTTTTTTTATTTTTATTTTTGTCTCTATTTTTCTTTTGTCCCTCAAATGTTGCATTGTTTTTACTGGTTCCGTTTGTAGCAGCAGCGATACACCTACAGTACATCCCATCCCCTTCCCTCTCCCATTTGCCATACAACTGCTTGACACCCCACAGAACACCCAACACAAATCATGGCCATGCGAATTCATCTCCAGTTAATGGGCGTACAACGCCGTCGCCGTCACCGTCGTCGTCGTCATCGTCGTCGTCGTCGCATTTGGTGGGCTGGTCAGTGTTGGTCATTTTCTAAGGGTGTTATATACTTGGCGCTACCCCTCTCCTTGCCTCTCGCTGCCTTATATATATATATATATATATATATATATGCTACTCATACGGCGCCACTATCTCACTCACACACACACACACACACATATATATACTTACAAGTTTGCGGCAAGTTTGTTAAGAAATGTGTAAGGGGCTTAGGGGTAGTGGGTGGCGCCTTCAGCTTTGCGCGTTGCTCATCAATAATGCAAATTGTTGTTGCCTGCTACAATTTCATATCCGTTTCATTATAGTGCGACCCACTGTGCGCGTGTTGTGCCGCAATTTTTTTTTTTTTCGTTTCAAGCTTTCTTGCTGCGATTGTTGTTGTTGCTGTTGTTGCCGGCGCTGCTGTTTCTCTCAATGTTTCTTCTCATTTTTTTCGCTGCTTCGATTTTTTTGCTCGTTGCTGTTGCTGTTGCTGTTGTTGCTGCTGCCGTTATTGCTGCTGCTTGCTGGCTGCTTATGTTGTTGCTCTTGTTGTTTTTGTATGCTTGAGTACGTCTCTGCCAATGTATATGTATGTATGCATGTATGTGTATGTGTATGTGTGTGTGTGTGCCTGTATTTGTGTGAGTTGCGGCTTGCTTATGTTTTTTTTTTGCTTCTCTTTTTTTTTTTATGTGCAGAGAGCGGCGGCTACGCTCTGCAATTTTTTCCGATTGCGACCGATTTTTTTTCGCTGCCGCTGCTTGCCACTATGTATGTGTATGTGTGTGGGTGTCTTTGTATAATATGTATGTGTGTGTGTGTGTGTGGAGCTGGTGTTGCTTTTGCTTTTGCTCCTTGCGCCTGGCTGTTTGCTAATCGTTGTCGTCGCAGTCAACGTAGACGTCGTCGTCTTTTGGCATCATCTTTTATTTGTAATTCGGTTCATCATCATCGTTCATCGTTCTGTCGCATATGTATGTAACTAGCACTGTGTGTGTGTGTGTCTGTGTGTGTGTGAACCGCTGTATCTGTATATATCTTATTTGTGTGACTGTGTGTGTGTTGCGCTCGCTCACACGCTGCTGCTGCCGTTGTTGCCGCCGCCATCGCCGCCGCCGTCGTCGTCGTTGTAGCTGTAGCCGCTGCTGCCGCTGTCGTTGCGGCCGCTGCCATTGCCTTTACTTGTGTGTATGTGTTTTTTTTTTTTTTTTTTGTTTTTTTCTTTCTTTCTTTCTTTGCGCCGCAGCGACAGCGACGACGGTCAATGCTGCCAACTTTGCCGTTGCCTGCCATCAGACAACATTTGTACTCGGTGGGTCTTGCTTCGATCGGACAATCGGTCGCCGCCACGTTGCTGTAATTATCGCCGCGTACTTTTTACACCGCAAACACTAACACACACACACACACACACACGCACGCAAACAATCAAAAACATACACACGCAAATATAATGTGCTAACGGCACAACGGGCACATTTTCGTCGGTCTATAATCACTGTGGTCCGTCGTCTGTCGTCTGTCGTCTGTCGTCTGTTGCCGTTGCCGTCGTCGTCATCATCGTCGTCGTCGTCACTGTCGCCAAACAACCCAATTGGATTCACTCACATCCGCCAATTGGATCGTTCAGTCAGTTCCCTTTAATTAGATCCCAAAAACGTTACAGTTCGCTCTTCCTCTCGCTCTCTGTCTCTATCTCTCTTAGTTTACATTGTTATTTCCCATTGCAAACGCAAAATTATAATCAAAAAAGAAGAAAAACAAAAAAAAAGAGCAGCCAAAAAGAAAACTGGCCGAAAAACCCAACAGAAAATAAAGAAAAAGAAATTGAAAATAATATAAATAAATAAAAGTGCATAAAAATAAAACTCGGGCGGCCCCCAGTTCCGTAATTTAACTCGTTAGTGTGTCGCATGTTGCAGCAGCAGCAAATCATATGCAATTTGTTGTAGTATGTAGTGGCAGCAGCAACAATCAGCAGCAGCAGCTGCAGTCAACCTTTTAGCTGCCACTTTATTTTTGCATAAAACTCAAGTTCACGCGGCTCGCTTATATGCACATAAATATATTTACAAACACACACACACACACACAACATTCACACACGCACATACCTATACATGAATGCAATTCACACACACAGACAAGTTTTAAAATCAGCGCAGACAAGCCGCTGTCTGGCTTCCCCCAATAAGAACAAGCAAGAACAAGAAAAAGAACAAGAACAAGAACAAGCAGCAGCAGCAGCCGCAAAGGCAGCTTATTTCCAATAAGAACAAAAACAGCAGGCGAAAAGAAATGCCGCGAAACGTAAAGCTAAAAAGAAATTGAAGCTGCTAAAGCTTACGTTTTATTTTCTTTTTCTTTTTTGGCATTACGTAGTAAAAGAGGCATTCCCTCACACACACAAACACACACACACACACACGCATGAACTGAGTGCATATATCAAACACATGTCGCGCGCTGCCGCAACATTCCTTTTCGTATGACGTTGACGTCGCTGCGTCGTCGACAGCGGCGGCTGCTGCGCCTTTCAAGCTTTTAGTACTTATGAGTTATGTGTGTGTGTGTGTGTGTTATGCGCTATGTGTGTGAGTATGAGTAGAAGTGTGAGTGTGAGTATTTGAGTGTGACAAGTGCCGCTTGCTGACTGCGCGCTTTACTTTTTATGATTACAAAAATATACAAATAAACAGACCAACACACACACACACACACCTACACATATCACACACATACATATTCATATATATATATATGTATATATATTTAATGTATTTATTTTTATGTGCATTTGCCTTTTGTCGCGTTATTCGCGTGTGTTTTGACTCTGTTGTTGACTTATCGCAATTCTCTTTTCGATTAGCTCTTTGTTACTTATTTTACATTACATCTTGCCTTGTACTTCGTCTTACGGTTTATTGAACTAGTCGCGTTTCTTCTATATTGTTTTCTTCTTGCAACATAACGCGATTTTATAACACATTACGTACTACGTCTTACATCTTACGTCGTTGCGTCGCGTCGCGTCGCGTTACGTTGTTCTTGTACAAAAAATTTCTTTGATAATTTTTTGCCTTTTTTCAGCATTTTTTCCACCAATTAATATAAATTTTATTATAATCTTTATATATATATATTCTAGAATAATAACAAAACAAAAACAATAACAAAAACCACGTGTTGATAAATAGTTGATAAATATCAAACACAAAACAAATAAAAAATCTCAAACCAAAAAAGAAAAAAACACAATTTAAAAGCTTTCATTACATTAGAATATAACAACTTATTGCTATATCTATCTCACTCACACATACCACTAATCGCAACGTTTGCGTCCTCATTCTATCTCTCTAAAACACACACACGCACACATGCTTATTGTGTGTGTTTATAAGCAAACTAAATGAAAATCAAAATCAAAAAATAAATCATCAAAAAAATAGCAAAAATTTTTCTTCATGCAATTCTTTTGCTAATATCTCACACACAGACACACACATACACATACATACACTTAAATCCCTACACACTCACACACTTAAAAAACACACACAGACCATATATAGTATATATATGTATATGTATATGTATGCAATTGATTCCGTCACGTCGTCTACTACAATTTGTCAATCTACTACGTAAAATCTTTTATATATATATAAAAGAAAATCGTTACTACAACAAGTCTGCGATAATTTTGATCAAAACAACAACAACAACAACAACAATACAGTAAAGAGAACAATAAGGATAAATAAATATATATACACAGCCCAAGGTATGTTTATAAGCTAATTCTAAGTTTAATTAAATAAAATTAAATTTCTGCTACAAAAAAGTTGACTTAGGGACAGGCTTTTGTCTAGAACTCGAACTTGGCGCTTCTCAACGAGTTGCTATTACTTTATATATAGAAATATATAACTCTTTTTAATCTAGTATACGTATTACAGTTAAATTTTCTATAAATTTCCAATTTATATTGAATTTTTCTGTTGGGTTTTTTTTCTTCATCAAATTTGTTGCCTACTTTGAGGCGCTGCTCTACTTCACGCAACTTTTTTTTTTTTTTGGAAAAGGGGCTTGGTTTGACCTAGCCCCAACTCTTAATGTTCCATCAAATAATGCCATTAATTAGGCACACACACATACCCACACACGCCACACCACACCCTTAATAATCATACTTTCTATTGCCTTCTCTTTCTCGCTTTTGGACAGCCCATAAACCATTCAAAACGTTCACTTGCAATTAGCGGCCATCAGCTACAAAACTGAGACATAATAACGCTACATAAGAAAAAAAAGAAAATAGAAAATAGAAAAGCTTAAAAACAAAAAAAATGAAAACACAACATGAAAACCAATGAAACTAAGCGAATTCTTTTGCTGTCTGCCTCCCGCCTCCCTCAACTTTGGCTGCCTTTTTACTGGCACACCCAAAAAATAAAACTTTTCTTACTCTTTGCGTGTGCGTGTATATGTGTGCTTGTATTTGTATTTATGTTTGTGTTTTTTTCATAATATTTTTTCTTTTTTCTTAAGGGTTTCTTCCTTCCTTCCCTTTCTTACTTATTTTTCTTTTTACCAATACCTTCCAATTGTGTGTTGTGTCCTGTGAACTTTTTGGCTGCCATAATGTGAAAGTTATGACCACTAAACCACTAGAATAATGCCAAAATCACACACAATTCTATAAAGAACCTCACTCAATGTGTATAAGTATGATTGTGTGTATTTTTGTATGTTGTGTTTTGTGCTTCAAAAAGTTTTGCAAACATGCCAAAAAAAAAAAAATGAAAAGAAAGCGAAAATAAAAAATATACTTTGCCTATAAGCCTGTCTTGTAAGGCTCGTTTCATGTCATGTGTAAGGATAAAAAACTTTATATAAATAAACCTTTAAAGTAGCAGCAATTATAGGAATAACTATTTATAGCTAAATGTTATATATATAACTGATTTGCAAGCGATTTTTGAGGTTAGAATGAGGCACAAACTGAAAGGAACTGAAAATTTTTATTGGCGCTTTATGGATAGAAAAGGATATAGACAATCGTCTTAAAAAGCTGCTCAGAACTGTTTTTAGTCATGAAAATGACTTCTAAATTAGTATAGCTATATTTCTATATATTATTGTGTATATATGTCTCTAGTATTATATCATATTCCATAGCCAAATCGGTTGTGTTTTAGGTATTAACTTCTGCCAGAACTTCAAAGAAGTTTTCTGTACTGAAAGAGAAAGCAGTCAGAATTGGGACTTGTATAACAGTTACACTAGGCCTGTAGTTTTCAGGATATATCCTTATATTGCAGTTATATATCTTTATATACCTCCATAACTTTCAGTTGAAATCGATTTGTACTCCTTTTTCCCTTTTTGGTTTACATTTTGTTTAAAGTTTTGTTGGCTTTGAATTTGCTTACGAGTTTATTTCCACTTCAAGGATTTCCAGTCGATTGCATCGTTAAGAAGAAGAGCAAGAGCAAGCATTTGTTGGCATCGTATGCCAATTGCAAAGTGATTTTCATTGCTCCTTTGAATAGTTTTCCCAGCAAAAGCAAAAAAAAAAGGGAAAAGTTCTTCACACATCAAGAAGCGCAGGCAGGAAAAGTTGTACCGAGTGGCAACAGCTGCCAGTAAAATGCTTGCAACTAACTTAAGAAAAGGAGTTCATATATATATATATCTTAAGTAGCAGATAAACTAGCATATAAACTGGCACATAAAGTGGGATATAAGCCAGAATATAAACTAGAAAAGAAGTTTTAAATAGCTCAAAATTCAGTTAGAAAAAGACTAGCATAAAGTTGCAGCTAATTGAAGAAGATTTCATATAGAAAGATTTCAAATAGAAGACAGTCTTCAATTGTATTATGCTCTCTATTGCATATCCTTGCAGTCACATAACAGCGGCATATCCTTTGTGATATCTAAAATCAAAATCAGACAAGCAAATTGCAAAATCAAATCGCGAAACCAAAATCAAATGATCAGCCGTAACAACAGCAATTCTTATAGAGCTATTATGACTGGCAAATACCCTGTAATTTGGGGAAGTAAATAGCAGCAAAGTTGCTGATTTACATTTATTGTTTCTATGCAATTTCTTGTGGCTTTTCGCCTCCTAAAAGTTGGTCTAAAACTTTGGGAGAAGTTTTAGGGCATAACAAAGGGATAAACCCTGTACTATAAAGGCTTTATAGTGAACCTGTAGTTATGGTATAGTTAGCCCGAACTTATGCTTGAGATAACTGGTTATACTATTAATCCTTGGGTTTAATTCTTATGCCTATGCCCACAGCGTTTATCCTTGCAGTTGCATCTGTTATCTATCTGTCTGTTATACCCTTTTGTTTATTTAGCACTAATCGTTATGCAGGGTATATATATATATATAGAAAAAAAATAAGAGCAGAAAGAAGAAAAATAATATTAAAAAAAAAAAAACTCAAATCCAAAACGAAAACGTTATAAAAAGCTGACATGAATTGACATGAACGAGCCTGAAAGCTGGTTGACTTGCCTGGTGGCTTTTGGGGTCGTGTTTGGGTCGGAACTTGGGGCTACTTTAGTTGTGCCACAGCTGTGCACAAGTAAACTATGCAGCAACAACAACACCAACAACGAAAACAGCAATAACAACAGCAGCAATCAGAAACAACAAAGCAACAACAACAACAACAACAACAACACAAAACATAAAGCAGAGACTAAGTCAGTTTGGCGTAGAGTCTCAGGAGTGTTGTGCAGCACTGTGAAGAGGCAAGGGGGGAAGCAGGGTTAACGGGTAGCAACGGGAGGGAAATAGCAACGATTATGCGCCGGTTTCTCTATAGCTTTTGTGTATACAATAGCTGGTTATCAAGTCCCAAAGCGGTTGCAGGCCGCATACCCACACACAGCCACACACCCCCACACATACACACATACATATACATTGCAGCGTCCGACTATGCATACTGTAGTGTAAGAGGGGGGGGTGGTACGTTTTAGGGGCGTGGAAAAAGCGCTTATCACAAGGCCTATTGAGCTGTGGATTGAAAATGGAACTGGAATTGTGGGCGCGCTCTTCACTTGGTTGCAGTTTGTTTTTTTTTCTTTTTGCTCTGCTTCTGCTTCTTCTTCTTCTTTGATTTGAGTTGAGGGCGGCTTACACTTCAGCACACACACACACACACACACATATATATACATATACAATGCTTATACAGATAGCGTAATCAGGGTATTTCCGAGGCTGTGATTTTTATATTTTTCAATTTGTTTTTGCTTTTCATTTTTCCTTTTCTTTTTCTTCGACTTCAACTTGAAGTTGAGTTGAGTTTTCCCTCTTACACTCTTTACCACGCATTGTATGTGTATTTTTCCTTTTTTTTTTTGCCTCCTTTCCTTTATTTTTATTTCCCTTTTTTGCATTCATTTGCGCGCCGCTCGCTGCAAACGGCGGCAACTTCTTAATTTCTTTTTAGTGCTTAAATGAGTTGCCCAGCGTATTGGGTGGCAGGGTGGCAGGGTGGCAGGGGAGGTTAACGCATCCCTGGCCAACCCTATAACTGACTGACTGACTGTACAATAAAGCCCTCAACCCAGCCCAACCAGCTCCACCTCATCCCCTTCCCCCGTTGTATCAAGCAAATTTATTTAAGAAAAATCACAAGAAATGTAAAACAACTGGGCAGCGTCTCCTTTTCTTTACATTTTTTCTCCTGCTTTTTTCCTCATTTATTTGTATGTTTTTCCTCCCACTCTGCTCTTACCTTACTTCCCCTCTCACCACTTTTAAGGGTAGGTTTTTTTTGGTTTTTTCTCTTTTTTTTACATTTCTTGAAGCTTTTTTTTGCCGTTAAGTTTTTCTTGGGTTCGTTTTTAGCGTTTAATCGATCGACTTTTTGACCAGAGGGGGAGTTCGTGTGGCGTGGGGGGATGGGTATAGCTATAGCCACGCGTCGTCCAGCAGGAACATCAATCACAGCACCTCTGCCGCTGTCGCTGTCGCTGTCGCCGTTGACGTTGCAGGTGCCAGCTTCAAAGGCAAAGCAAATGCTTTAACTTTTTTTTTCTTTAAAATTCCTTTATCTTCATTTTTTTTCCGTCTTTCCCTTTATTTCTAAAAACTTCTTTGGAATATCATTCGATAAGTGAATCAGTTTTTTTTTTTTATCTCGCTTTACGCATCTCTTTAATGAAATTTCTTTCAAGCAGCTGCTAAAATATCAATTTCAGGCGTAGAAGTTTATAGTCCTTGCATGCAAAACGCTTAAGGATATGTCAGCAAAGCGCAATTGAAAAAGGAAAATCAAAGTAAAATCAACAAGCTACAAAATAACAGTTGATTGCTTCTAGTTCTTTTGTTCTATTTCTAATACTACTACTACTGCTGCTGCTGCTAGCAACATACAAAATGTTTAAGAAAAAGCAACACAAAGCAAAACAGAAATCAAAGTCAAAGTTGAAGCTTGTTTTGAGTCACGTTATGTGACACGTTTGTATGTATAAAGCAGCTGCAGTATTGAACACAGACACACACACACACACACACATATACATAGAGTTTAACTGTTGTTTCTATCTTTAGTTGGAAGTTGACAATTGATAGTTGGCCTGTTGGGTACTCGATTCGTTTTTGCTTGGACTTTTTGATTGCTGCCTGCCCATTGCACAAGACAGCAGCTGCAGCTAAAGCTGAGGCTGAGGCTGAGGCTGAGGGTGAGGCTGAAATTGAGGCTTTGACTGTGTCTGTGGCTGTGGCATTGGCAGCTGTAGTTTTGGGGCATTTGTGTGGGGCGCTCCTCTAGTCACGGCTGAGGCAGCTGCTGCGGCATTAAATGAAGCAAAGGCGAAAATGAAGCGTGCAAAAGGCAGAAGGCAGAAAAGAGAACCTTCAATTTTACATAGAAATAGATTATATATATTGACTATATCTATATACATATATATATAAATGTATACTATATAATGTATATATACTTATGCTATATACAATTGAGAGTGGAAAACAACAACAGAAATGTAATCTATATCTTTTGCCAGCCAAAAGAATAACAATAACAGCAACAAGGACAATTTAAACGTAGAAAAAAAAAACAGAAAAAAAAATATATATAGAGAAGAAGAAGCAGCAGCAGAAAATGTCGACTCTGTGGCAACATTGAGGTATAGGCAGAGGGCGTCACGAAATCACTGGGTGTGGCACAGGCAGAGGGTGGGTGGGGAGAGGTCAGGCAAGACAGGCTACAGGGTCGAGTCTAGTGTTGCTGCTGGTATGAGGATTAGTTGAGAAATAAAAATCCAAATAGAGAGTAGCAGGCGGTGGAGAGGGGACAGTGGGAGGAGTGGGGCAACAACAGAAAAATCGACAAAAAAAAACTGCTGATGAGTTGAAACGTTCCCAAAAACGAACACCAAAAAAAAAATACACAACAACAACAGCAAAAAGAAAGCCAGAAAAAAAGGAAAAAAAAATTACGAAAAAAGGAAGAAAAAAAATCGGTTATTTAGTAGTTGTGTGTGGGCGGCGTTGGGCGTATTTTTCTCGCTGTGTTTCAGCATTTTTTTTCTATTTTCTTTTTTTTTGGGTGCGCTGAGGAAAAATTAAAACGAGGGATTTTTCCATTTGGCGCTTAGAGCAAGGTTTGCTTTGGGTTTTCTTTCTTTTTTTTTTCTCTTTTTTTTGGGTTGGTTAGTTGGTTGGTTGGCTGGTTGCTTGGGTTACTCCTTTCTGCCAAAGCTGCTGACTTTTATGTAATTATATAGCATTGTTCAATGAACGGTATATGTCTCTATCTCTCTCTAGCTCACTCTTTCTGTCTGTAGCTATCTCTGTGTGTTTCTCTCTATAGCTATTGTCTTTACTCTAGACAGACAATCATTAATACAACCACCCACAGCACTTATATATATATATATATCTATCTGTATATATATATATATATATATATATCTTCATCCAAGTAACTTGATAAGTTCTGCTTCTTCTTGCTGATATATATATATATATCCTTTTTTTTTACTAGGCATTGCTTAAGCTATGCTACAGTAACTGTATTCCCAATCTATTTCAAGTAATTTATATCTAATTATCATTAATTAAATGTTATTTATGCAAATGTTGCCAGTCAACATTTTCCCTTTGCCTGTTTGCTGTGAAAATTATGCTGAAGCAACATAATAAAAGATTTAATTGTATTTTAGGTATTGGAAATTCATACTTTTGTTCAGTTTGCAGTAAATTTAACGATTGTTTGGGTTTCCCGCTTAACGTCCAATGAAATCATTGAAAGTTTTTCTTCTATGGAGGCGTAGGTCTTAGGAGAACTCTGTGTAGCTTCCCCAGTAGCTTCCTTAGTAGTTTCTTTGGAGATTCCTCTTCTATTAACATCTCTTTACGTCTATAGCTTCTTCAGAAGAATCATCAGTAGTTCCTTCAGAGGTTTCTCCTGTAGTTCCTTTAGTGGTTTCTTTAGTTGTTCTCTAATAGTTCCTTCAGACGCTGCCTCCCTCCACTGGTACGTTTCCCTGTACCTACTTCACTTTTACCATAATTTGTTTCTATAGATGCTTCCTTTGTCTCTTCAGATATTCCTTTACTAATACCTTTTATATTTTCTACAGTAGCTTCTTCCTTTAATCTTCCTATCTATCTCCGTAGATTGTTTAGCGTTATTAACAGTATTTCCCGTTTGAATTTCTTCAACTATTCCTTAAGTTAGTTTCTTTAATTTCTTAAATTCTGAAATTTCTGATACTATTTATTGAATTGTTCTTTCAAGCATTAGTTTAGTCCTTATCCTAATAGATCCCTCAGCATCTTTGGCAGAGTTCCCTCTAGTAGCTTTAGGTTTTCCTTTTGTAGTTGATTTCTTAGCTGCTTTACTGCTTGCTTCTCATTTGAAAGGTTCTCCTCTTTTATGCATATAAAATATTTAAAAGTACAAATCCTTTTCTATTTCAATATAAAGCTGTCTTTCTGTGTTATCTTTTGCGCCTATAAATAGGCAATAGGCAATAGGTAAGAGCATCTTATGAAAACGAAAGCAAAAACGCGACGCAAAAGTTGCGACCTACAGCAATAAAATTGGGGGAAAAACCTGAAAAAGTTGTTTGAAATCAGACGTAGACACCAACACACACACATACACATACATAGACGAGGCCATAGACATATGCGAGACAGCAAAGATAGAAAGCAGAGGAAGAAGAGGCAGGCAGGCAGAAGCAGCAGCAGCTTTAAGTAAAGTAACATAAAGTGGCATAACGTAAGCGTAAAGGAAATGTAATGTAAAATAAAGTAAAAAAATAAAAAGATGGAAGAAAAAAAAATAAGTGGCAAAGTGAAAGACGCGAAAGTCGCTCATGTGACCGAGCGACCGAGTAATAAAAATAGCAAAAAAAATAAAAATAAAGAAAAAATGTAAAAGAAAAAGAAGCGACAAACACGACAGAGACGCTGGCAGCAGCAGCGCGCGTCGCAATGTAAATAAAAGTAAAGCGTGTAAAAGCAAAGTTCAAAAAGCGAAAGAGCGCAAAGCAAAATACACACACACACACACACATAGATATAGCTACAGATACACACACACACACACACGGACATAACATAACATATAATAATAATAAAAATGCCGGCCGCTTTAGCGGCTGATTTTCAGTGAGCAAAATACACACACATACACATGCATATGCTCACACGTATACACACACACACACACACATACATTGACGAAAATATTTTTGCCAGTTTTGCTTTGGTTATCCTATCGCTTCGCGTACTATTTTTCGTCAGAATCAGCTGCTGCTGTTGCTCTGCTTGGCGCTTCGCTCTCTGCTCTGCTCTCACATATGCTTACACACTTAACTGTCTGTCTTATGTGTGGCTGTGTGTGTGTGTGTGTCGCTCTCACATATGTATGTATGTGTGTGTTGAGTATTTTGATAATTCAAACTTCCTCAATGTGCAGCAAGCAGCAAGTAGCGCCAGCAGTAGCAGCAGCAGCTATAGCAGCGACAGCGACGCGACGTCGTCTTCTTTTTTTTTGCCCCTTCTTTTATTTATTGCTTTTCTTTACCTACGTAAGTTTTATTTTTTTTTCCTTCTACTGCTTCTTTTACTTTTCTTCTGCTGCTTTTGTTGTTGTGTATGTTGTTTGTTGTTATTGCTGCTACTTTATTGCTTGCGCTTTTATTACACACATACAAACACACACATAGAAAAGGGGGAAAGAAGCAGCAGAAATCTTCAAGTTCAAACGTGACGTTTATTTGTGTCTTTGACTTTAAGTTGAAAGCACGTGAAGGAGAAGGCAACAACAAAAGATAGCAAAAGAAAGTGCTTAAAAATAGGAAAAATATAAATCAAGTAAAAGAAAACAGTTTGAAAGCAATTGCCATTGTCATAGGTTTGACAGTCATTGTAGACAAATGCTTGAGTTAGGCTAGAAAATAAATTTAAAGAGTTACTTTGTATGGAAAAATAGGAAAGAGATTTTTTGTGGTTAGAAGAAAAGCTTGCTGCTGACATTTAAGCTTGTCTTAGCAGCAACTGTTGTTGCTGTTGTTCGGGCTGTTGCTGTTGCTGTTGCTGCTGCTGCTGTTCGTTATCCTGCGGATTGCGTGGTGAACTGGACACGAGTTGCTACTGAAGCCAAATTAAAAATATGTGGTCTACTTTTAGGTGGCAAGCAGGCTACAACAACAGCAACAACAACAACAACAGTTGCTGGATATTATTGGCAAAGCTAAAGTGCAAGCACAAAGCAAATTTTTAAAGAATTTTTAATTAAAATGCAACCAACAGTGGCAACAACAACAGCAACAGCAACATAAGCAACAACAACAATAGCAGCAGCAGCAATATCAACATCAGCAACAGCAGCAACAACATCCAGCAACAGCAGCAACATCAGCGCGTCGTCAGTTTCATCATCGTCCTCATGTTTTTAGCTCTAATTTTTTCCCTTTTTCTTTTTTTTTTTTTGATTCCTTTTTCTTGTAATTGTGTAAACACGTAAAAAAATAGTAAAACAAGTAAAGAAGCAGTGGTTAAGGAGGGGTGGGGGGAAGAGAGAGGGAGCAGGCACGGGAAAAAATGAAGCAGCGCAAAAAGCAACGGCGACAAATGTTGCGGTTGCTTTTCTAAAGCTAAGCGCGAGCGCGTGCAAAAGCAGTTAGTAAATTGCAAAAAACACACACACACACACACACACGTACACATGCATATTTCAATATACACACACATATACACATATGGCTGTGGCAGACACCTGCATGCATATGCATAAAGAGATTGGCCAGTTGCTGTCGTCTGTTGGTCACGTAGCAGGAAACCTCTAGCTCCAAATCCGAAAACGTCTAAAGTCCACGCGCGACATATGAGAGCTTTTTAGGTGTATTAGAGTCAGCAATGCATGACTGGAGAGAGGGAGGGGCGCATGTGGTTGTGGGTAGGGAGTGTGGGTGTGTATGTTGTTGAGAAAAATGTGAGCAATGCCGCTGACATAAGCCACAGCTGCGAATGAAACAAACAAAAATGGCGCGGCGACTATACTGTATATGTATATGTATGTGTATATGTATGAGGCAGTATGTATGTGTGACAAAGTGTGCCTGTCTGCATGTGTGTGTGTGTGTGTGTGCTTTGTGCGTGGTCGCTTCTACGTTACGGCATTTAACCTAAACATCATTCATCGTACATACATTTGGGCTGTCTGCCAAGCTGCGACTTTTGCTACTACTGCTGTTGCTTCTCCTTGGTGCTTCTAACATTTCTTTACACCCAACCCCCCGCCTTTCCCCCCTACCTCTGGCAAGCACTCCACAATATTCTATTCCCCAGCTGCAACTGTATGGCTGAGGCAACAAATGCCCAATTGCTTTGCAACTGTTGTTGTTGGGCCCAACAAACGGACTCTGTTACACTCGCTGATACTCTTAAGCTCACACACACACACACATACATATATATATATATATATATATATACAAACAACACACACACGCACACATAGCCTGACGTTTCATTTCCGTAACTCAAACGTTGCTTTGGTTATTGTTGTGCCACAGTGGAGACACTTTATAGCCGGAGAATCTTCATTTACTTCCGCGCCGAGGCAATCTTTTTTTTCCGCTCTGCTTTCCCTCTCACTTATCCCTCTCCCATTTACCCCCCCCCCCACACATTTTCCTTTTTTGTGCTTTATGCTAGCTGATTGCGTATACGCCTAGTGCAACAATACCATGGCATACCCTTACAGCAGACAAAGTTGTCTCTGTTGAAGTTAGTCCAACAGCTTGTGACGTCACAAACTTAGGAGAACTGAAAGAGGAAACCCTATTAGGCATCTTAGGGTTAACTTAAGGGAAAATCTAAGCCATGAACTGTAGTCTTTTAATAGGTATCTAAGTTTAAGCTGCAACTTAAGCAGGTGGCAACGCTGTACAGTGGGGTGTAGAGATCATTTACTATGGAGAGGTGGCAACATGGTTTGAGATGAGGATTGAGTAGCCTTTAGCTAGAGGAAAGCAACTGCTGTTGTATGATATATGCTGTTATTTGTTGATATTAAAAGTTGCTACAGTTTTTACTATATATTTGGCCAAAATACTCCATAGTACTTGCAAGTGCATTAAGCACTTTACCAGCTGCAAGTTAAAATAACTATGAGTTTCGCTTAGCTAAACTCTGTTACAACTATTGAGAGCGGAATGCCAACAGCAATGGGAACAACATCATTATGATCAACAACAACAAGAAGAACGTCATCATCATGAATAACTGCAACATTATTAGGTTGTTGCTGTTGTTGTTGCTGTTCATTGCAGCTGACAATCAATGTTTGGTTTAGCTGCAAACATTTTTTTGCTGTCTGCAAAAAACAAAACATCGAAAGCTTTAGGAAGGAGCTGTAGCAATGCAGAGATGGATGAGCACAGGACGAAGGAAACACACAAAAAAAATAGAAACAAAAAAAATGAAATTAATTTCTTTTGTGTGTTTGGTGGGGATACGCGACGTTATTTAGTTGCCGCAGCAGCAGCAGCAACAACAGCGGCAACTGAAGCTGAAGTCGAAACTGGTGGAGCAGCAGACGCAACTTCAATGTTCATTTCCGGCAGTCAAAGCTGCGTCCTGTGTGTGTCTCTCTGCCTCTGTGTATATATATATATACATGTGTGTGTGTGTGTGTGTGTGTGCTGAGTACCCTTGCAACATGCAACCAGCAAATGTTGCTCAGGTGGCTAGCAGCAACAACAGCAACAGCAGCAGCAGCACTAGAAATATTTGCTTCTTTTTTTCTGTTTCTGCTACGAGTTTGAGTTAGTTGGCATCTTGCGACTCCCCTGAGTCAGAGCTTGGCAACCTGGCAGCCAGGCAGTCAGGCAGCTCTGTTGCTCCTACTACTACTACTACTACTCCTATCTTCTCCCTCAACTCTGCTACTCCTTTTCTTCGTTGTCCTCTATTTTTATTTTTTGCAGCATTCTTCTTGGCGTTTGTTCATTTGCCCGCAACTGTATCCATGGCATGCAGCGACGTGTGTATAACGAGTGGGAGTATTATGCAGGCTAGAGGCGTGGCACGCTATATAAGCTGAACGGTCACCAACACACACACACACAGCCTTTTTTTTAACCCTTTCTGTATGCTAATGAAGCCTCTTCTTTGGCTCATGTTTTCAATGAACGTTTGAAAAAAAAAACAACTGCAGAAAGTGAAGGGGAGGTGAGGAGTACTCGGGGAGGGAAGTAGTAAGGTTTGAGTCTGAGTCTGGCCTAAGCTCATGCCATTTGGCTCACTGTTAATCCCTGCCACTAAAGACCAAGAACGTTAGTCCATATAGACTATAGAAGCAACTAACTATATTGGAGGGTAACCGAAGTCAGAGGTGCATGGAGAAAGGATAATAGAGTTGGGAGAAAGGAACCTTCCTTATGCCTTTTGCTTTGGCATATCCTACGTTGGGTACCTCATGAGTTACAATCCTGCGCAGGATCATAGAAACATTCAGATAGATTCTGTGTGTGGTTTTTTGTTTCCCAAGTAGAACTGATGCTGCTGCTGTTGCTATATAGGATAACACACTGTATCTATAACGGTACATCCTGTGGAAGTGTCTACTGTATAGTCCTGTGCCTTTTGCCTGCAATCTGCACGCCTTGTTGCGGTATTAGTTTGCTTTACGTGA
Organism: Zygothrica quintamaculata; assembly: GCA_037044455.1. NCBI lineage: Eukaryota > Metazoa > Arthropoda > Insecta > Diptera > Drosophilidae > Zygothrica > Zygothrica quintamaculata. The sequence continues at coordinate 156,419 of JBAMBS010001015.1, read as the reverse complement.
TTTCCATTGCAGTTTCCCCATTTGAATTTTTTTTTTTTTGCTTTCTCCATTTCTTCTTGAGGGTTTTTTTTGCACTGTGCATTCTCGCATTTTCTTTGCTGCGGCATGGAAAACCCCATAGATTTAATTACAGTTTTCCTCTCACAGATAATCGAATTTTTTCTCTCTCTCTCTCTTTCTCTTTCTCACTCTCCCTCTCTTGCATCTCTCTTGCATCACGTTTATAACCACGTACATATACCACGTCCACATCCACGTACTGTTTTGTGTTGCAACTTCCTTTTAATCTGCATGTCGATTTCCTTTGCACAGATTCCTCATCCTTTTTCTTTTATTATATGCTTTAGATCGCACCCCCGCTTGCCTTAGCCCTAGCCCTAAACCTAGCACTATTTCTTCTCCCTTTCTCCCTACCTTTGTCCGTCCTTAGTTTCCTTTTTTTTTTTTGACCAAGTTTGCACATAAATTTCTGTTCAGTTGTAATTAAAAATTGCTTTTGAAGCTGCGTTTCTTACTTAAAATTAGTTTCCATCTTCCATCAGTTTTTTGTGTGCTTTTTTTAGTTTTGGTTTAATCTTGCAAAAGCTCTCTATAAGCTATATCCTTTGATGCACCGCTCTTTCTATACCTCCCTCTAGTTCCATCTCTCAGTTTTATTCAATCTTTGTCTATATTTGGCTTTTATTTGATGTGTGTAACAAAGGTTATTGATTATGGCTAACAAAAAAGAAAAAAGGGTTACAAAATCATATCGGAAAATAAAAATTATTGAAAATTTGCAAAGGAACATTTCATTAAGGACACTCGTAGAAAAAGGTTTAATGCCATAAAAAGAATAAGAATTCTTTGGCAACAATTTGCATGTTGAAGTTGAGCTGCAAAATGCAATTTCATTTGCAGACAATTAAAATGTATGAAAAAGGTAAAAGTTTCTTGGGTAAAAAAGGGTTTTCCTATGGGCTGAATGTAACCAATGTAAGGATACAAGGAGCAGTTTTCAATTGGTGCTATGCAAAAGACTTTTCTGGATGAATTTATAATAGGTATAGAGATTTTATCTAAGTCTTGTCTATACCAGGACTCATGCTTCTGATTGCTGCATATAAGTTCTAAGGGGAAAGTCTTTTGCTTCTCTTTTGTTCTATGCGCTTCTTCCTATCCTTTTTTATAGGAACTTCAGCTTGTAGTTAGACTCTTCTGTTGCATTTCTCGTTTATGGTTCCTCAGCTCTATGGGTCTCTGGCTAGGAATTAAGCATTTTGGGTCATTGGGATTCATGATTCTATTGGTGTTTGGTGCTAATGATTTCTAGTCCATGGTACTATGAGTCTATATGACTATGAGAGTCGATGACTCTATAGACCTCTGATTCTAAGGGATTCTGACCCAGACCCTATGACGCTCACAACGTAAACGTCTGCGTTTATGAGTCTTAGACTCTATGGGTTTTTTGTATCTATAGCTCATTGGGTCTATGGTTCCGTGGTTCTCTGGCTTTATGGATTTCATGCTCTCTAGCACCATGACTCCATATCTCCTCAGCTCCATAGCTCTCTAAATTCCTAGCTCTAAATTCCATTAAAAAGTCCCCCACAAAAAACTTCAATTCTTAAAACAAAAACTTTAAGCTAATTAAGTAAACTTTAAAAGTTAGTTTAAGTTAGTTTTTTTTTCTACTTATTTACTTTTTTTGTCGATATATTTTTAAGTGATTTTTCAATGCATTTTTTTGTTGTTGTTGTTGAATTTCTTAAAGTTTGTTTCAACCTTTTACTAATGACCTCAATTCGATGTGCTCTCTTTCTATCTTTCTCTTTCGCAGGTAAGCAAAAGTCGTGACAATGTAAAACGCCCCAAAAAAACAACAAAACAAAACAAAAAATATATATAAAAAAACAGAAAACTCAAAACAAAAAAATAAAAGACAAAAATCCAAAAAAAAGTGCAGTAAGGCAGGAAAAGTACTCGAAATACCGTAAGTTTCACTGCGCTGCCCACAGAGATTCAATCAAAAGTAACTATATAGTATATATATATATATATATATATATACAGCTATACTTATAACTATATATATTTATATGTGTGTATGCTTTTGTATGAGTGTGTATGTGTGTGTGTTAGTATGAATTTAATTTTTTAAGAAATGCCCAGAAAATAAGCAAAAAAAATGCAAACTGAATCACAATGCAAAAATGTTGATCCAACTTGAATTTCGTGTCAATAATAAAGTATAAAATTTATAAGACTAAATAGTAGTTCACAGACTATGAGATACCCTGTAGTATATATATATAGATTACAAAAAGTAATAGGTATAGTTTTATATAACAATCAGCTGACAATTCTGTAGAGCTTCAAAGAACTGCAGTGATAATTTCAATTGGGAAAATAGAACTGCTTTTGTGGGGATAGTTTTCAATCGTATCTATAGTAACTATCGTTAGATAACTAGCAGTATATATCGTTAGTGTTATCCAGTCTATATAGTTTTTACTTTCTGCCCAATTAACACATTGCTCTCCTACCAACTCCCCACTTTCTGTTCAATTTTGCAATTTCCATTAGTATATCTCCCTTTTGGTCTTTCGCATACTTTCTATAGAATGTATATAGCCTTTTTTGATGGCTTAACATTTGCTTAAGTATAGAAATCGAAAGCAGTTGACTGACTGACTGGCTGTAGTCGCTGCACAAAAGTTGAAACAGGCTACATCCCGCTTACCTCCCGAAGGGTAAACTCTGCCGCCTTCCACTGACGCTTGTTGGCTTCAACCTAAACGCGATACACTCCCCGAAATTTGCAATTTACCCACATATATATATATATATATATCAAGATATATATATATGTACAATCAGATATATATATATATATATATATATATAGAGATTACCTGTTGTTGTCAGCTCTGTGAGGCATTCACTTTGTTTTCCCACTTTGCTCTCTGCTTGTATGGGCGTGACGCTACGTTTTAGTGCTACATTTAGTTGTTGCCCCTTTTTCCATATATATATATATATATATATATATATATACATTTTTTGGCCAATTGCCATATGCTGCTGCTGCTTCTTCTTCTTGCATTTCTTTTGCTTCATTTTATGCTTATGTGTCTGTCTATTCATTGTTCGATTATTATTATAATATTATTTATATAGCATTATGTATTATTGTCACAGGAGTTGCGGATAGTCCTTGTTCCAACATTGTCAGTTGGTCACTTTTATTTGTTCCATCTTTCCTGGAATTCACTCTGCCAATCGATGATTGCAATTGTTGTGTTATTCGTGTTGTTGTTGTTATCGTTGTTGTTGTCTCTGAGCTTCTAGTGAACACATGTAGCAGTTCATGTACTTCTGTTTGTCTGTCTGTCTGTGTCTTTGGGGTACCTTAACAACTGTTCAATATCTCTTAGGGATGTGCAAGATCTCGCAGCTTTTTAGCTTGCAGTAGGCATAAAAAGAAGCAGAAAACTATATAGCTACTATATAGTATGATAACTGTAGCATAGGTTGTATTTTCGTACCTCTTTTCAATTCTTAATTTGCTTTTACTGCTCGTTCATTCATTGCTCATGAAGCTTACGTGTCACGCGCACATCTCTAATCTATGACACGATTAGTACATAAAACAGCAACAGCAACAACAACTGCGACAACAACACGTTTTACACGATGTGCTAATTGAGTTAGTACACTGAAGCAGAAGAAGAAGCAGAAGCAGACGTAGATATATATATATATACGAAAAAAAAATAATATAGTGTAGACAACGCTCAATGATTCGTGAGTGGCAAAAAATTTCGAAATAAGTAGCCAAAAGGCAACAACGAACAACAACAACAGCAACAACAAGCAGCGGGCAACAACATGCAACAACAACAGCAGCAGCAGCAACATTTTGTGTCTACTTAGCAACTTTGTGGAAAATAACACCCATATACATACATATATATATATCTGTTTGGCGGCACCTAACCAACCGCCAACACCCTGCAGCAACCAGCAGCAGCAGCAACAGCAACAGCAACAACAAAGCGCTAACCCCGTCGCCTGCTGTGCCTGCTGCCAATTCTCCAGCTACAGCTGCCCCTGCCTCCCTTCTCCATATAACTAAGCCCTGCTCAACGTATAGCATATTGTTAAATGGGCTTAGGGCTGCTGCATACAACAAAACGATAAATGTTTCGATAGTTGTTGTTGTTGCCGTTGCTGTTGCTGTTGCTCGCATTGCTCGTGTTGCAAGTTTTGTGCTCAATTCCGCATATGGCATCGAAAACCGATAATTACCAAAGCCAGTCACTGCGCGCTGCATATGTGTATGTGATTGTATATGTATGTATGTATGTATATATAAGTTAGACCTCTACCTGCAGCGGAAGCCGCATAAGAGACAACAACAACAACAACAGCAGCAACAACAGCAACAGCAACAATCGATGACCGCTCAACTCTCCGCATTGGCAACAAATTACTCACGCGCAAAAATGTTGCTGTCCATTTGTCCATATACATATACAATTTCACTTTGCCCATGTATGTGTGCGTGTGTATGTGTATGTGTATCCTATATGACGTATGCTGTTTTTGTATGTGTGTGTGTGTGTTAGTGTTGTATGTGAGTGTATAAGTTGTGCCCGCATATGCATAAAAATCATCAACATTTTTACCTGTGCGCGATTGTCATTAGGGTGTTTCAGTTTTATATACAACTTACATATGTATATATATACACACATACACATATATACATATACATATACATATATGAACATATACTTATATACCTTTTTTAAGTAGTTTATAGCCAAATTTTAAAACTGATCCTTAAGCTCTTGTTACTCTTATTTTTATGTAATCTCTTAACACCTTTAGAACAGAATATTTGTTTTCAATTATGTGAAACACCCTAATGCCGATATCGTTGTTCAGTCCGTCCTCTGTCTTCAGTCTTTCTTTCTTTCTTTCTTTCTTGGTAGCTGCTTGCTTGGTTTTCAGTGCTGCTTAAGGCCGCAAAAACGAAGTCTGCGTCTCAGTCGCTGCCACCGGCATTCGTAGCAGCAGCAGCAGCAGCAGCAGCAACGGTGGCGGAGACGGCAGCGACAGCAATGATGACGCCGTGACGGCGGTCTACCTGTTCGCTAAGTTGGACACATTTTCTTTCTTCTTCTTTTACATATAAATATACATATAAATATACATATAAACATATATATATATATATGTATATATTGTTTGTCGCTTACCTAAGGGACACACACATTTATACCCTACCTGTACACACACACACACACACACACACATAGAGACAGACATAGAGACACAGAGACACGCTTTGCGTTAAATTCATTGCGCGAGTGAGTAACTGGAAGAGCGCCTATTGCGCACTCGTTCACACCTTAAAGCAGCTATGCGAAAGTTAAGCCAAGCTGAACGAACGAACCAACAAACGAACGAGCAAGCGTACAAACGAACGGACGAATGGACAAATGGACGCATTGACAGACGGACGAACGAACACGCTAAGCTGCTGTTGCCGCTCCGCCGGCGGCGTTCAACAACAACACCAACAACTTTGTAGTCGTCGTCGTCGTCGTCGTCGTCGTCGTCGCCGTCGCCGCTTTAGCCGCTGAACGTCGTTGAAAGTCTTCGTTGCCGAACAGCAAACGATACGATACGATACGAAACGAAACGAAGCGATACGCTAAGCAGCAAGAAGAAGCAGCAGCGGCAGCGGCAGCGGCGGCAGAAGAAGCAGCAGCAGCAGCGAGCAAGCAGAAAAAAAAATATAATATAAGTTGAGTTTTGGAATTTTTTTTTTCTTCTTTTTTTTTTTACTCTTGCTCTTCTTTGGTTTTCAGTTCAGTTCGATTTTAATGCACAGTCGCAACGTACGTGTGTTACCTGTCTTGTGTTTTGTGTGTGCTTCTTTGCCATCGTCGTCGCCGTCGTCGTCGTTGTCGTCGTTGTTGTCGTCGTCGTCGTCGTCGTCATCGTAGTCGTTGCCTATCGCCGTTGTCTTTACGTATTAGTCTTCTTCATCGTTATTTGTCGCCTTCTTCTTTTTACCTTCCTTTTATCTGCATATACAACATATCACCTCCTCCGCTTCTTGTTCTGCTACGCGTCGCGCGAATATCTGAAAAAAAAACAACAATAAAAGTGCAAGCAAAAAAAAAAAAATTCAAATCAAAAAGTGTAATAAAAGAAAATGCAAATAAATTCATTATAATTAAGCAGAAATCTAGATAAATATCAACGAAAACAACTATAAAATTAGCAGCGAAAAATTGCGTTAAAAAGAAAGTCAAAGAAAGTAAGTCGATCGTTAAGTTGTTTCGTTCAATAAATTCTCGTTTCGTTTCGTTTTTACTTCTTTTTTTTTTTTTGGCAACTCTCTAAGCTGCGCCATGTGCAAGCTCCTCTGTCTGTGACTGTGTGTGTATGTGTGTGTATGTATGAGTTATACAAAATATTTAAAGAGCTCTTTATATGTGTGTAAGAGAGAGTGTGAGTGTATGTGTGTGTATGTGTGTTAAGAGCGACGGCGCGTAGTGCATAGGGCGCAATCTCTGTACACTTGTGACCCAACTTGCGATCGCCACCGGATGTGTCCGGCTAATGTGACGGCCATTTTGTTTTACCTCTCATTAGCTACACTATTGTATATGCCATACAATACACTGTCTCTTCCTCTCTCTCTCACTCAGTCACTGGATCTCGCTGTCTCTATCTCTCTCTCTTTCGCTCTCGCTCTTTATGTCTTGTCTGTGTTTGCTTGCCTCAATTATTGATTGATTAATTATTGCTGACGCGTATGCGTCGCGCCTGTTCGACCATTCGACCCTTTGGCAAACCGGTTCATTGACGCCTCGTGTTACCGCTGTTGCCACTGCTGGCACCTCTGCTGCTGCTGCCGCTGCCGCTACCTCTGCTATTGCTGCTGCTGCTGCTGCTGCTGTTGTCTTTGGTCTGCGTGTGGCGCACTCTCTCTTTTATTTTTTTTTTCTTTTTTTATTATTTCTTTGTTTAGTTGTACTTAAGCTGCTCTTTCCTATTCCCCCATCCCCACACTCTTCTCCCCCTTATAATCCAATTGTTAAGTATTTGACTGTGATCATCGATTACCACACGCACCTTGCCTCCTCTGCTGCTGCTGCTGCTTCTTCTTCTGCTACAGTCTTTGACTTGGCGCCCCAAATGGTACCACACATGAGGCACATTTCAATCAAGCACATAGCGTAACGGTGCCACACATATGCCCCCCTTTTTTCTGTCCCACCCCCTGTATGATGCACCCCTTTGCCATCGTTGTGTTTGCTGGTCATTTGCAATTAACACTTCTGCGTACGTGCCACAAATGCGACTGCTGCAGCAAAGCAACCTAATCAGCAGCCAACTGGCAACAGTTTCCTATCTCTTCAGGGTTTACATCTGTCGGCCAGCAACTTGTCCAAAACGGTTAAAGCTGCAACAACCAACAGCAGCAACATCAATATCAGCAGCAGCAGCAACAGCAGCAGCAACAGCAGCAGCCACACCACAAAGCTAATCAGCGTGCAACGACTTTCTCGTTATTTTTTTTTTGCTTTTTGCTTTTTTTGTAATTATTATTTTATAATCAACTTATTAGCACTGCTGCTGCTGCTGCTGTTGCTGCTACTGCTGTTGCTGCTGCCTCAGCTTACCCCCCAATGCGTTTTGACGTTGCCTCAACATGTGCTCGTTAGAGGTAAGGGGGCACTGGGGAAGCTGCAGACCAAAATTCAATTATAACAAAAACAAAAAATCTCTTGCATTCGCATGTTGCTTGTTGTTGCTGTTCACATTCTACTTCTTATTGAGGTCTCTTGTTTGCCACCAGCGCATGCAACACTCTCTACCAAATAACCAACAAAAACCAATAGATTTCATATACATAAATATGTGTCTGTATGTGTGTGTGTTCGTTTGTGTGTGGCAACTCTCATATGGATTCCACATTTGCCACAAAAACTGCAAAAATTAATGAAAAATTAAGCAAAAAAAAAAAAAAAAATGAAATCAAGTGAATTTGCTGTGGTTGTCAAGGGTTTAAAGAAACTACAGTGAAACCTCAATAAAAACTTTAGTAAAACCTTAGAAAATAGTGTGGTATAGTAAAGATAAAGAGCAGCTTAAGTTTGGATAAGAATATGAGAGTTAAAAAGGAGGTTTGATAAGGATAACTAAGCCAAAGATATGCAGCTTAAGCAACAGTTTTGAAGAGCCTGAAAATGGTTTGATGTTTGAGCTTTAAGATTGTGCAGCAATTATAAAGAAGTTGCATTAAAATATATATAGAAACATGCACATATATATATACTTATATATGCAGCTATAGACACACCTATAAACACATATACACACAGCCAAACACACTTTTGTTGTGCTGCTTATCAGCCTATCTATAACTGACTAAAGCTGATGACTTTGGCTCAAAGCAACAAACACAAATTATTCATATACAAATGTTTATTATATACATATATATTATGTATATGCATATACCATATATAGTATGTATGCATATTATATGTATATTTGTATATAGTGTTTGTATATATTTATATATTTATGTATACCCCTATTATATTTCAATAATCATCAGTTTTGGTTTATGCCCCGAAACCAAAAATGAGCTCATCCTAAACTAAACCCGTCGCATACCATACACACACATATACACATACTTATAAACACTTATATATATATATATATGTATACATGTATATATGTATGTATGTATGTATGTATATAATAAGCTTATGTAATCTTTTTACAATTTCATTTCTTTAAGGCAAAATGATTGTATAAGTTTTTTTTGCAGAAATTTCGCAAATCGTCAATATATATATACTATATATATAGTATAATAATTAACACTAATTAATCATTTAACATATTTAAGACGAAATCTTTTTAGCAAATTTAAGTTCGTTGCTTGATTTGAGGAAAATAATATTTATATGGCCCAAAGGCCTTGAACTTCTTGTTGGCTACGTTTTAAGTTAAAGAAACTGAAAATTTGATTCTTTATTTTTTAACAACTCTTTTTTGCTTCTTTTTATTTAAACTACTTTTATTTTTGCTTATTTTTTTTTAAATTATTTTTATTTTTTTCTTTTTTTAACTATTTTTATTTTTTTGGCTTCTTTTTTTGTTATAATGCTGCTTGCTTCTTTAGGCTTAACAGCGCTCATTATATACAATGGAAGTTGCTGCTGCTGTTGCTGTTCTTGTTATTCTTGTTGTTCTTGTTGGTGGCAACAAACTCGTTAGACCTTGAACATTATATACTATATACTATATATATATATTTGTATATATAGAAGTTAAATTATAGGCTGAAATTATAGCGACAATCGTTGTGCAAGTGTCTAAAAATTAATTACCAAAAAAAAAACCAAAAGTTATAGAAATAGAAGTTGTTAATAGAAGTTGGTAATAAGTCTAGTACATTAAAAAGTGCGGCTCCCATGACAATTAAAGACTAGCTGGGGTATTTTTTCTAGAAACATATATATATAGATATATATAGGTGTGTCTGCGTGTGTGTTAATACCTCATAGAGCGGGTGTGCATTGACTTTGAAAGCGGCTTAAAAAAACACACAAAAAAATCTTCCGTGTCTTTTGTTGCGGCTGATTGCCAACGCTTTTCACCCAAAAAAAATAATATGTATATAAAAGGAAGAAAAAGAAAAGAGTATAAAAAAGAAATAGAAAATGACTTTCAATTTTACTTCTTGACTGCCACAGTTTTCAGCTTGTTGTGACTGCAACAGGTTGTTGTTGCAGGTAGCAACCTGTCTGCCTGCTGCCTGTTTGCCTGCTTGCCTCTAACACTGGCTAACAGCAGTTATAAAATTCTATAGAAAACCTAAAATATTTAATAGTATATATACATATATATATAGGGTAGTTTAGTTATATAGAAAGCCTTAGCCTAATTGCAGACAGCTCTTAGCCAAGGCCTAAACGAAATGAGGTAAAATGTTGGCCTAATGTGGCGGCTGCCTGGAGAGTTGAGCTGCGGGTTGAGGCTTGAATAATGCGGGGTAACTGTGGCTTTAGTTAAATTTTAGGTTATATAACAGTTAAGTAGAGAATTATAAAGGCTATCGATAGACTAAACTATCGATATATATCGCTTATGTTGTAGAAAGTTAAGCAAACTAAAGCCTAAACTGTAGGCAAGGAAATCCTTAGCAAAATCTATGCTATAACTGTCTTGTAGCAACTTTATATAGTATAGCATATATACATATCTGTTTAATCAGTTATTCATCATTAATATCGTTTAAACTATCGCCTAACTGGCACAACTATCGTTTTGCTGCTACACTCAAAGCTTTCTCTGTGCCCCTTTCTTTCTCCCACTTTTTACACCTGTTTTGCCTTTTTGTTGCTTTTACCTTGACTTGTCTATAACATGATAAGTTGCAACTGCAACAACTTGCATTATGTTGCATAGTGTTCAATTGTAGGTTGCAGTATTAGTTGTAGGCCTTCTGGCCATTAGACAGCAGACGCCTCCGTTGATGATGATGCGCCGTTTTAAGTAAGTTGGCTAAAAACCTGTTTCCAATTTTCAAATACGTTTTTTTTTTGTTGTTTTTCTCTGTTGCAACTACAGCTTGCCACCGCGCCAGCAACTCCTGCTGCGTGCCTTAATTTGTTTTACCGTCTTAGATATATGTGTGTGTATAGAAGTTGTTGTTGCTGCTGCTGCTGCCACATGACTTTGCCACTGCCTCCTGTTGTTTTCAAGGTTATATATATTAAACTTAAGACGCGCGTCTCTCTATCTGCAAAATTTTACTTGTGGCAGTGGCAGTGGCAGTGGCAGTGGCAAAGTCAGACCTTGACCTTGTCCGTATGTTGTATGCCACGCAACGTCTACTCTTATATATATATATATATCCTAAGGTTCTATCAGCTTCCTTTTTTTGAGCAGCTTTAGCTGTTGCTACTTTTTGTACCTTGCCACTTACCACACTGCCACATTGCTGTTGCTGTTGCCACTTGTCTGGCTCCTTTTGCTATTTTCTTGCATAATTTATGAGCCACAATATCTAGGTTACACACACATACACTCACATGTGTGTGTTTTGAGTGTTATCAAAATTGCCTCTTCCTTACATTATGCGCACGTCTTTTAGCCTGTTTCCTGCTGTCTTCAATCCCAACAAACACTCACACCCTCCCTTTCCCTCCTTTGCTTTTACCCCTACATGGCTCAGTCTTTTCCCAGCGGCTCTTCGTCTGCTTTTGCTGTTGCTTCTTTTACTTTATTTTACCTACTTACTCCTCTTTTTATTGCTTCTATTCGCGTGCTTTCAGTTTTATTTTTATTACTCCCCATTCTATACTTCTTTTACTGCCGTTTACTCTTCTCCCCTGCTTCCACTTCTTCCGCTTCTACTTCTTTTTTTTTGGTCTCCTTTGTGACGTTTGGCGCATTTTCAAACGTTTTTACTTTTTTGATTAAATTTTATGTTGTTGCTGCCGTCGCCTGGGCACACTTACCTACATTTTTGTTAAGTGTGGCATCTAGTAGGGGGATGGGAAGGGAAAGGAGGGGTGGGTAGAGCAGAGGGGCTTTTGCTTGGCATCTAAAAAGGCGTACGTAACGTAACGTATTCCTGTTGCTCTTGAAACAAGTTTTTCCTACTCTTTTTTTTTGCTTTTCACATCTCCTTTTAAGTACGTATGTGTGTGTGTGTGTGTGTGTGTATGAGTGTTTTTTATGTATGTGTGTGTATTACTTTTGTGTAGCTGCAACATCAAACAGGTCGCGGATTTTCTTTAGCAACGTCGTCGTCGCCGTCCCCTTTGCTTCTTGTTTTTGTTTTTCTTCTTTTCATCTTCTTTGACTTTTACTTATTTTGTTGTTGCTTTGCCTTTTTCTTTTATTTTTGTGTTTTTGTGTTGTTTATAGCTTGTTGCTACTTTCCCATTGCCTTTGTCTGTTACTGTGCTATGCTGCCCCTACTCCCCTCTCTCACTCTCTTTGTGTTTGTGTCTCTCTCGCATATGTTTACCTTGCGAACGTCCTTGAAGATTTGTCTTATATTTTGTTTTTCTGTCTGTCTTTCTTTACTTCTTTCTTTATTTTTGTGTTTATATTTTGTTTATAGCTTTTTGCTTTTCTTTTGTATCTTTCTTGTCGCTTTTTGTTGTTGTTGTTTGGTTGTTGTCTGCATGTCTTGCCTTACTTTGTTTGTTTGTTTTTTGTGTCTTTCTTCAGCTGATTTAATGTAGGTCGCTCGCCTGTTTCGTTGTTCTCTTTTTTATGCTCTTTTAATTCATAGTTCAAATTCCCGTTGACATTCTTTTTGCACTTGTTTCAGCTGCTTCTTCTTGCTACTGTTTCTTCTTCTTACTACTTCTGCTTCTTCTGCCGCTGTTGTTTCCCTGCAGCTGCTTAGGGCTGTAGAGGCGTTCCCTCAATGGCATTTCCTGCATTCCTAAGGAATTCTCAGCAAAGTTAAAGTTATTTATATTGTATATCGATAGATTGTAGCTTTAACGATAGTTTCTATTGTATGTTGTATGTTTAAAGAATTCTTCGACTGTACTTAGCAATTTTTCACTCAATCTTCGAGTTAATAGCAGGAAGTTGAAAAGTCGAAAGACCCTTCCTTTTTTGGGTTCATTAGTTGATTTTGTTGCTGGTTTAATGATAGTTAAAATTGTTTGTTAGTTTACCTCCCGCATTGGCACATTCTAATCACTTCCATTATTTCATATATCCCCTTTTCCCCTCTCCTCTCTCTTTTGTAAGTCAAGCCTAGTACAGAGCAGAGCGCAACTCGTGTGAGTTCAGTAACTTTTTATGCGCATGATTACTCAATTGTGGCTCTTAAAGAATTAACAACAAATGCTATAAATAACACTGTTACTGGCCATAATGTGTAAGCCAACACTTGATGGTTAAGTGTAGGCAAGACAAACATAGACAGAGCAAGATATATATGTATATATACTTGGAGTGAGAAAGAGATAGATAGAGGGAAATTAAAAACCAGTAACGTTCGTTCTGCTTTTGCTTTGCCTTTGCTGGTTGCTTGGCTGACTGTCTGACTGGCTGACGACTGTTATTAACTTGGCTACTTGGCTTGGCTTCGCTTCTACTTTACGGCCGGCCTGGCCATAACCATGACTTCTTGGTCTCGACTGTGGCTCTGACTCTGGCTCTGGCTCTGACTTTGAGGTCAACAAACAGCTGCTGCTGTTTGCCGCTTGCTGCTGGCGGCGGAGCGTTGGGAAACCAAGTGGTTGCTGGTAGTCCTATGCCTTACACACACACACACAGACACATACACACACCTATATATATAGCCGGCATCTGAGAAACCAGTTTCTTGTCTCACTTACCTCTACACACACACACACTCACACACACACGCACACTCGTTCGTTCTGTTTTTTGTATAAGTTTCTCAGCGCTTGTCTTATGGCCGGCGTTTTTCTTGTCTTTTTTTTGAATTTAGTTCGCACGTTTTTTCCTGCTTTTTAACTTGGTTTTTTTTTTATCTTTTTTCGTATTTTGGTTAGTTGATTTTGTTGTTATTATTGTGGTTGTTGTTGTTGTTTTTTCATTTTCATCTTAACTGATTTCTGATCGGATCTTTGCTTTATGTTTTTCCCTCTATGCTTCTCATAGCTAAAAATGTTTCCGTTCAATTTTCTCATATTTGTTTTTAATCAAATCTTTTACATATATATATACATATATATAATATTAACTGTAGCAACGGAAATTGAAATTAAATTTGTAATTTACTATGTATATATACATATATATACATAAGTTATATATAAGCTGATGTAATCTATGTATAAAAATACATTGAACTCTTCATAAAATTTCATCGAATTTGTTTTTTCAGTGAATTTATATTTATGTCTTCGCAACACAAAATGAATTTTAATTTCATACGATTGAAAGCAATACAATATATAGTTGTATATATATATATATGAAGATATACATACATACATACATACATATATAGCTCATATATCTATGTATATCAGATACATATGGAGTCATACCTTAACTTATTTGATACACTTTTACTGCAGAAGTTCGCACTGTTTGTTTGTATGATTTACACTGAACAATTGATAGTTATCGATAACAAAACTTACATATGTTTGGCTTATGCCTTAATGAACCTTAAGATGGCCATATATATGCTATATACAACTAGATTTAGGGACAAGTTGAGCAGTTTCTATATATTTTATGTATCAATTTATAACTCATTGGAACTGCAAGGATTTCCATTCAAATTGTTCACATAAAGCAACTATATATAGCATATATTGTATATACAACTGTTTAGCTAGAACAGCTGTTGATTTAGGCACAATATTTTAACCCAAAGTTAGCTTAACTAGAGCATAAGTCTAGTCTATTGCTGGCAACAAACTGCCTGAAACTAATTTGATTTTGCACAATTTTTGTGTTTCTTTTTGCATTCAACTTTAGCCTTAACTTTGATTCAAGCACTACTTATATACTCTTACTTAAACTTTATAAAGATTGCCTTTTGTTAGTGTATTAAATAGTCGTTATATGTTCATATCGAAATATTTGCTTGGGGCTTCAGTTTGCTGTTCTTCTTCATGGCACGAACTTGGTCTGGCCTGTGTTCGTTTTGTGACAGTCAAAGAATACAATTAACATAATTTACTTACCAATACATTAAGACAACACACACACACATACAGTTATATACAACACACACATATACATATACGAATACACACACACCCTCAATATAGACTTGTCGCCAGTTTGTAAGTTTTTTTTTTTTTTTTTTTATAGCAAATTTGGCAGAAAATTGTTGTCAGGTTTTGTCAGTCAAATTGATGGAAGGAGGAGAAAGAACAGTAGGAGAGGGGAAACTGCTTGGGGCAAAGCAGTCTGTGTGTGTATGTGTGCATGTGTGTGTTTATGTGTTGGTTACTTTAAGTATTTGGCAATTTCGTGGGTGTTAAAGACTTGTTAAAGCCAACAGCTTTGACGCGTTTCAATTTCCATTTAAAGTTCTACGAATTGTAATCGATCAGCTTTAGCTTTAACTTTGATTATTTGTTTTATTTTTTCGTTTTTTTCTTATGTAACTCTTCAAGTGTAAGACGATAAGAAACTTAACAAACTTATCAACTGCTGCAGGAAGTTTACCCTTTTTTTGCTGTTCTTTTATCAGCAGCCAAAGAAAATAAAAGAAATTTTTCTTTTGGTTTTTTTTTCTTATATGTTTTTTCTCCATATATAAATATTTGATTGCAGCTACTTAACAATGTCTATGGAAGTTATCGCAAATCACTTTTATTTTTTAAATATATGCCAGAAGACAGGGAAGTAGTTTCAAAAGGGGGGGGACTAGAGGGTTAAAGTTATAACTAAGAATTGTATGAGCTAAAAGTCTCTAATAAATTGTGAATATTTCAGGGAAAGCAACAAAATTGTTGGGTAAAACAAATAGTATAGGGTATATGCCTTGATTTTGATATGTATTTATATGCTATAGGGTATTTTGTATGCTATATAGAATTATAAAGGCTGGTTAGTGCTGATATCTAGAGTTTTCAGTAGAGTTTTGTTAGCTAGAAATAAGTTTTGTGAGAAAGAAAGTCTTCTGCCTTTGGCTATACAAATATACGCTATATATTATGCAGATATACTATATAACATACATAACCTCAATTTCATATTGTTACTAAACTTTTTGCTTAGTTTAAAGTGACATCCCCCTACTAAAATATTAAGCATACGCCACTGTTGTCTCTCTATATGAATGAATTTAATATTTTTACTGTTGTGTTTTTGAGTTTACTTTCATAAAGAAAGTTTCATATATCTATGTGTATATGTATATGTGTATCTATATATATATATATATATATATATAATTTATATATTTTGATGCCCAAAATCTTGTTTTTATTTTTAGTCTTCAGTAAAACTACAATTTGCATTGCAGAATCTCTTTTCGAAAATGAAAAAAATAAGAAAAAAAGGGACGAGGGACCCTACGACAAACGGGACACGTTTCAGTTTAGTTTTCGGTTCTTTTGTTTTTACATATATGTAAATTTATGCATATATCTAAGTTATATATATTTATATATATATATATATATATATATATATATATATATATAACGATTTATATATGTGTGTGTGGGACAGACACACGAAACTGTCGTTGCCATATCTCTGCCTTGAAATCTGCATAAATGATGATGATTCCCTCTGTTTGTTTTTTGTATTTTTCGGATTTCGTCATTTGACTTGTTATTGTATATGTGTATGTGCATGTGTGTGCGTCTGTGTGTATATGTTTATACAAATATACAAAAACGAAAAAAAAACAACTTCTTATAAATTGTGATATACATTTTGCATACAGAAGACTCCACAGAGATTTGCTGCGAACATCAACGTCGATTGCTATTTGGCTGATGGGATATGAAATCCCCAAAAGCGGGCAGATACATTTCATCGAAAGGATACGCATTTGTTTTGCTTTCGAAATATTTTAGTAATTTATTATTATACCTTATACATTGTATATACATATGTAGAGTATAGAAAGGGTTATGCTAAGTACAGGCAACAATATGTAACGACAGCGAAACCAACTTTCTCCTTACAAATTGTTTATAGTTAGGAGTTAGGCTTATTTAGCTGCCTATATACCCTATACAGTACAAGTTTAGCTTATTTAGAGTGTAGCTTATAGTTTTATTTAACATTATTAGGCAAATTTCTTTAAGTTTCCCTCACACTTCCTCTCATTTTCTTAGCATACTTTCTAGCTTAAGTTTATCTTCTATACTGTTGAGTTAAGAGTATTTCATATTCGTTATTTTTTTGGTTTTTATATACAATTCTTTTGGGCATATTTGTACATTTAGCCAGACCTCAATTTGACTTGGTTTTTATGAATTTTTTTTTTGTTTTTTTTTTATCTTTTTCTTTAAACCGCGAATTTTGTTTTGTTCATTTTGTTGGTTAGCAGATTTTCAGTTTAGGCTTAAAAAATAACAACGTTGTTGAGGCTATCCAAAGGCATGAAACCATAAAAATGGCAAATTAACTGTGTGTACTAGTATGTGTGTGTGTGTGTGTGTCTCTTCTGTGTGTGTATAAAACCTTTTGCCAACGAAGCCAACACACACACATATACATACACACAAAGAGACAAACAAACAAATATATGTACATACATACAAGCTGAAGCAGCTTGCAAATGGCACGTTTTAAGGTCCGTCCAGGTCCAATCAAGCAGCGCCGCTGTCGCTGACAACGCTAACGTCGCCGCCCCTTATCTGCTGCTGCTGCTGCTGTTGCTGTGTTGTTGTGGTTGTTATTGTTGTTCTTAAATAACAGACGACGGCCCTGGCCTGTTGACGTTGCTGCCACTGCCGCTGCTTCAATCAGCAAAGCAACGTCGTCGTCATCGTCATCGTCATCGTCAGCGTCGTCATCGCTGGCAGCCTAGCAATTTATCCAGCCATGCATATTAAGCCTCACGATTTGTGCGATTTGCTGCCTACCTTACAACTCCCAACCCACTCCCCTCCCCCAAACACTTTTCAACATACACATACATACACTTGCATAGTCCGTCCTGTTGTCTGTCTCTGTGTGTGAGTCAGCGCCTGTGCTGCTTACATTGCTGCCATTTCCCCTACAATTTTTATTGTTGTTGTTGTTGTTATTGTTGTTGTTGTTGTTATTGTTGTTGTTGCCTTGTCTGTCACTTGCTGACGTCGACACTGTCTCACTCACTCACACTCAACGCTCACCACACATTCTCTTGCCTTCCCTCTCAATTTATGCATGCATTTTTGCATACTCTCTCTGTATATGCATGTGGATGCATGTGTGTGTGTGTATGTGTGTGTTTGTATTGGGGATATGTGAGAGTTCAATTGCAGTTGAGCTCGTTTCGTTGAGTTTAGTTGATTCTGTTTTATAAGTTTTTAATTCAAGCTCTCGTTGCGGTGGTCAAAGCCACGAACCATTGTCTTTATGCCTCTCTGTGTCCTTTACCCTCTGTCCTATGTCTGCTGTCCACTGTTGTGTATCCTGTTTAAATAACCAAATTACCAAATGACTAAATGACTAAATGACTAAATGACTGAATGATGACTATAGCACTTCCTGTGTTGTGAGTGTTGAATACGTCGCATTGGTGTATGGAAAAGGTGTCAGTGGATTGTTGTGTTCTCGTCTGAGTTTGCATAATTTAAGCTTTGCATAATTGAAGCTTTTGATTTGAAATTGTTGAAAGCATTATTTAAAGTGTGGATCGGAAGTGGGTGGTGGGTGGTGGATGGTGGGTGGGTGGCTGAGCTGATGATAGCATTTTATAAAGCAAAATATATTCATTAAAATTCATTTCGTTTACAGTAAATTACAGAATTTAAATTGTGTTTTTTTTTTGTTTCTTAAATTTAACTTAAATTATAACTGTTAAGTTAATAATAATAAAAAAAAACTAATTACGTTTTTAATATTGTTTTTTTAATAAATATAAATTGCTTTGCCTTGAAATGACTTTTCAATTCTGTTGAGCATCTGCTTTGATGCTTATTTCGCTGTAGGGGGCGGCGCTCACAGGACGCCAGCAGCAACAAGTGAAGCTGCTGCTTAAGTTTAACTTTTACTGTTTGTCTTTTATGCTTATTTTCAAGCTCACACTCACACTTTCACACACACACACACACTTATACATATGCATTGTAACGGTAAAATGCTTATTTTTGACTCAAATGCAAAATGGTACCGTTATATGACTTTGGCAAAGCGCAGCAGCTGCTGCTGATGCTGTCACTGCTGCTGCGGCTGCTGCTTCTGTTGTCGTCGTCGTCGATTTAACAGCTGCTTAACATATACTTACTCTATATATATATACTCTATATATATATATATATATATATATATATACATATACATATGTGTATGCATGTGTATGTATGTATGCATGTGTATGTGAATTAAATCGGCACTTGTGCAACTTCTCAGCTGCTGCTTTGATGATAGCAGCTCCACATGTTGTCTGTTCTCTTTTGCGCTTTGCTTGAGCGACCTCCCCCTCTTCTTTGCTCTTCCCCTTTTTATTCTATGCCAGCTATTCCTGGCTGCGTCTTCCTGTCTGAGACAGTCGAAACGTCTTCTTCTTCTTCTTCGTATATGCTGTTTTTCTATATTTTCTTTTTGCTGCTCCTCGTAGACAGGGCTATAAAAATTGCTTAGTTCTTAAAGCTTTTTATGTTACGCTTTGTGCGCTGCTGCTGCTGCTGCTGCTGCTGCTGCGTCTGCTTGTCTGGCGCGTAGTTGTTATGGCTGCTCGCCTGCCTTTTCAGTCACCTTCCTCATTCCTGTCGTCGCTCTTTCCCTTATATCTTTATCTCATCTTCTTACTCGCATACGCTTCCCACACGTTATTTGCTTTGTCGACGCCGCTGCCGCTGCTGCTGCTGCTGCTGCTGCTGCTGCTGCCACTGTTGTCGTCATCGTCGTCATCGCTTTGCTTTTTCTGCTTGTATTTTATTATTATTATTTTTCGCGTTATTCTGTGTTTTGCTCAGCAGTTTCTTTGGAAAAATTCAACTTTTACTTTTTGTTTTCTTTTATGTATTTGCCTTCTGCCTTCTGCTTGTCTCTGCGTGTGTGTGTGTGTGTGTGTGTGTGTGTTTGACTTTGAGCATTTTTTTATGATTATTTTTTGTTGCTTTTTTTTATACATTTTTCATTGCGTCTTTTTGTGTTTTTTCTTTTCTTTTAGTTTTGTTTTTGTTTTGGTCGTCGCATTTAACGTTTACTGCGCTTTGTGCCGCATTTTCTGTGCCAGCAACTGTTCTCTTCCTTGTTTATTTTTTATTATTTTTTTTTTGGTGTTTGCTTTTGTCTGTCGTCTCTGTGTCTATCAATTGAATTGTATTATATTGTTTTTTTTTTTTGGTTTTTGTGTCTCTTCTTTTTCCTTTCTTTTCATCTTTTTTAAACAAGTCATTTGGCCATTTCTCTCGCATATCAAAAAGCCGCGCTTTACGTTTACTTTTTGTATTTTTTACGTTGTGCTTTTGTTTGCATTACGTTACGATGTTACGTTACGTTACGTTACGTTCACACACATACGACCGAATGCCGCTTTATTCATTCATATATTTTCACTTCTTTTGCGTCTGTGTGCTGTATGCGTGTCTGTGTGTTGTGTTTGTATTTGTGTTGAGTTTGTAAAGCATTCGCCGGCCGCTTTCAATCTAAAATTGCGTTTTTCCCTTTTCATTTATATACATATATATATATATGTTTGTATGTGTGTTTGTTTTGCCAACGCTTTCATTCGTTTGACTTTCTTTATGACTGCGCTGCTGTTGCTTTCATTGCCGCTGCTTTTGTGTGAGTGTGTGTGTGTGTGTGTTATGTGTTGATGTTTTTATTGCTTCTCATTTTTTATGATTGAAGGTCGTTTGCTGTTTGCCCGTAGTGGCCCTGTTTTTCTTTAAATCTCCTTCACACTCAATTTGTGTTTACATTTGCTAGTTATATAAAAATCTCTGTTAAAAGTTTGACATGCATTTCACATATGATGCTACTCAAACTGTAAGCGTAAAGAGACAGACAGACAGAGAGAGAGAGAGAGAGAGTGAGAAAGAGCATTACATACAACAATATTTATACATAAATTAGTTAAGTTAAATTGCGCAGCTTTTGAAAGCTTGCAAATTTTGTACAGTTGTTTATGGGCTTTCAATACATACGACTATTAGTCTCCGCCTTTGTTAATTTATTACAAAAATATACACCAATACATTTACAATGTTTATATGTATATGTTTATATATATGTATATGTTTATATACTATATATGTTGGGCATGCAAAACTCATTAATATGCGATTGTTGTGGTGTTGCTGTTGTGTTTTGTAGTTTTGTACACCTTTCAAGTCGCCCCAACAACAAATGTCCATAATGAAGCTATAAACGAATCGTTCAAAGCAAAAAAAGTTCAATAAACTTTTTGCAGCGAGCTACATCGCTTTTACGCTGTTGTTGCGGCTGCTTGTGCTTCTTCTTCATTTGATTTTATTTTATTTTATTTTTTTGCTGTTGCTGCTGCTGCTGCTGCTGCTGCTGATGCCTGATACAGAGCAGTATTAGTTTATATACAGCATTCGCCGCGCTCTCTTCGCCGCGTAAGGCAAGTGCCCAATTCAAGCCTCACTTAACGCTGCCAGCATACTGCCGCTTTACACCTCTCTCAACCAATGTGTGCCTGCTATTGCTACTAATACTACTACTACTACACTCACACTCTCATAGTCGTTATACTCTTTCACTCATCAATGGCAATTTCTGTTCGCGTGTAAGTCTCAATCAGCACTTGAGCAATTCCGTAATTTACTTGCGCACCAATTTCGCCGTTTTGTTCGTTGGCAATTTCATTGTAGTTGTTGTTGTTGTTGTTGTTGTATTTTTTTGTAATAGATTTTCTGTTACAAATTGCTTCCACGAAAGGGCAATCTTTATTGCAATTGTTGTGTGATGTTCTCTAAGCGCTTTGCATGTATATACACAATCGAATACATATATACATATATATATATGTGTGTATGTTTATATATGTACCCATATATATGTATTATATATACATTTGACTTTAATTTAATTAACGCTGACAATTGCATTTTCCCAGGCCCCCATAGCACTCGGAGTTGTTATAGTTTTCGCTTAGATTGGCTGTCTTGCTTGAACATTTAGTGAAAAGTTTTGCTCTGTATATATATTTATATAGATTTCGCTGTCTCTCTCCCTCCCTTCCTCCTCTCGATGTCATTCACGCTCATTTCTCTCACACTTGTGATTGACGCTTGTCGATCTTCGTTGTTTTACTCGTCGCATCTTATTTGCTGTTTGTGTTGATGATGCGCCATTCACAGGCAGTTGCTTTGCTGCTGCTGCTGTTGCTGCTGCTGTTGTTGCTGCTGTTGCTGCTGATACTCCCCTCGAGCAGCTTAGCAACTGGTTTGGTTCCGCTTTCGAAAAAAAATAAAAAAAATAAGCTTCAATCTACCTCCTATCTACATCCATACCTGGAATTCTTTAAATCTACACGCGTACACATATACACAGACGCATTTATACTCACACTCATATACACACAAATACATACACATACATACACAAATACATACACATACATACACATACGCATATTAAAACATGTGGCTTTAAAGCAGCTTTTTGATTGTCTTTAATTAATTATACATTTTAAGCTAATTTGCAAATTTTCTCTTTTCTGTCTCGTTACAGGTAAATATATAGACAGCAACAACAACAACAACTTAACCAACAACAACAACAACAACTTAAGCAACAGATAAAACTACAACAACAAGAAATGACTGAAGAAATTTTGCTTAAACGTTTTATGGATTTGCAGTTAAATTTAAGCTTTAAGTTGGATTTCAAAGTTATAAATGGGATATAAATGGCATGTAAATGGGATATATGTAGGATATATAATGCATGTATATGCTATATATAGTGATTAAAAGGGATAGTTAAAGCTTTATATATATGTAAAGCTTATATCAGCTACTAAGTCTGTTTCAACTCTCAACAAAGTTAATCGAAAATTTGCAACTTTTGTGCATTTTCTTCACTTTTTTTTTAGTGTTAATTTTTGAACATGCAACTAGAATTTTCTTTTGCATGCAATAAACTGTGTGTGTAATTTATAGAGTGTTAGAACTCCCATACAGTACATCATTTCATGAAATGAATGGCAACTAAGCACAAGTACTTAAATTTCAATATGGGTGCCTTGTAATTTGTTAGAGAAAAGGAGGGGGAAAAGAGAGAAAAGATTGTGAAAATCTGAACCAATAGAGAGGTTTTTTTTATATCAAGTTTTCTATAGATAAAACTAGAAGAAGCAGCAGTAGCAGTAAAAGAGACAAAAAAATTGATAAAGAAAAGAAAAATAGATTCAAGCACATAAATGACAAATGCACACAACAGTTAGAGTTGAAGTAGTTGAAGAAGAAGAAGTGGTAGCAGTGTTCTGTGGGGGAGGGGGGGAAGTATTCAAAGTGGGGTTAAAAAAATGCTAAATGAAATGAAATGAAATTACGGTACACTTCCCTTTTTTTGTTCTGTTTTTTTTTGTGTCTTACTGTTGTTGCCTTCTCATACTAAATCTAGCTGCTATCTAGCTTTCTCTCTCTAACATACAGTCTACTGTATGGCGGCGGATGCAAAATGTTGAAATTTTAAACCCTTGAATGTGGCCATTGTCTTTGATAGGTCTGCATAGAGTGGGGGGCATTGGAATTTGTCTTCCCATATTTACCTACACTCTATACAAGTGTCCAACAGTTCTACCTCCACCCCCCCCTCCCCCCGCCTGCCTATATGGCTGCCCATTTGCCAACTGGGCTGTAAGTAAGCGCTTTTAACCGTCTATTTGTTGGTTCGCTCTTTTTTTTTTTTGTACATTTTCTGTACCCATTTTTTTTGCTCGCTTTTTTCCTTCCGCTCATTTGTCTACCCGCGATTTATTCTGTCGGCTTTTCTGTACATATATATATATATATGTATATATAATTATATGTGTGTATTTTTTTCCTTTTAATTGTATTTAGTTACATTGGTTATTATCGATTATTTTTAATAGGCAACAAACTATTGAAGCGTTTAAGCACTGCGAAAATTGCATGTGCTTCTTCTTTCTTATCGATAGGAAAGCCTAAAAGTTGCCAGTTGAAACTGTACAAATTTTTAGTAGCTTCCTGTTATTGTCTTTACGCAACGTATATATACTACTAAATGTTATCGATAACCTGTTTTTATTGAGGGAATATGCTAAGATTTGTTTGGGTTTCGATTTGCGGCGATTCTTTTGTTGTTTAAAGGGACTTCAGAGAGTTTATTCTTAGCTCTAAGTTCGGAGCATCATTTGTTATGAGTTATCGATAACACATTTAGCTCTGTTGTTTTTCTATATTATGTATATAAATCAGCGAATGTGTAGCCTATCCATAACAAATTTCCTTTAAACAACGTTTGAGTAAGAAACAACTTGTTTCGAGTGATGTATCTATGGTTTTACTTATCGACCAGCTATTGATAGTTATCGTCAAGTAAAACAATCGATAAATATGTATAATATTGTTATTGAAAGTCTCCTTAAAACATTTTATTCGTTTGTTTCGATGTTTAATTGAAGTTTTGTCTAGTCTTATCGATTGTTGTTTTGAGTTCAGTTTTCATTTCGATTTATTTTATAATTGTGAACATTTTTGCTGCTGCTGTTGTTGCTGTTGCTACTACTACTGCTGCTGCTGCTGATGTTGCATTTATGTTTATAACAGATATTTGTGTTGCCTTATGCTCTTCGAATCCTTGCAATTTGCACACATTCTACCGCAAACAGCAATTCCTTTTCCAAAGGATATTTTTATTTCTAGGGTTCTGGCAGAGCAGCTACTGAATTGCTTTGCTTTTGTTGCTGCTGCTGCTGCTGTCAGCTGGGCGCTTGGTTTTCAATTACGTGTGTGTGAGTGTGTGTGTGTGAGTGTGTGTGTGATTGTGTGTGTACGAGTGTGTATTGCTTTTGTGCTTGTGCTATTCCCAGTTATGCTGTCCAAACGCTGTCCAGGATTTGCTTGTTATGCCTGAGACTTGTTTCAGCAGCCATTGCCTTTTTTTGCATAGTCCTTTCTTCTTTTTGCTTTCTTTTTTTTTTCGTCTCTCTTTTTTTGGTTTTGCTGCCATTGTGGCATTTAAGCTATATATCACTCATACGCAGCGTTGGCGCTTCATTTTCATGCACTAATTGCGTTAGAATTTCAATGGAGATTTGTGCATATTCCTCAACCAACTACAAACCTTAGTTTATCCTTATATACATACCCCTTCCCCCCCCTGCACACCGTCTGTTGCTGCTGCTGCTGCTGCTGCCCAACTCTAGCTCCTTCTTATCCTATTGGTCTCTGCTTCTTTTGGACTTTAACCCGAATGCTTTGATTTGACTGCACATGAAGATTTTTTAATTGGAACTTGTTCTACTCTCTGCTGCTGCCGCTGGTGCTGCTGTTGCTGCTGCTGTCTGCTGATAATCGAAACCTTTTGCTAGCACGTGGGCGTGGCATGTGCTAGGTGGGAGAGGGGGGAGTAGGGTACTGGCACTGATTTTGTTTCATCTTTTGCTTTCTTAAGGGGGTTTTCATTTGCTACACTTCTTCCTCCCACTCTTCGCCTCAAAAGGGGTTGTTCTTGCTAACTACCATTTGTAACAGTTTCTTGTTGTTGTTGTTTTTGGTTATTTTTTTTTTACATCCATTTTTTTATTTTAAAGATTTCTTTAGCAACCTTTTTTTTACACCCTTTTTTTCATGTTCTGCTCTCCGCTTCTATTTCTACATTCTTTTTTTTCCACTGCTTTTCTTACATAAGCCCAAGTCCCAAGTTTTTAGTTAAAAATCCTACTGCTTACAACCTCTTCAGCCCTTGCGCCTCCCACTCAACTGACCAGCAGCGGCGGCGTTCGCTTCGACGTTGACGTCGGCAATGTAATTAAAAACAAGAAATACTCAGAACAACAGTATAAAAAAAATAAGGAAAAAAAATTTAAATACAAGAAAAAAATGTGCGAAGAAAGTGGCCAAGCGTCGAGTAGAATCTACTTTTTTTTTTCCTTCATCCATTGAAAGTTTCGCAGAGGTTCACAAATTTATTTAAATTTCGTGCAGCGAACTCTTTTACTCCTACATATACCCTGTAAAAAGTGTGTCAAGGTTAGGGTATATAGTTGAGGCAAGGAAACATAGGCTAGGAAGACAATTAACAGGCGGCAAGTGTGCTAATTCCCTGTGTATACGTCCCTGAAATACCCTTACATCCTTTGCACTAGATACCTTCAAGGAAAGATAGGCTAGGAAGATAATTAACAGGCGGCAATTGTGATACTTCTATGCTACAAAGAAAAGCAACTGACTTTGTATAGGAGATAGTATACATCCCGGAAATACTCTTAGATCTTTTGCACTAGATACTTTTCGATAAAAGTTAGGCTAGGAAGACAATTTACAGGCGGCAAGTGTTCTACATCCCTGTGTATACATCCCGGAAATACTCTTAGATCCTTTGCACTAGATACTTTTTTGATAAACTTCCTTCTTAAAGGCAACTCTAGCAACTATCTAAGCAGATTTATTTCACTCTCTCTCTCTTTCTCTCTCGGTCCCACCTCAGTTGCTTTTTCTACCAGCATCAGCTGCAAGTGGTTATATATGTATATAAAAGTTATTAGTTAATATCCTTTTCTTAAGGATATTTTCCAGTCGCGCTTTATACTTAACTTTAATCTCTTTTGCTCCTCGTCGTGTTTTTTTTTTCTGTGTTTTTCTTCTTGTAATTTTTAATAAAGTGCCGAGCGACGCTGTCAGCCAGCAGCTCAACAGAAAATGCAGAACGTAACAGTACTTGCGTAAGGCTGGGCAAGACGAGGCAGCAGCACGCGGAAACAAGGAAAGGGGCAAAAGGCCAAGAAAATTGCGAGTAGATGCAAACAGAAGAAGTACAAAAAAAAAAAGACTGAAAATTTTAAATAAGAAAACAGCAAAAAAAAAAAATTGCGTAAATTTGTTATGTATTTTTTCTTGTACCTCTTTTCACTCCCTCTGTCTCCCTGTATCTCTTTCCTTCTCTCTCTGCTCCACTTTACCCCGTTCTGCTTCTCTTGCTTATTTTTAACTTAAATAAATAAATAAATAAGGCGCTGGGTCGCGTTGATGAGCCGCAACAGCAGCAGCGGCGGCGGCAGCAACGACCACAAAAACCCCAGCCAAAAGCTTTAGCAAACTGCTGAACCCTTCCCTATAGCCCATCCTTCTTATCCCTCTACATATTTACTGGCACTCAGTGTGCATCCTTTATGCCCCACCACTTCCCGCTTGCCACTGCCTGATGCCTGCTGCCTCTGCGTAGTTCCGTTTCCGGCGTCAGCCATTTGCATTTACAGCAACAACAACAACAAAGAGAGAAAGCAGCAAGAAAAAAAATGAATTTCTTTCATTTATTCGAAGGTTGCTCTGTTTCGCTCTTTCCCTCTCTTTCTGTCTCACTCCTTCTATCTCGCTCTATATATAAGCATATCTGAAGAAGCAGCAAAGATTTCTTTCTGTATTTTCTTTTCTTTTTTTTAACTGGACTCCAAGTGTGGGCGTTGTGTGTGTTTGTAAATGTTGCTGGGTCAGGGGTTAGCGGGGCAGGCGGCCAAGGGGGTTAATGGGTACACAAATTTTCAACCTACTCAATTTTTTGCCTTAATTTCTGTTTTTCCATTTTTTTCCCATTTTTTTTTTTTACTTTTGTTTCTTCTGCTGCTTCTGCAACTGCCAAGGGACACCGCAGCAAAAGGCGGTAATAAGAATTTTTTCTTTCACATTTCTCCGACTTCAGCTGGCCATACAGCAGCAGCACTCCCTTCCCCTGCAATCTTCCTCCATCCTATCCAGCCAGCCCTTTCTGCTACCAACTACAGCTCGTTGGTGTAAGTCCCTGGCCAAAGTCCTTGTCCCTGTGCCTTCTGGTGCGTGTGCGCTGTCCGTCCTCATCCTCATACTCATCCGACGTTAACGTCGTCGTCATCCTCATCGTCGTCTTGTGTTTTTTTCCCGTATTTTTTAATTTAAAATGCGAAGCATGAAAAAAAATACCCATTTGGGTATGAGTTGGTTGAAGGCGGTAAATAGGCAGTAAGGGGATGGAGGTGTGGGGGAATGGATGTTGTGTCAGCAGGCGGAAAATAAAAGAAAATCATTTGAGTAAAAGAAAAACTTCTGAAGTAAATATTTGTCTGTCCAATTGCTGCGAATGCTGCTGCGACGTCTGCCAACTGCACTGGACGACAACAGTCCCAACTACCCCCAACCCCTAACCTCCGACTACCCTTACTATCCCTTCTTTTAACAGACCATCCTCTACCCACCCAGCTCAATTTGGGGCGTGGGCCAAACTGAACTGGACTCCAGAGCCCAGTGTCAACCAGTTTGGTGGTTACCATACCAAATCCAAATGGAGAACGCCGTTGCCACCGCCGCCGCCGCCATCGTAATGACTGTTCACCCGAAAAAAAGAAGAAAGCAAACAAAACACATACAAATTTTTTCTTCTAACTGCTTGCTGCTGCCTCCCTCTTGCTCCTCTAACTGCCTGCCCTCCCGCCTCTGTATGTGTGTGTGTGTGTGTCTGTCTATGTATGTCCTGCTGTCTGTCCATGTTCGTGTCCAAGTCCATGTCCAAGATGCAGGCATGTACAAGTGCCAACTGAACTGGGTGTGGCTACAATTTGGTTGTGCTTAAAGCCGCAACAACTTGCAAGCAATGGCAAAACTTTGCAGATAAATTTAAGGCAAAATAAGAGCAGCCAGTGTAACGTTACAGAAAGAAATCTAAAAGGAAATTTTCCTTCTTTAAGAAAATGAACTAAAGAAAGTTGTAGTAAACTAAGGGAATAAAAGGGTTCAGCAAGCAGAAAGTGAAGTCAAAGGCAGAAATAAAGTTAGTATTACAAAAGTTGTCAGTGAAACGTTTACGAACAGTGTGAAAGAAAGAAGGAAAAAGAAGTGCAAACAAGGGATTAAGAGAGAGGTCTATGGAAAGGTATACTGCATATAGACTAAAAGTAGTCTAAAGTCTAAGCAAAGGCAGTTGAATTGTAGGAAATCACGTGACACATTGCGTTAGCCAGTAAAACGTTTATGAATTTAAGTACAAAGTAAAAACCGACAGACTGAAAAAACAAACGAACTGAGAAATTTGTCTAAAATATAAATGAATTATTAATTCTCTTATGAAATGTCATTCTAAACTAATCTTTGTGTATCCTTTGTGCCGTTCTTCTTCTTCAGGGTCTGTTGCGGACCGCGGAACAATTGAAAATCAAAGGGCTCTGTGAGCCGGCAGAGAATGCGGATGATCTGAATGATGCTGCATCTGCGACAATAACGGTATCAGAGAATATACAGCAAGCTGTTGTTGGTAGCATTGTGAATGCTAGTTTAGTATCTGCTGCGCCATCGCCATCAATAGAGCAACAGCAGCATCAACATCAGCAACATCAACAACAGCAACAGCAGCAGCAGCAACAGCAGGAGCATCAACAGCAGGTGCAACAACAGCAATTGGTAAACAGTGCGTTACTGTCGCAACATAGTCTTACAACAAGCAGTGGCATACAATTGGCAAATGCTGGTGGGCAACAGTTGTTGAGTACAACAAGCAGTGCCGGCAGTAGTAGTAGCTTGCAACAGTTGCAACAGCAGCAGCAACAGCAACAACAGCAATTACAACCAACGCCGCGTAAATCGCGACTGCGTAAACGTTCTAAATCACCAGATTTACAATTGGTTGGCAATAATACAAGTGCAACACATCAGCAGCAACAACAGCAGCAACAACATCAGCAACAACAACAGCAACATCATACAACACATACACATCCACAAACGATACTCATTCAGGGACAAAATCAAACATCAATTGTTAGTCTACAGCAAACAGCTGACGGCAATTATATACCAGTTGCAACAACAACAAGTGCCGCTGGCGAAGATTCCGATAGCGATAATAAGCCACAAAAGATCTGCAAGACAGAACAATCGGTGGCATCACCAGCATCCAACTCGTCCACATCAAATAATGCTGCAACGGGCGTGAGCGGCCAGGCGATTGTCACACAAATTGTAGTAGCGCGCGACGGAAAAGATAAAAATATGACTAGTTTAGGCATGGGCATGGTAAGTTAACCTCTCACCACCCACCCACCCTCCTTCTTATAAACCAACATCACCCACACACACACACACACACACACACACACACACACATACATACACACAAACACTCATATTTATATATTTATAAAAGAGAGACTCGTAAAGCTCTTTGCCTTTGTCTCTGTATAATCTGAAAATAAAAATTTTGTAATTTGTTTTTTTTTTAATATATATTTTTTGTCTACTTTATTTCCTTCCTATCAACAACATAATTGCCTCCCTCCTCCCCTCTCTATCCTCTCTACAACCGATATTATATATATATATATACACATATGCATATATAGAACGGCGGTCTGTTGGGCGTGCCCATGGGATTTCTGGACTTTACACCGGAACCACCAGCACCATCGGCCACACCAGTCACCGTAACGGAACATGTTGATCTATCGTGCAACCCCAGTACCGATACACGCGATCTATCAAGTGAGTTATTGGTAGTGGTAGATTCTCATTTATATATACCTATTATACATATTATAAGTGCAAAGTTTAAGCTATGTACAGCCATTTAAATACCAGTTAATTACCATTTAATTACTGCCTTATGCAAGTAATTACTTTGAGTAATTAACAGGGCTTTAAGCATAGTAAAAGTTATTATATAGAAAGTATTTATATGGATATGGAATGTTAGAAGTAAAAGAAAACAAAGAGTAGTATATATAGTATATATAATCTTATTCAATATCGATTAAACTGCAGGATTTCATATCTCTCTGTATACTAGATGCAGATTCCATTGTTTATTCTTAAAATTGGGTATAGAATACGGCAAACAAACTTATATTTTCACTATGTTAAGTAATTAAAATACATATAAAAGTAATTTGAAGTAATTAAGAGCAATTAAGACTAATTAGGAGTAATTTAATGTCGAAAATTTCGATTATTTTAAACCTTTCACTAATATAAACTTTCTTTGCTTTATTATTGCGTGCCTGCTTATGTCTGTGTGTGCGTATGTGTGCATCTTTAGATCCCACCGAAGCGCTCGATATAGACAATCATTTGGCTCAGCAAATCCATCGGCTCGATCAATCTCCCATGCATTCAATATCGCATCATCATACGACCGGCGATGAGAGTAACTCAAATCTGGTGCAACACATCAAAAGTGAAGTTATTGAGGCCAAACATTTGGCGCATGTACAGGCGCAACAACAACAGCAACAGCAGCAGCAGCAACAACAGCAGCAGCAGCAACAGCAGCAACACCAACAGCAACAACAGCAGCAGCAACAACATGCAGCACATCATCATCAACAGCATTTGCACGCTCAGCAATTGTTGGCTCAGAGTCAACAGCAGCAACAGCAGCAGCAGCAGCAACAGCAACAACAACAGCATCAACAGCAACAGGCAGCAGCGGTGCATGCAGCACAACAACATGCAGCACAACAGCATGCAACGCATGCGGAAATAAGTGGCGCCACTGTCATGGAGATTGATCCGAGCCAGATAAAGCATGAGCCTGGCATGATTATAACGCCAGAGATTGTCAATATGATGTCCACTGGACATATGGGTAAGTGTGCTATCGCTGTGTGTGTATGTATGTATGTGGCATGCAACTAATCAGTATTTGTCTTCTTCTTTAGATATGTACAACTCGGATACGAGCGAGGACTCAATGATGATCGCAAACGGTTCACCGCACGATCAGAATGAGCCGCATTATACGAATTTGGATCAACAGCATGGAGCATTGGGTGGTAGCGTTTGTGGTCCAGGTGGTGGTGTTGGTGGTGGTGGCGGCATTGGTGGTGGTAGTGGTGGTGGTGGTAGTGCTGGCGAGAAAGGTCAGTTTAATGGTCCCAAAGCTTGGACACAAGATGATATGAATTCAGCTTTAGATGCATTAAAGAATCAAAACATGAGCCTGACGAAAGCATCTGCCATATACGGTATACCATCGACAACATTATGGCAGCGTGCTCATCGTTTGGGTATCGAAACCCCAAAGAAGGAGGGTGGCACCAAATCATGGAATGAGGATGCATTACAGAATGCATTGGAGGCATTACGTTCTGGACAAATCTCAGCTAATAAAGCATCAAAAGCCTTTGGTATACCATCATCGACGCTCTATAAGATTGCGCGTAGGGAGGGTATACGATTGGCGGCGCCATTCAATGCCGCACCAACCACATGGACACCAGAGGATTTGGAGCGTGCATTGGAAGCGATACGTGCTGGTAATACATCTGTACAGAAAGCAAGTGCTGAATTTGGTATACCAACAGGTGAGTCATCAACAACACGGCAACAGTTGCAAACAGATGCAACGCTGTGTGCCATATGTATCATCAACGGTTGCTGCAACAAGGTCGCAAAACATTACTCGATTTTATTACTCGTTAGTTTCCCCTGTTTTAGCCCTATTGTGCTAAATGTCACGCATTACTTTTTGAGTGTATCTAAAGCTAATGTAACTCGTTACATAGTGTCTCCCCCCACTCGTTACTTGTTGTTACTTGTTCCTTTCCTTGTACCTCAATTGATCCTTCTACAATCTATAGTACAATTAACTTAGTTCTGACTGCATTATACTCGTTACTTGCGAGTCCGTTTACTCGTTACTTTTGCATTTTAATCTTCATTTGTTGCTATGCATCTCCCTTACATGCAACTAGTAGAAGATTGGCCTTAAGGAATAATTAACTCGTTATTTAATGTATTTATTCTCGTTATTTGTTTTCCTACTCGTTACTTTCTTCTCGTTACTTTTTATCTTCTCATTTCACAAGTAATACGACTCTTCAAGCTCACTATTTCCACTCTATACCTGTCCTTTCTCTATTCGTTGAACATTGTATTCTGCACTCGTTACTCATTTCACGAATGATCCTTAATCAATACTTTTTTAGTACAAATTTTCGATTCCTATTCCTACCCATTGACATTCTGCTCAACGAGTCAATCCACTCGTTCTGTTTCTGTACCCTCTATCTATCGATCTATCTATCTGTAATTCCTTTATCTATTTGCTTGCCACATTTATGCTAACTTATCTACAATTTTTAATGCCAAAGGAACACTTTATGGACGCTGCAAACGGGAGGGCATCGAACTATCACGTTCGAATCCAACACCTTGGTCCGAGGATGCCATGAACGAGGCATTAAACTCAGTGCGGTAAGTCCTTAAATATCATTCTTATAGTGAAAAGTGTATCTAATTATATTACTTACCATTGCAGAGTTGGTCAAATGTCCATCAATCAGGCGGCCATACATTATAACCTGCCCTACAGTTCCCTCTATGGGCGTTTCAAGCGTGGCAAATATGATGTGGTAACCAATTCAAGTGGCGTCTCGTTGCTGAACAACACTTCTGGCAATACAACTGGCAGCATTGAGATTATTGAGCATAGTCAAGAGAATTCGGTAGGTGATTGACTAAAGGACTAACAAAATGAGCTAATGAAATATCTACACACACACATATATATATATATATATATATATATACATTTATGCGTATGCATACACACATACATATTCAAGCACACATACACATATGCAAAGCTTCACACAGCAGCAGAATGAAAGCGAATTGAAAGTTGCTTCTTAGAACAAGACACAATTTCTCTCAGTATATTTCTACAGTATTGAACTGTAATTTGTGACTTTAACTCTTCTATTCATAATAATAATAATAATGATTCGTTATTATTATTATTATTATTATTCATAATTTATTCGATTAATTAATTTCATTCTTTCACTAAGCTTTACGCCTTCGGGCAGCAACACTTTATTCCATTTGTTGCCTTTCCACAAAGTTGCTGTCCGTTTGGTTCAAACGCTGACCTAACCGCTTCGAAAGCCGTTTCGTTTCAACCGTTTCGTTTGAAGTGTCTCGTACGCATTGTTTACTTCTACCTGCTGCAACGTTATTCAATCTTATTCGTTATTCAAATCTATTCAATCTTTCAATTCGCTTCAAATCTATTCAATCTTCCATGCCGAAGAGCAGCTTTTTATTCCTTATTAAAACTACAAGCTACACTCTGTGTGTGTGTGTTGGATGTGTGTATTGTGGACGTGACATATGGCATTTACACCTCATACACACACCAATACGAACATCAACAAACATATTACATTTGGCAATGCTTTTTAAACTAACAAATAATATTGTAATTTATTTATGCAAAGTTGCATATGTTGCAGCAACAGTTCCCGTATAGCCCATCGCCGCATGCACCACCGACGCCGCAACATCATAGTACACCGCAGCATCATAGTTCACAGCAAGGGCCACCGACGCCGCAGCATATGCAACAACATGTTGTGCATATGCAGCAGCAACAATCGCCGCATCAGGCACACCATCAACAGCAGCATATGCAACAGGATGTGGTTACATCAAGCAGCCAAGTAGTGCATAGCCAGCAACAGCAGCTACAGCAAATCTATCAGCATCACGGCACGCCAGAGCGTAGTTGAGAATCACTGCACGCTGCGGCAATATTAGGTAGCGGCAGCGTTGTAAGCGGTGGCGGTGGCAGTGGCAGTAACAGCGGTGGTGGCAACAGTATCAATCATACGGTAACAATAACAGCAACTGCAACATCAGCTGCAGCAGCAGCTGCAGCAGCAGCCGTAGCAGCAGCATCACCATTCGCCAGCATATCAGGATTAAGCACATCTTCAGTGCCAATAGGAGCAGCAGCAGCAACAGCTGGTACCAGCAAACGTAAAAAAGCGACGAAGCAAAAGCGTTGAGAATGTGATGTTGCTGCCAACAAAAGTATAAAAGCAACAACCACTGCAACTGCAACTGCAACCACCGCAAATGTCGCCGCCGCCGTCGTCAACAACAACGTTGAAACTGTTAAGTTTCGCTTCAATTCAAAGCATTGGAAGCGTAAGCTGAAGCAGTTTCATTTGTTAATAACAAAATCAACATAAAGGAAAGCGTTGCCTCAACACAAAGAGAAAGAGCAGAGACAACTGCTATTGGCAGGAGGAAGGAAAGAGATAGATAAAGACGAAAATTAAATAAGAAGAAACATCAAAATTTTTAAACATTACATTTTACACAAATCGAATGTGTATATCAAATGTATATATATATATAGATATATATATATATATATATATATTTATAATATTATTATGTTATTTTGTATATGAAATATGCTTTATTACAACACTACACAAACACAACACCAACAACAACAAACAACACAATACAACACTAAAAGGAATAGCTAAGAGAAACACAGAAAACATAGCCAAGGTTTAAGCAAGAGTTTGTTAACTATGGAAGTAATTAACAAAGGAAAGGATAAAAAGAAAAGCAAAGCGAAATGAAAATGGGAAAATACAAAACGCTCTCAAAGAAACAACACATAAAATTAAGCAAAAAAAAAAAGAAGAAAAACTAACAGAAAATTAAGTACACTTTTTAGCTGAATTCTGATACATTTAACAACTCTCAAACTCTCCTCTCTCTTTTATATATATATATATATATACATACATAAATACATGTTTATATGTACATATATATATATATAAAGGAATATTTTTAATTTTTGTTCTGTTTATATTTCTTTCCAACTTTAGTTTTGTGTAAGACTGAAAGTGCGCCCACAACTGTGAAAAATCAACAACATCAAAGGCAACAACACACACATAAACACATACACACAATCACGTACACAGACAATACAAACACACACATATATACATTTATACACATATATGAAAAGAAATGCTTTATAATTTGTTTAAAAGATTTATAGTAATAAAGAGAAGAGGTAAAAAGAAGTAAAACAGAAAAAGAAAAACCTTAAAGAAAGTAATAGAATTAAACCAAAATCCATCAAGGTCTTAGCAATTAAACTCATTAGAAAGTAACAGTAAAATAAATAAACAAATATAAAAATAAAAATAAATATATGCAAATCTAAGCGAAGTTGATTGAACGTGAAGCAAACGAATTAAAAATTAACTTTAAAATGTAGCAAGAAAAAAAAAACAGAAATAATTACAAAAAAATGTATAATTGAAGTAAATCTAATATGAAATATATTACATGGAGGAAAAACATGAATTACACTTAAAAAAATAAAATATAAAATGTATTTTTGATATATAGAAATGAAAAACAAAAACAAAAACGAAAAATTGTAAAAATTTTAAATGTTGTTAATATGTTTAATTGAAACAAAAACTTATCTTAAAAGTAAACTCTGTCCTTTTTCTACACATACACAAAAACAAATACAAAAACACACACAAACACATTTAAAGAATATTTGATGTTTGCCCCAAATAATGCAAATAA
This sequence comes from Zygothrica quintamaculata, assembly GCA_037044455.1. NCBI lineage: Eukaryota > Metazoa > Arthropoda > Insecta > Diptera > Drosophilidae > Zygothrica > Zygothrica quintamaculata. Next base: position 120,213 of record JBAMBS010001015.1, on the reverse strand, counting down.
AGCCCCGTAGGCCCTAGCCCCGTGCTCATTATCAAAACATAAATCAAACCCCTTGAAAATAGTTACTTTTTTATTTTACAAATATACAAAATTATATATATATATATATCATATTATATAATCACCGTAAAAAATAACTAAGAAATATTCAAATGAAATGAAAAAATGAAAAGGAAAATCAAAAAAATTTTTAGTTACACAAATTTCGAGTCAAAAACAAAATAATTAAATATAGAAAAAAAAGAATAAAAAAAAATAATTATAATAAAGCTCTGTTTAGCTTCCATTAGTATATAGTATAATATGGTTCAATCCCAGGCAATACATTACACACACACACACACACACACACAAATTACATATTGATTGAAGCAACTTCAAGTTTTTGGTTTCAAGCAAAAAGAAAAACAAAATAAAACAATAAACACAAACAAGAAACTTTTTTGAAAGTAAAACTAATAAAAAAACTTTGTAAATAAACTTAATAAAAAAACAAACAATTTAGTTTTATAATTTAAATTAAAAAATAAATTTCTCTCGCCTAATTTATTTAATGTTTAATTAAAAAAACATAAAAAAAAACCCGTAGAACTGAAATGCAATATGCTTACCTTAACTCAAAAAAAAAAAAAAATATTAAATAAATTTAATTCCTATTAAATTTTAAGTTTTCAACATTTTTCCAACAATTTAATTTTTTGTTTGTTATAATTTAAAACAAAAAAATAATATGAACTAGGTAAACTCTGTATATCATTGTAAAAAATTAAATAAACAATACGAAGGAACAGCATATGAAGTAAAATCTATAAGAGTTACGTGTAATACCAATTAATATATATATACATATATATATATAAATACTTATATATCATAATAACATTGTTAAAATTGTCGCAAGAACAATTAAAAAAATTGAAGAACTAAACAAAGTAAATGAAAAACAAAAAATGAAAAGAGAGAATTGAAGCTGGATCACATAGTTTATATAAATATATATCTATATGAAGTCTATCAAAAATATTATAATTAATATACAAACAAAAAAAAAAATAATAAAAGAATTAAAAATTATAGATGTATAGACTGTAAGTTAAAAAAAATTAAAATTAAGTGTATTAATTAACCACACAATATTATAGCACATTTCGGATTATATCAATTATATCGATTATTAACATAAATGTTAGCCCAGACGATGAAAACATAATTATAATATTAATATTAACAATAATACAACAATAATATTGGTAAATGTCTTAAGACATATGCTTATAACTGTAGTTTTTGATGTATGTATATGGCAATTTGGAAGGCAGTTTAAACAAACAAACAAACATTTAATGTAATATTGGTATAACGTATTTTTAAAGTGAGGTACTATAAATAAAAATTATTAAATAATATAAATAGAAAACTATGTTTATTTTATCGTATTCATTCTCATATATGTTATAAAAATTTGTACAGTGACTCTCAAACTATAAGTTGCTTAACAGCGCTGCTCCCCATTAAACAGCAATACTCAAACTGAATCTAAGTGCTTAGTGAGCGTTGTAGCGATGTAAGTTAGATTGTATTTATATATCTACTTTTGTTAACAATCTAGTAAAATTTATTTAAATTAGCTTAATTACATTGTTATATTAGAATAAGTTATTCGATTTCAAACTTAACAGCTTTTCAAATATTGCTAACAGCGCTAAAACAACAACACTTGTTTATTGCTGTTAGTCACATTTCAAGCGATGCGAACATATCGTTTTTTTTTTGCACATAATACAATGTTTATTTGTGTGAATTGATCAGCTGGATTGAAAGAGCGTATTACCGGCAGCGTTAGAGCAGCAACCTGTAGATCGCTCTTAGTCTTGAGTACAAGTGTATTTTTATTTTTAATTTTATTTATTATAAATTATAAGGTATTTTAATAATTGAATGAGTTCATTACTTTCGTGATTAATAAAACAAAAAGTGCGTGCGTGAGTGCGTGCTTATTATTAAAGCTCTTGTATACAAGCACGTGTCGTTGAGTTTCGCTCTTTGCGCACATTGTCATTCTCTCTTAGATATAAATTTCTATGTTCAAATTTAGTTGGCTTTAACATTAACATTGAATTTCATATTTTAGTTGGAGTTCTATTTTCCTCTGGTGTGGTTCGTTTTATTCGCGTTGTGCGGTTGTTCTTTCGCCTGGTAACTTTTATAATACGCAGAACAATACAAAAATTTGGTGTACAAGAAAAAAAAAAGTGCTGCGCGGAACAGGATTTTTTGCTTTGTTCTATTGTTCTTTATCTTCTGTAAAAGGTGTGTAATTAATAGAAAGAAAAAGTGTATTGAAATAACAGGTAATAATGCGTATTCGATGTTAATGAAATTGTAAACAAAAGCGCGCAAAAGATATGTATGAGGGTATATACTATATAGATATTTATGTATGTATGTGTGTGTATATGTGTGATGGGGACAACGTTATCAAAGCTTAATTTATTAAAAGATTAATGTAATTTGTACATAAACGTTTTGTAAGTGAAAGTAATTGAACTGTGGCTCAACAACTCGTGCGAATTGCCCCAGAATATTGCAATCTATTTCTAAAGCTTTATTAGTGCCAACCGCGGATGTGCCAATTTATCTATATACATATACAAGAAAAAATATTTAATAAATATATATATATATATATATATATATATACATGTATAAATATATAAGCATATATATACAATTGTATATGTATTGTATGTTTTATAGTATATGTACACATTTGAGAGTGTACAAATCTGAATATATTATTTTGTACAGCAGCTAGTGACAGTCTGTAAGTCTGCCCCCTCATTAGGTCATGCTGAACACCTACACAAAAATATGAGACACAGGCAAAAGCTAAGAAAATAACGGAATAAAGCCCCTGTCAACCATTTAACTGCATAAACAGTTTATTTATATATTGACGACCAGCTGCAAGTTCAGCTTTGCAAGTACTTTAAGGAAAATAAAAAAAATAACGTGTAACCCTCAAACTACGTTACACGCTTACACACACGCACACATACACACATAACAAAAAAAAAAAAGCTAAAGCGTTAACAGTTCAACACGTTTGTAAAATTTTACTTAAAGAGACAACAACAAATAAGCTCCAGCAGCAACAACAACAACAACAAAAGGAAATACGTAGGGAAATATATAATAACAACCGCCAAAAGCATATAAAACAACAAGAACAATAGCTACAACAACAAGTTAGACAGAGAAAGACATAGCATTAAAGATTCGCAACGTGCTGCCAGTTTGTGAGATAATAGGCGCTTGCTCTCTTGATTTTATCTTACTCTTAAAGTTTACTTGAATTTCAAAGAGAGCAAATAGAAGAGCTCAAATATTTTGTGCACAGCTGATTAAGTACTTGTACATGTGTGTGCGTTGTATGTGTTACTATCCTGCTTGTAGTTACGCAGCTGGACAAGAGCAACAACAAAAAACACAACAAGTGCCGCTTGCTTATGCATTTGCCCCACACTAAAGGGTTAATTTAACTCTTAGGCACACACACAACAATTTGACCTCCAAACTAAGCGCTAGAAAACAAGGTCTACATAGAGAGAAACTATCACATTGACATACTTTCTTTCATGCCTGAGTGCTGTCAAGTTGCCAAAAAAAAAAAATAAAATAGATATTTAAAATATAAGCATCATTTAAGTTCCTTTATGTTTGAACACTTTTAATAGACACACGAATAAACCAAATTGTGTCAAATGAACAACATACTCTTATCCGGCTACCCGAAACGCATTAATAATTAATAAATATACAAATAATGTTACCAGCCACGTGACTGTGTATAACATAAAATGTTAAACAATGTAAAATTTTAACAGAAAATGTTATGTAAATGTTGCTGACCATAAGACAATGGCTTACAGCGCTAACTTTTTATAATATTAGCTTAAGCCTAACATATAAAACTTATAAACCTTATTAATTATATTGTTTTATAAGTGTACATAAACCTGACATGCCCTTTTTTATATAATTAAGGTTGGGGTATAAAAAAACATAAAATAAATTTTATGAAGATGTCGTGTCATGTCTTAGATTTTAACGATTTCTCTTCAAGCATCAATTAAAATTTTGATGGGTCTTTTCATTTTTGGACAATTTTGGGTAACATTACTTACATACAATGTACTTTCGTATATAGGCGGTATTTTTTTTTGTCTCATCAAAATAATAATAATAAAAAAAAAACGAAAAACAATAATAAGCAAAGATGAATGTAAAGGAGAAATACAAAAGAAAAGTCGAAAGAATTCAATTTGCCGTTTCCGAGAAGTATTGATTGTACCCGTAAGCCCTAAGGCCTTACCACAGCACATCTTTGGTTCACTGTAGACCTATGTCAAGTACCAGTAGTAGCAGCAGCAGCAGCAGCAGCAGCAGCATCAACAGCAGTTTTTTACCCCTAACTGACTCCTCTGCCACCACCCTATAGCCTCCCACACTTTAGACTGATGAAATTTCAGCATTTGTTTTCTGCTTTCGCCTCTTCAACTTTGACGTTGTCGTCCATTACGTTGTGAGCCAGCAACAGCTTCAGGTGTGTGTCTATCTATGTCCGGGTGTGTGTGTGTATATGGGTGTCTCTCTGTTCTTCCTGTGTGTATCCTGACTGCATTTCCTGTTTCTAACAAACTAAAATTGCAGACTGCGTCATTCTATGCTACTTTTTATGTTTTCTTCCTTGGCGTTTTTTAAAATTAATTAATGTTTATAATTGTTTCTACTAATTAAAGTGTACGACAGGTTTATTAAATTCTTCGTTAATGTTTATATATTTTCAGACTACGAGTTGACTTTGCTTGAAGTTGTCGTCCCCCTTCCGAAGAACTCTATAAAGCAACGTATATACATAGCCACAAGGTTAACGTTGCATAGAAAAACAACAAGACTATTGCCGGAGCTTAAAGTTGCAACTACCACGTAAGTTGTTGTTGTTGTTGTTGTGTTGTGTTGTGTTGTGTTTGTATTGCTTGTTATGCAATTAAGTAATAAAACCAGGTGAAACGTAAGGTGTATCCTTATTGAAGGACTCAACTAGTCAGTAATCAACAACAGTCTTAAATAATGTACATCGAAATGCAATTACAGCCCTTTGATATACGAGAACATTTCAAAGCTAAGCTAATATCTACTGACAAGTATAATTATATCTGTTGTATATATAGATATAACAGGAAATATATTTTAACTGATTTTCCACTTGATTTCATAAAAACCGATTGAATCGAAATGAAATTGAAATGATTTACTTTAAGCTACTTATTTCTGCTCGAATGCAATTTGATATTTTTTTGATAAAAGGTCAAGAGTTTTCGAATTATATTTGTAAATAATTCAGAACTGATTTTATTTCTACCTTTTACACACACACATGCCCACACACGTGTATATATTTAGATTATTATTTTTTTTTTGTTACTTGCTTTTATTAACTGTTATGTTTTTGAGCCTTTTTTTGTTGTACGTCTTCTACTTCTACTTTTTCTTAAACGTGAAAAGAATTGGCACTGCCCTACGTTACGTATACTTAATATGCTAATCAAATTTCCGCAAGCGACGCCCTGTTTCTTTATATATATATATATGTGTGTGTATGTGTGTTGATTGTGGTTGCTTGTACGTGTGTGTGTAGTCTTTCTAACTGCTGCTAACTTGTGGTACATGTCTTTATGGCTACATACCCTATAGTTAACAGAAAGAAAGGACTAAACAGTTTCAGGCAAAACTAAGTTTAGCTTATAGTTGCATATATATGATGTGGTATAGCATACATAAGGATATGTAAAGGATCTTTAAGCGCATGTTCCGATATCCTCACAATACACCAAGAGCCTTAATAGTCGGCACAATCATTGTACTTATCTCTTCACTATGCACAGGGTATATAGAAGTCCCAGTCACATTCTTGAGTAAAAGCATTCCTTTTCCCTATATATGTATATTGTTGGCTTAAAGTTATGTCCTCTCAGGACATGGTACATGATGTGTATGTGTGTGTATGTGCCTTTTTTTTTGGCATGCGCCGTTGCTCACTTTAGGCCCTGAGGCGGGCCTTCAAAAGGAACAAAAACTAAAACAAATTTTCGTTTTTATTTCTTTTTTTTTGTGGGGGGGCTTTTCGACCTTAACATGCTGTGCCACTAAGGGATCCTTACATGCTGGTCTTCCTACAACACATAAACGCACACACATACACACACACATTGAAAATGATGTTAAAGCATTCGTCAATTGACCCTTGACTTTCTACAAAGGTGTCTCACTTGAACTGAGACTCTTTGGCCCCTCTAGTACAATAAGAGCTTATTGGTTTTACTTTTGCTTTCTCTTTTTTTTGTCCATTGTTGCTTTTGTTTGAGTTTTGTTTTCCTTATTTTCACCGTTAGTTGGTGGGGTAAGTTCCCAGGGTCTTCCTTTGAGGTAGTCCTTAAATGATTGCATGCAATTGTTGGTTCTTTTAGTCGTACTTATTGTTTGATATTTATATCCTTGGCTTTAACCTTTACCTGTGTACAATTGTATTGGTGTGTGTACGTGTGTATGAGCGTGTGTGTATGTGTGCAAATGACAAGTGCAACGAATGTGTGGCATATGGCATGTGGCATATCGTCTCTATGAGTAGCTATACGTGCTTTAAATCGAATTTCAGTTTCCGGTTTGGCATATGCCACAGCACGCGCATTGCCACAATTTGTTTACCTGCGAATTCAATAAATATTGAAACTAGGTCATCTTTATTTACTATAATTACTATATATACTATATATATATCATATCAAATTTCATAATTTTTCATACTTAAAACGTTTTTTTTCCCCATTTTCCACATGAATTTAATGCGTATTGAAAGCGCTTTCAACTGGAACTAAGTCTAAACTGTGTCTTAGCAGGCTGTTTACCAATTTTCCGCATCGCAGCTTTAATACATCCTGCGATATGACAACAAACTACACACATACTAACACATAATCACCCCCCTCTCTCTCCCTCTCTCTCTGTTAATTATATAAACGCAACAGCAGCTACTGTAAATTAGTTGATTAACTTTAATAATTTGACACACTTTAACTTAATTTTTTGCATTAAGTGTGAAGCGTTTACCCTTCAGTTCCACATTGAAAGTGCTTTCTTTTATTTGATTTATTGGCAATAAATGTCAATAAAAATCTTTTTAAGCAACCTATTTATATTTTACTATCTTCTCTCTTTTGTTATATATTTCTATATGTATTTATTCTAGGACAGTTTGTCGCCGTTGCAACACATTTCCTGTCCGTAATTTTGCGGTTCAACTACCATGAAATGCCCGCAAAATCACGTTTTTATGGCTTATAATGTAAAGTGCATATATGTCACTATAAGTGCACATGTATGTGTGTGTGTGTGTGTATGCATGTATGTGCTTGTCATACATTTGCCTTAGCTACAAACGCTGCCATATCCCAAAAACGTTTGTGACCTTGTCTATACTTTGTTAGTTTACACTGCGTATACTTAATGTACATATATTTTTTATAGACAGTCGTTGGCTTCGCTTTCATTATCAATGCTAATGATGCTTACTAAGTGTATTTGCACTATCTCTCTGTTAATGTTTGTGTGAGTGTATGTGATGTATTAGTATCTGTGTGTGTATGTTCGTGTATAACTATTAAAAAATGCTCTTCTATCAGTCTGATTTACTCAACAGTCGAGCTACTTGTTGATTAATTGTAATGCTGAGATACGCTTGTTTTAAGGCAAATAAAATTGATAATATAAATTAAATATTTAAGTGAAACGTTAATCAGTTCTAATGTAGATAATATTTGTTATAAATTGTTATTAACTAAAGTAAAACAGACTGCTAACTTAAACTGCTTTAGTCATACTTTAGCTAGGCTCCGTCTGAGATTTAAAAATGATTGTGAAGTCTTTATTGAAGTGTTTAAAGAAATGGAAGCAATTTGTAAGTTGTTTAAAAAAGGAATCAAGTAATTCAATTGATTCAACTGATTCGATTGATTTGCCTAATGCAATTGATGCAAGTCAATTGATTCGTCCTGCTGCATTCTTCAAGGCTTAAAGTGTTTATATACGCTGCGAAAGATTTTCTGCAATTTTTTGTTTGTCTTTTGCTTTTCACATTTGTATATTATTTAGTGTATTATTTAGTCGTTGTTCTCTAACTTATATAAAAGTTCTCAATAAGCTCTCTGTATGAATGTTTGTTTACAATGAAATGGAACAGATGATGCACTTTTGTTGTTAGATAAACAACTTTTGTTTGCTCAGTTGTTAATTGCTCTCCGATTTGCTTTGCTTCTCTCTCGCTTTCTCTCTCTGTCTCTCGCAACCAATTGTTTACCATTTGTTGGTTTGGCTTTCATTTGTGCGCTCTTACTCTCTCTCTCTCTCTTTCGCTCTCATTTTCTTATCTTTACTACAAATGCATTCAAATTGCTCAATTTGTGCTCAACTTTTTGCATTCAATAAAAACTATATTTTGTTTTGTTGTCGTCAGTTTGCAATTCATTGCGACACTCGCAGCGTAAAACGCGACAGAATTTTGTGTGGCAGAAAAAGAAAAATAATAAAAAAATTTATAAATAAATAATACAATATATTTATAAATATTTAAATATATATATATATATATAAATTTTGATATATTATTTATAGTGTGTTTGTGTGCGACACACATAAGTGTTTGTTTTGTTTTTATTTTTATTTTCTACTTTTATTTTTGTTATTGATTTGATTTGTGGCCAAAAAAATGCGTCAATTCAGCCGCAATTTTAAATATGCAACAAATGTTTTTTATGCGTAAGTTTTTGTTGTATATTATGGATATATAGCCAAAGGAAAAAAGTTTTGCAACAAAAATTCTCTTTATTATTGTGCTTATTGTGTGCAGCAGCTGCAGGATGAGCAACAGCATCAAGAACAGCAACAATGACGGCGGCGGAGGGGGGACCACTGGGAGCAACGTAATAGTACCAGTAACAACTGGACCAACACCGACAACACCCACAGCAACAACTGCTACTGCTGCTGCTGGTGGTGGTGGTGGTGGTGGTGCTGCTGCTGCTGGTGGTGCCACTGGCGTTGGAAGTGTCTCAAGTTCAAGTCGACGTTTGGTTCATTTGACTGGTGGCAATCGTGGAGCAGCCATGGGCAATGTTGTTGGCTGGCTGAAGCAGGTTTCTGTTTACCTCCTCTATAACCCTACCTCCTCTACTTCCCGTACAACCCCAACAACCCCTTACCTTTTTATCCTTGTCTAAATGTCTATGTTATGCACTAACCAGCTAAGGAAATCCAAGCAGCTATTTAGCTACTCTGATTACTATATAACACACACCCACGCATACACACACACACACACAGACATGGACACACATACACTAAAGTATATATCCTTTGTTGAAATTCTGCACAAGCTTAATTGGAATGCAAGCACAATCCCCTTCTTACCCACTGTAGCACCCCCACTGTACCCCCAAATTTCGCTTTAATATTTTGCTTGATAAAAAAACAAAAAAAAATGTTCCAAAACCTTGTGATAAGTTCCATTCACTTAGATCTACAAAGAAAATGAATTTATTTAATTTTATTTTTAATTTTCTTTATCAATTTCTCAAAATTTTTTGTGTTGTTTTTCCATAGCTGTAAACTTTTAATAATAATCTTTGTTTTTAAGTTCTTTGTGTAAAAAATTTGCATTCTTCTTGGTATTTTTTATAATAATTTCTCATATTTCAAATTGTTGCTTGTTTTTTTATAGAAAATTCTTTTCTAGTTTGTTCATATTTTTAGTTCCATTTCATTGTCTTTAAGCTTTTCTTTTCTATAGGAGTATTTTTGTATTATATATTTTGAATCAACTGTACTCAATTCTGAAAGCTAATTTCTACTTGCTGTTTCTATTAAGCCTTTTCTGTCCTTGTTGTCTTCAATTGATGTTGTGTAATCCTTTGTATATATATAGATTCGATATATTTATATAGTATGCTGATCCATTGATAATGTTATACCTTATATTCTATATATATATATATATTATACAGGCTTCCATTGAGGTGCGCGACGCTGGTACTCGCACTCTGTCTATGCTACAGAGTACCAATCCAAATTTTCGTTCCTTGGATTTGTCATTGGCTCCGACTGTAGCTGTTTCTGTATCCTCTGATAGTGTACATCCGGTGACAACAACAAGTGCTGAGGGTTCATTGAGTGGTTCAACAGTTTCAGCTGGTTGCATTGGTATTGCCCAAGACGAAGATACCTGCGATACGAAATTGTTAACACGTACACGAGCCTACGCTTCCGTTAGTCAACCACAGAGTCCCAGGCATCGTGTACGTTTTACACCTAACGGTTTAACAGGACGTTCCACATCTATATCATCGCAGCTGGAGAGAACCAAGAAGCTGCTCAAGATGACTGAGGGCGAGGATAAACCTTTAACCATACTGCACTACAACGATGTCTATAATATTGAGTCCATGGCAGAGACAGAGCCAATTGGTGGTGCTGCACGTTTTGCCACAGCCATCAAGAGCTATGCACACTTGAATCCACTTGTACTCTTCAGTGGTGATGCCTTCTCACCTAGCATGTGTAAATTTTAGCTTCCTACCTGTTACTTCCATCTAATCCCACATATTTCTCTCCACAGTGAGCACCTTTACACAAGGTGAACAGATGATTCCTGTTCTCAATCAAGTGGGCACACACTGCGCAGTCTTTGGTAATCATGATTTTGGTGAGTTTTGTTATAACTACTATTATCATCTATATTAATACATATAATTCTTTAACAGATCATGGCCTGGATGTCTTGGTTAAGCTAATCAAACAAACTGAATTCCCTTGGCTTATGTCGAATGTGGTTGACAACGAAACTGGCCGACCATTGGGCGGTGGTAAAATCTCACATTTTATATTACACAATCAAATCTCAATTGGTTTAATTGGTCTCGTGGAAAGGGAATGGCTTGAAACATTACCCACCATTGATCCCACCGAAGTCACCTACATCGATTATGTTGAGGCTGGTAATCGTCTGGCTCGTGAGCTGCGCAATGAAGGCTGTGATCTAATCATTGCTTTAACCCATATGCGTACACCCAATGATATTAATCTCGCTGAGAAATGTAATGGCATTGATATCATTCTCGGTGGACACGATCATGTCCGAGAAGTTACTGAAATAAATGGCAAAATGATTGTCAAATCTGGCACAGATTTCCAACAGTTTTCAGTGATAACCATTGAAAGACAACCCAACAATCGAACACAGTTCACAACGAATGTCCGTTGTATCGATGTAACAGCCAAAATACCTGAAGATCCTGTCCTTAAGGAGGAACTATCCAAATATGCCAGTAAGTAATATCTACTTAATAAAGGTTTATCCTAATTCTAACTCTGTTTTCCCTATACTTCCATTAGAGTTCATTGAGAGCAAATTATGTGATGTGTTGGGCGTATTCGGAGTGGAGCTGGATGGACGCTTCTCACGTGTACGCACACAGGAAACAAATCTTGGTAATTGGGTTTGTGATGTTGTACTGGCAGCAGTTGGTGCCGATGTTGTTATACTCAATGGTGGCACATTTCGTTCGGATCGTATACATCCTGTGGGTGCATTCACAATGGGCGATCTGGTCAATGTTATACCTATGCGTGACCCATTGATACTGCTTGAGGTTACAGGACGTGTGCTCTGGCAAGCGCTGGAGAATGGCGTCTCTGCCTATCCCAAACTGGAGGGACGTTTTCCTCAAGTCGCTGGCATTAGCTTTGCCTTTGACCCACAAGCTCCACCTGGGAAACGCATTGATCCACAGCTCATACAGTTGGGCGATGAGTATCTAAATCTCGATCAAACCTATAAACTCTGCGTTAAAAGTTACATTTTTATGGGCTGCGATGGTTATACCATGTTCAAAGATGCCAAGGTGTTGGTAAGTATGCTTCAAGGTACATCAAATTGTCCATGATTAATACACAAACCTCTTGCAGATGGATGATGATGCCTGTCCAGAATTGGGCATAACATTACAGAATCATTTCAAGGCCATCAATTCACGTAAATGTGGACAGAATACAAAACATCGCCAGTCCCTGGTTACGCTATCACGCAGACATAGTCTAGTGCAGTGTCTGGACAATCTGGATCTCGATGGTCCATCGCCCATACGTAAATTATCTGTGGGTCATCATAACAAGTCCATAGATCTGACGCATGGCAATTCGCAGAAGGTAACCGAATGCACTCTATTATAAACCGATTTGAGATTCGATTTTCATTGGATTGTCAATCTTCAAAGGAATATCTTAACTATATATACATTCTAATTGAATTGAATTAAGTAAAATTTTGTATACTTTACAGATGCTGCGTCGCGCTTCGTTGGATGATTTGGAGCAATCGACCTGTGAGCTGTCCCCACAGCTGGAACATCGCATTGTTATGATACAAAACGAGGAGGTAGGTGTTTCAATTTGATATATATATATATCTATATCTAGTATGGGGTTATATGTATTCGATATTAATATCTATGCAGCATCATCGTCAGCTGTTGTTCAAGAAGGAGACACACATAATGAACTCAACAATAACCGAAGCTGAGGACGAGTAAATTTTATATTTTTGTTTTGTTTCTTTTTCTTTCGTTAGTGGAGCTTTTTTGCATTTACCATTTCATTTTTCATCTTTTCTTTTTCTTTTTTTTTCCTATTTTGGTTTAATAGTCTTAAACAGTTGAAGGAACTTGAAACGATTAGAAAGGGTATAGTTAACGTTAGGGAGAGACACATATGAATTAGAAGGGATTATGCAAGTTTTTTAGTTATGAATCGTTGGATATATTCATCATCGTTTATATAGTCGGATATGGTTATGATTATATATATATATAACTGATATATAATATGTGTTATTTATTGCCGTTGTTATGATTAAAAAAACAAATTTTGTTTTAAGACTTTTTTAAGGACTAAAAGCACAGGAAAGGATAAATTGATATTATAATATTTATGTGTACCTAAAGTTGAGCGATAAGTTTAGATAAATTTTTATTGATTTAAGTTAATGAAATGATTTTTAATATACCATTACGATAACGATAACTTCTATACATATACATATATATACATAATGATATTGATTGACTTAACGTCAACTACTTTTAAATGCATGGAGTTTGAGCCGAGCTCAAAGGAACTCGGAACTCATAGATAATCCCCACAAAAAACTTTTCTAGATAAATTGATTAAAGGTTGTGGTAATATCTTATGTTATTAAAACCTATACCCAAATCTAATATATATATTTATATAGTGTTAACTGAACATTTTGTCTGAATTAACTGCAGTCTCCTTCCGATAGTAATAATTGCCTTGAGTTTAGTTACAACTTTGGGTATAGGGTAAGCTGTAGTCGAGCAAACTTGACTGTGACATTGTTTAATAGTTCTGTTTTGATATTAGTTCAATTTGAATATACGAGAGAGTAGGAGAGCAGAGAGCGCAGTTACAGAATGGAGAGAGCATTATATCTCAAGACAGCAAGCAATATTTAGGACAGAGAACAAATATATATATATATATATATATATTTATCCTGTTTGTGTATGTATATTGGTAGAACTATATATATATATATATATATATATATTTATGGGAGCTTTTTGGAAGCGTTGTGTATAACCTGAAGAGTAACCACTAACAGAACCTGCAGCTAGATGAATTCTTTTTCTATATATTCCTTCTTTTTTTTTGGCTATTTACCCGTGAGTTTTAGCAACAAAGTGTAGCATTCCCCATAAATAAATAAATAAAATAAAATAAACTATAAAAATAGAAATATATTAGAAGCAATCGAAGATTGCCAAGAACTATATAGAGAACAGTAACAAAAACAAAGAGAGAGACCAAAAAAAGAAGAACAATCGATAGAACAGTTTTTAGATAGTTAAATGAAAGTGAAAACTATGTTGAGAACAGTTAGAGAAACAGTCAGGATAATGCCATAGTATAAATGTCCACGCTTTAAATACAAAAGTTAACTAAATGTACAATATATATATAGTATACATACATATACATATAAACATACATATATATATAAATATATATATAGAAAGAAATATGTATATGATTAGCAGCAGAAGAATTTGCTTTAAATTTAACATTAACTTTGCACACTTTTAACTTCATTTTCACTTTCCACTTTTCAACTTTATCACTTTCCACTTTTCACTCTTCGCTTTCATTTGATTTTAATTTATATATATAGATATATATAAATATATATTTTCTCTTTCGCTTTATGTAAAACACATTTATTATAATAATATATATAAATATATATTTAAAAAAAAGTAAACAAAATAAAAAGGAAAAACATTTTTTGCTTCATTTGTCAAACAAATTTAATTTCGTTCGACGCTGGAAGTACTTCTGTGAGGGGTTTAAGGTTAGTCTCTGGTTTGGGCAAGGGGTACCATATTGGTGTTAGGCACAACATAAGGGTTAATACTATTAGCTTAAATGCTGTAAAACAATTCTGTGGGTTGGGTCTTCTATATATGTATATATAACTACTGTATATTATTATTAATAGAACTGCAGCACCAAGGTCCTGATAGCCTTGGCTATATGAAAGGCACAATCACGCACCTCCAGCGTATTCTTGTGTATGCCTTGTTTGTCATCCGCTTCAATGGATTTCTGTAGATTCTCGCATTCGTGCTGGATGAGTATATTGTTGCGTGTCAGTTGCTTAAGTGTTTCGCGTGTTGTTTCGCTAGCATTTGAGGGCTGTGTTAGAAGTTTGTTGTTGTTTAGTTGTTGGACAGGATAACAGTTTGACATACACTCTTACCAAATTTGAATAGAGCGCAATTAAAGAAGTAACTGCACTGCGTATGCGTTCACCATGTGGTGCTATTGATTGTTTTTCGGCCTCTGTGGGTGGATGCATAGCCTGTATAAGGTCCTTGAGGCAACGTGTTACCAAATCAGAACGCACTTTGACCTCCTCACCAAAGGGTTTACCATCGTTAGCCATTTGATACATGCTTGTGGTGTTGCGTACATCGTTGTTTGTTTTGGCCATGTTGTTAGCTATGCGACGTTCATACATGCTAGCAGGTCGTTTAATGGTCGATTGATTCGAAGAGCTATTTGATGACGCGCTATCCCCAGCAGCAGCGGCTGCAGCAGCGGCTGACATATTTCCCTCAGGCAATGACATAGGCTCATGCTCCGAATCGGGGCTGTTCAAGCTCAAATCAATGCGACTAACATAAAGCAAAAAAATAAATATAAATAATAAAAATTATAAACAAAATAATAAGTTAATAAAAGCAGTTTAAATCTCACAGTGGCTCATCGTAGACGCTATTGTTGGAGGTGCTGCTGAACTTGAACTTAAGCTGAGAGTTCTCGCTGGATAGCTGCTGCACCACATTCTTCAGTTGACTTATCTCTGATTTGTATTCATTGATTTGTTTGCGCAGCGTTTCCATTTCTCTTGAAGAGATCTCATCACCCGGCGGGGTGTGTACAATAGCCTAACAGTTCACAGAAAAAAAAATAAAGGAATAAATAATAAATTTAAAAAACAAATAAAATAAAAAAAAAATATAACTAAAACTAAATATAAACATAATTTAAATGAAATTATTACTGAAATGCAGTTAGAAGGAGCTTACAAAATTGTTTTTATTTGGATTTGGATAATAGACTATGACTAGAACTGAAACTAAGACTAAGACTAGTGGCAGCTTATAATATAATAGTTTAAAAT
Source organism: Zygothrica quintamaculata (assembly GCA_037044455.1). Lineage (NCBI taxonomy): Eukaryota > Metazoa > Arthropoda > Insecta > Diptera > Drosophilidae > Zygothrica > Zygothrica quintamaculata. The sequence goes on along the minus strand of JBAMBS010001015.1, from coordinate 104,339 downwards.
TCTCTCTTTACTGTTGGAATCACTAATGAGGTATCTACATTGAGCTTAGTCTAACCAAAGCTATTGTTCAGCTTGAGTATCTTTTGTCGCATTAGGTTTACCTGTTGGGCCATTGGTGGCACCGGTGCATAATCATCATCGCTAGCTACTGGATCGTAGATGGGTTCATCATCTGATAGATTTGGATCATGTACGCTCTGCTCAAAAGAGCTGCTGTACATGGTAGAATTATTGCCATAGGGCAGCAGTTGCAATGATTGTGTTGCCATTGGTGCATCCAATGGACGCAAATTTGCCATATTCTGGCGTCGCAGTGCATCGATCAGCACATCTGTCAGCAGTCCAGCGAACTCAGCTCGATTGAAGCGTGCCAATTTCTGACGACCCTGTAAATAGTTAAAAGCAATTAGTTAATATATTTTCATTGTTTGAACTCGTGGCAAGGTCAAACCTGATTGCGTATGGCACTTAAAAATGGGTTTGCTGGTAGAAACGGAACTGTTGCATGCTCAGCATTCATTGTGCTTGTAGACCAGACTGTTGGAAGCATGTTAAGAGTGTTGTTAATTAAAGTTTCTATACCTTCTCTTTACTCTTACTTACTGGCTTCGCATTCGCGTCGATCTACTTCGTCATATAGATCCATGACAAGCTCCTCAAACATTTTGTTTGGCACCAGCTGCAGCTTGCCGCGTGCTATTTTTAATTGTTCGCTAATTTCCGAGCTGTTTGTTTCTGGTATAATCAGGTGGCGTCCAGTCTGTAAAATATTATAAGATGTTTAGGCTGAGATTTTACTTCTTCTGTATAGTTGCAACTCACAGTATGATCGGGCTTCTTACCACCCATAAACATAATAAGTCTGTCCGTCACATCGTACATGGCATCCAGCAAACGCTCTGCTATGGTGTTATGATTGTTAGTCTTGGCCAACTCTAGTGGCGTCATTCCATTGCCATCCACTGAATTCACATCAGCTCCGTATATGAGCAGCATTTCAATCTGTGATGCTTGGCCAAATTTGGCAGCCATATGCAGTGGCGTTGAGCACTTCTCTTCATGATAATAATTTGGATCGGCACCTTGCACTAGAAATCGCAAAGATGTCTCAAGATTGCTGGTTCGCACACTGGCATGTAACTGCTTGCTGAGTTCCTCTTCTAAGTTGCTACCATTGCCAGTGGTGTCATCATCATCCTGTAAGCTTGGCTTAAGCACAAAGTTTAGATTGACATGTTTGGCTTTAATGAAGTCAGACTTGGTTGGATGCAAGGCATCCTTTGGGGTGGGTTTGCGCCAGCGCGGCAAATGTTTGCCACCTGATGAATTTGAGCTTCCATCCAATAGATGATGTTCCCAAACACTGTTGGCACCGTGAGCATTTAAAGAATTGACAAAATTAAGCACCGAAGGCTCCCAATTTCCCTGACGTAACGACTTGACAATGGAAATATGACGACCCAAGCTACGATGAACAGAACAACAATCTGCACAAAGCAAAATTCCACGATTTATTGATGCCCAAGAGGGATCTGGTTCCAGTAAATAAAAAGAACATGAGTTAATTTGAGCTTCTATCTAATTCCATTGAGTATACACTGTGGTACTTACCCGTTGCTCCACAATCACCGCAGACCTCTGTAAGATGACGGGATTTGCTGCGAGACATTTTTATAGCCGATTTGCGTCTGCTACTTGCGGCACTTGAGGACAAGGGCGTGGCGTTTTCTTTGATCTCCACCTCTGGCGCTATAAATAACTTCTTATGCGCTTCGATTATGCTGCTGGCGAAACACATTCATGCATATTTCCCCTAAACGAGTTAAAGAAAAAACATTTAATCTATTAAAAAATGAAATGCGAGTGACTCAGACGCGAAAAAAGGTAACTATAAACCAGAGCGTTGGGCGTTTTGTATTTCACTGAGCTTTTGAACTATTCTATTTTCACAATTGAATCAATTATGCAAATTACTTTTAATTAAACTTAGCTGTCACCCGTTCTCGTTGCACTTTTAACAATCGTGCTCTAATTTTTTCCACTGCACAGCCAGATACACAAGTGTACATACAAACAATGTTTATTTATAAACAGCACAGGGCTGTCACATAACACTTGCAAATGGGTGTTTTTCGCGGTATGGCAGCTCTGTTTTGTTTGACTATCTATTTGTCTCCCTTGCACTGCCGTCAGTGTAGGTAAAATCAACAGTTGTTAGCGGCATCACTTGATGTTAACCATTTACATTTCAGCCAGAGCTGTTAAGTTATTTTTATTTACTCTGTAGCAACAGCTGTTGCGGCTGCAGTTTAACAGATAAATTTCAATCATTTCTACAGCTAAGTCTGAATTAAAAATATATATTATTTGCATACATTCTTGATAATTTTTCATTTTTAAATAATAGATCCTGTTTCTTTTATTTCCACTCTTGTATTTATTTAACATATTCTGTGTTAGCTTGAATCACTGTTAGTTAATATAAACTTGTCTCACTCGCACTGCCGCAATAGCAGCTAGGGCTAACAGCGGCAAGCAGCAAATTAACTTATTACTTTTTTAAATGTATATATTTAAATTCATTTCGGCCGGGTACATGTTTTTTTTTAGGTTAGGGTCATCTGAAGATCATATTAAAAGAAAACAGCTGAGAGAGTATAAAAATTGCATCCGTCTAGAGGCGGCGTAGGTAGACTAGGAAGGCAGGAAGATGTTATCACTTTTTCTTGGCGTCCTTGAGACCAGCACCGGCGTTGAATTTAAAGAAGATAATATCGCCATCTTCGACGGTGTAGTTACGTCCCTGTTGACGGTATTTACCTGCGGCCTTAGCAGCTACTTCACTACCCTCGGTCTTAAAATCTTCAAAATGCATAACTTCGGCCATAATAAAGCCCTTTTCAAAATCGGTATGAATGCGTCCTGCAGCCTGTGGTGCTTTGGTACCCTTCTGTACAGTCCATGCCTTAACCTCGTCAGGGCCAGCAGTAAAGAAGTATTCCAACTGCAGGGCCTTATAGCCAGTTAGAATAATTTTTTCCAGTTGACTCTTGCATTTAGTTTCATCTTCATATGCTTTGCGCTCCAAATCATCTTTTTCAGTTAACTGATGCTCAAAGGCGCCTGAGAAGGGTACGAGCACTGCGCCTGGATCATTCTTGTCAATCCACTCCTTGATCTTGGGCAGCCACTTGTTCTTCTTGCGTATGAAGTCTTTATCTGACAAATTAACCAAATAGATAGTCGGCTTGGAGGTTAAAAATAAATACTTGTTTAGTGTTTCAATATCATGGGCATTCCAGTCTTCAAAGCGCAAATGACGCTTCTGGTCCACCAATATATCCTTTATCTTTAGCATGGAGTCATACTCCGGTTTAAGTTTCTTGTCACCACCGCGGGACACCAACTTTTCCAGTTTGTCAAGGCTCTGAAATAATTTTTCTTCATCCTTAAGACGGAGCTCCTCAGCAATGATTTCCAAATCACGTACAGGATCAACCTCGCCCTCCACATGCGTCACATCGGGATCCTCGAAAGCGCGACACAAGTGGAAAATGCTATCACAAGCACTGACATGCGAAAGGAAATCATTCCCCAAGCCTTGACCCTCGGCAGCGCCTTTGACTAGACCAGCAATATCTACCACATTTAGATAAGCAGGTACAACGCTGGCTGGTTTATGAAAATCGACGAGAAAGTCGAAACGCGCATCCGGCACGGGTACACGACTTTCGTTGGGTTTAATGGTGCAAAAGGGAAAATTTTCTGCAGGTGCAGCACTTTGTGTCAAAACATTGAAAAATGTTGACTTGCCTACATTAGGCACACCCACAATACCGATGCGCAGGTTAGTACCAATGCGTCCGATGAGCGGCTTGCGTTCCTCTTCTTGCTTTTTAGGTGGCATGTTGGCTATTTGTTGTTAAAACTAGATCCGGCTTAATTAGTTAACTGCAATGTCAATTTTAGAAAAGTATGTTTATATGAAGTTGAATCGGTTGTTTTGTTTATTTAAAATATCGTCTTACACTAGTCGCGATAATTTATGTTGGGGAACGGCTGCTGACGGCGACAACCTCGTGGAAAAAGGAACAACTTAAAATTACCATCAATGTTAGGTTAACATATTGTTTACAGTGCGGTAGCGGCTGCTATCGGCTTCAGTAGAAATCGATAAATTTGTCTTGTTAAGTAAAATGTTCAGTTAAATTATAATTGAATTATTATTACCAAAATAAACGTTTATATATTTTCATTATTTATTTTTATGGCGGAATAATCATTGTAAAAATAGTATGATTCGCTTACACTGTAATATCAGCTGGTAAAGAGAACAGCTGTTAAGCTTTACAGTTTTGTGTTAGTTAAAATTTTACATTTGCACGTGCGTGGTTATTAAGTGAAATATAATTGTGTATTGTAAAAAGTGGTATGAAAGTTACAAAGTGCCTTGTTATAAAGTGAATTATTATAGTGAATTAAGTGTAAAAGTGGCATGAAAGTTACAAATTTATACACCTCGGTGGCCTGTAATCGCACCACTGAGTGTGCTGATTGGGGTCCTAGTGGTTTAATTGCGTACGGTGCCTGCAATGCTGTTGCTGTACTCGATCCCAAGGTAAGCCGGCATAAAAGATAATAATTGTTGGTAAATATGTTTGTTAACGATTCTTTATCATAGTTTAATGGTAACTCAGCAAAGATTTTGTACACTTTGGTGGAACATACAAAGCGTGTAAATACAGTAAAATGGTTAGATGAGCAACAACTATTATCAGGTGCAGACGATGCCAACGCAGTTTTGTGGCAATTGGACAACAGTGGCGCCAAAATGCGTATTGTACTTAAAGGACATGGAAGTGGTGTAAATGCAGTAGATGGTGTGCGTCGTTCTAATGGTGTTTGGCTATTAGCAACTTCTGCTGCTGATAACACCATAAAACTGTGGCACCTACAAGTTAATGACGAGCTCAGTTGCATTCAAACTGTACAACTGAGTAGCGGCTTTTGCTTTTCGTTGCGCCTGACACTGTTGCCAAAAAGCGAACAAGTGCTTTTAGCCATAAGTGCTGACGATGAAACTGTCTCATTATGGGCTGAACAATTATGTGGTGATGAATTGAAGTTCGAGCGAGTTCATAAGCTTAGCGGCCATGAAGATTGGGTGCGCGGCTTAGACTTTGTTAATGATGGCGATGACCTGTTGCTGGCGAGCGGTTCTCAGGATAATTTTATACGTCTCTGGCGCATAGCGCCACGTACTGAGCAGCAAGTACGTGAGAATCACATTGATTTATTGAGTTTTGGTAATGTGGACAGCGGCGAATTACGTGTAGAAGAGAAGATTCTACAACTTGGTGAACAAGCTTGGTATGCCGTAACACTCGAATCCGTGCTCTATGGTCACGAGGGCTGGGTTTATGGCGTGCACTGGCATAAAAGTACAGAGCAAGGTACGTAGATGTTCTTAAGAATTTGAATCTTCTATTAATTCAATATACTTTAGGTCTTCGCTTGTTATCCGCTTCCATTGATAAAACGCTAATTGTTTGGGCACCTACAGAGGAAGGTGTTTGGCTGGAACAGGTGCGCGTTGGCGAAGTAGGCGGCAATTCAATGGGTTTCTTTGGTGGTAAATTCGCCAATGATGGCCGCTCAATAATGGCACACAGCTATCAGGGTGGCTTCCACATATGGAACCAAAGCCTGGACACGCCACAGCTCTGGACTGCAAATGTTATTATAGGCGGTCATTATGGTCAAGTGCGTGATCTGGGCTGGGAACATAGCGGTGCCTATATAATGACTGTTTCAGCAGATCAAACGACACGTCTGCATGCACCTTGGATACAAAAGGATAAATCGACAATAACATGGCATGAAATGGCTCGCCCACAAGTGCATGGATATGATATGCAAACATTAGCGTTGCTCTCCCGCTATAAATTTGCCAGTGGCGCCGAGGAGAAGATTGTACGCACATTCCAAGCACCTGCGAATTTTATAGAAAACTTTCGACATCTCAGTGGACTAGAGCAGGATACAGCAGGAGATGTTCTGCTTGAAAGTAAGTAGATACAATTCTTATATATATAAATGAAGATTTTTATGCAGATCCTTTATCCTTCCCATCCTCAAGTAGTTATTTCTGTTTGCTCTACAAATTTCATATGAAAATTAAGTTGGGGGTTTCCAGTTGGGTGAAAATATGGCTATTGGCTGGTGGTTAGATATTTTGTGAATTCGCGATCTTCTCGAGTTGAGTTTGTGTTTAAAGTGAGAGTGTATAAGTGTTGTTTGTAAGAAAAGTAATAATCAGCTAAAGGAGATTCCACCATAGATCAGCAACAGCTTTACCATAATAGAAACAGTTCCATATAGAACGCTAATTACCTAAGCTTAAAGCAAACGGAAAGATTTATAAACTGTTCTATATAGAACGCTTATTACGTGTGCTGAAAGCATACGGAAAGATTCGTTGAAGGATAAAGGATCAATGAGAGTTTCATCGATTAATATTGCTTATTGCATTTTGTTTGTCAGCTCTGCCCAAAGGCGCTTCAGTACCATCGCTGGGTTTATCCAATAAGGCTGTCTATAAAGTGGAAACACCTAATGATAAGCCTTCTGGCAAGGACGAGTACCCGGACAATTATTTTGTGCCTATAACACTACAAACTCCGCCACAGGAAGAGACGTTAATGCAGAATACATTATGGCCAGAACTACAGAAGCTATATGGACATGGCTATGAGCTGTTTGCATTAGCTGCCACACCCGATGGCCAAATGCTGGCCTCTACATGTCGCTCGAGCACTGCAGAACATGCACAGATTATACTCTGGTGAGTTCAAAACCAAACCAAGCTACGTTTTGGAATTAATAGAGCTGAACTTCATAGGAATACAGCAAACTGGAAGCAGCTGCAGAAGCTAAGCGGTCATCAGTTGACTGTAACACAACTGCGATTCTCGCCGGATGCACGTTATTTGCTGTCAGTATCCCGCGATCGTCGCTGGTGTCTCTACGAGCGCCAGCAACCAGAAGAGCCACTCAGCAGCTACACACAGATAGCCACCACGGACAAGACCAACGGAGTACATACGCGTATTATTTGGGCATGCGATTGGTCGCACGATGGTAAATACTTTGCCACCAGTTCACGTGATGGCAAAGTGGTACTCTGGACAAAGTCAGAGCAAACAACAACAGAGGCAGCAGCAAGTTCCTTGAATGGCTGGAAACCTGCGAGCATATTGGAGCTTAAGAATGAATCCATAACAGCTGTGAGCTTTGCTCAACGCTGCTTAGATGAGGCAGGTCATGTTTATGTGCTGGCGCTGGGCATGGAAAGTGGCGTCATAAAGATGTATCAGTTCAACAATGGAGAGTGGCAGCTGAGCTGTGACCTTAACAAGGAGTAAGTTGCTCGATATGCAAGCTTGGAGTGCAAACTAAAATAAATTCTTTATGCAAATTACAGTCGGGCGCATCATTTGACAGTGAAACGTTTGCAGTTTCGACCTGGCCAACAGGAACTGCAATTGGCCAGCTGTGGAGAAGATCACCTAGTGCGCATCTATGACATTGCACTGACATAAGAGTAAACATACAGTTAAATGATACAGGAAAACGAATATTAAAAAGTAAACAGTAAAAAGCTAACAAATTTTCCTCATTTCTTCTTTCCGGTAACGGTTAATTAGAATCGATACGTTTGACGTCTTATCTAATCACTAATAATTGGCCATGTAGTTAGCTCCGATAAAGACAGATGTTGGTTAACTTTCAGTGGGTTGACTACGTACCTAATTAACTGTTTAAATTTGCACCTACATATGACTATTTAAGTCGTGTTCCATTCAATCTCTGTCACATTTTACTTCAAGAGTTTGTGTTGAAAGATGAAAGCCGCAATTCTGATTACTTTGGTTGCACTGGTGGGCACTACTATGGCTCTATCAGTAGCACGTACTGCCACAGCAGTAAAACCAACTACTATTAAGCCAGCAGCAAACAAATATGATCATATACAAGCTGAAGTGCGTCCTGCCAAACCCAAACCCCCAACTGGTGAATTGGGTATGCCCAATCAACAGTCGCAACAGAAACCACAGCATGTTGATGTAGAGATCAAAAAGCAGCCGTCACAGCAACAGTCCCAGCAGAAACCTCAACAGGTGCAAGTAGAGATCAATAAGCAGCCGTCACAGCAACAGTCCCAGCAGAAACCTCAACAACTCCAAGCGGATAATAAGCAACAGTCTCAGCAGAAACCTCAACAGGTGCAAGTAGAGATCAATAAGCAGCCGTCACAGCAACAGTCCCAACAGAAACCTCAACAATTCCAAGTGGATATCAAGCAGCAGCCCCAGCAAAAGCCTCAACAGGTGCAAGTGGAGCTCAAAAAACAGCAGCCACCAGCAAAGCCACAAAAGAAAATGGTTCAATAAATTGGTCCTAAATAAAGCTATAAGCTATATATATATATATATATAAATTCTCATATTTACCATATATATATATATCTATATATACATATACATATATCTAACTCCAGCCATAGCCAATGCATAGGAGTCAATCCAAGTCTTAAACTTGTGTTGCAATTTTGATAGTTTTCTTTAGGACTTGTAGCTTTAACTTTATATCAATGTTTGGGTATGTGTAAGGACATTAGCTGACTCATAGTAAGGATACTTGCTAGTGCATATATAGGTATGAAGGTTTAAGTCTGGTAATTGATAACTTGCGGCATTTTCTGTTTCAAAAGCTTTTAAACAAATAGAAAATGTTAACGTCTATTCGTCTTTCTGGCTGTTTGTCTGTCCGCTTGTCATGGCCGGGAGCAGCCGCAGTTTGCAATTTCCGTTTGGTGGAAAATTTAGTGAAAAGCTGTAGAAAACTGCTGCTCCTGTTGCTGCTGTTGCAGCTGTTGTTATAGTAAAACTTATAGAGTATAGCAAGCGTCCTTTGTCGCTTAGCCACGTGCCATTTTCTGACCGCAAGTTGCAATTTCCGTGCAGCAAGTGACTTTATGATTGCCTTTGCTTTTTGGTGGCATCATTGTTGTTGCTACAGAAATACCAACTACTACTACTGCTGCTCTTCTTTCTCAGAGCATTGTGCCTCCTAACAGTTTGTTCAAGCAGCAATGGAACGCGACGCGGTTAATTGGCTGTGGCTAACGGCAATTGCCAGCTTTCTTTGGCACTTTAATTATGTTTCACTGCAGTTTATGCCACAGTTAATGCTGCAATTGTCTCTTTACTTTATCTTAAATCTGGCCATGTCGTTGAACCTACTGTATATATATAAATATTCGTTGGTATGAGCCATTGTTATAAGCCACAATCTACAATCTGCAATTTACAATGGGGCCAAAAAGTAAACTATTGAATTGCATTTAGGCCACTTGTCTGCATAAGGCTTGTATTACATTCATATTTCAATAGAATTTTCATCTTTTCCTTCTTTTTTTTTTAATATTTTCATTCAATTTTGCAGTCTTTTTTTTGCTTTTTTCCGCTAGGCAAACAAAAGGCTTTTGGTATGGCGAAACATGCGTTTCCGTTTCCGTTCAAAGTTGCATACAACTTTTGTTTAACTTGCATTGTTGTTATTTTTTTTCGTGCAATTCGTTATATATATAGTATATATATATATATTCTTAATTCTGCATTTGCTATGCGCTTTCCTTTTACTTACATTTTCACCTCGCCCCTCTGCATACATATACGTATATTTTTTGGGTGAACATTTTTGCATTTCATAAGTTTCAATTGCACACAAGCTGCTGACAGCAGCAACAGCAATAGCCACAACTCACAGCTCCCAGTTGAGCTGTGTGTCGACTTGGCCAAAACATGTGTAAACAGGCCAAAACGATAAAAAAGATGCAAAAAACTCAACTGCATACCTCCTTCTTCTCTATACTGTGCACTCCTTTTGTTGTGATCCTTTTGCTTTCAGTGGCATCCGACAGGATTCATATGTGTGTCAGTAGACGACTTTAGTTGCTTCGCTTGCTCTTTTCCATTGCTCTGTACACAGACACACACACACAATTTTTGTTTGACTCAAAGCATATGGGCGTTTCAGTGATACCGTAACCAAAAATGGGTTAGACTAGACTTAGAACTTCCCTAACTTTTCAATGCCTAAACTTTGTCTTTAACTTCACTTTCAGATTTGATGCATTAAGCATATTCATTTTCTCTTGTAGAGTATCTCTTAGTCGTATAACTGATATATTCTTATGCATTATGATTTTTGTTTGCTGCCAACTGTTAGCGAACTCGCATATGTTGCACGCATATTTCCGTAACGTTGCGTTACGTTTCGCTGCGTGCAACAAAAGGACACGCTAGTTGCCTTTCCGTTCATGATTTGTGCATTTCCTTTTTTCCACTTTACTTTTTCTATCTTTAAGTTTTTTTTTTTGGCTTGTTTTGTTTTGGAACTGGTGTGGAAGGTCGGACGTGGTTGCTGACACACACAAACACACACACAAACGCACACACACACACAGTGCCAATTGATCTGATTTATTGGCCGAGTTAAGACTAGATGCAAAGTTAAAGCAACAATTGATTAACTTAAGATCTGTATATAACATCTAAAAAAGAAACTTTAAAAACTGCGTAGAGTAGCGGACAGAGGGGAGGATTAGCTGGTAAGGAAAGTAGCTTCAATCAAAAGTTTCGCTATTGAAACTAAGCTCCGCAGTAGCGTTGAGTTTTAGAAGTTTTTCAATTACCTGACCGCTGGCAACGTCCAACGATTTGCCGCCTTCTGACCACGGGAAGACGCCTTCAAATTTGCTCCAAATTTCTTTATGCAACAGACAAAAAAAGGGGCAAACTAACAAGCAACAAGAGAGACAAACAACAACAATAACAATAAAAACAAAAGCAGCTAAATAAAGCAACATTTCCCGCGGCTTAGCAACAGCAGCAAATTTACAAAGACAGCGAAAGTGGCAAGTGGCTAGTGGTTTTTGTAGTAAGTGGCAAGTGGCAAGTGGCAAGTGGCAAATGGCAAGTAGCAAGTTTCTTGATGCCTCACAAAAAGTTAAGTAATGGCAAATTTTTTTTGAATTTTTAATGATAATAAGTATTATAATATAAACTTGCAATTTAAGTTAAAGCTTATCAAAATGCCACTCGCTTCCTTCCATTGCAACATGCATATCCTTTTCACTCTCTCTATATCCTTTGACTTGCTGTAGTTTGTTGGTTTAGTTTGCCATGCCTTAATTGTTTTCCAATTAGCCTTTTCATTTTTTTAACTTAAAAAAAAACGAGAAAAAGAAAAACTTTAAAGTTTCGCGTCGAACTTTTTGCAGTAGCCCCCAAGGCCAACGTGGCGTATGATGAATATTTAATTACGCGTGCAACGAGCAAAGAAAAACAGTTGCAAAACCATTTATTTTTTTTTATTGCTATCTAAAAATGTTTTATCTGTCTCTATCTCTGTCTCTCTGTATATGTTTGCTTGTGTGTGTGTGTGTGTGGGTGCATAGAACCAACAGGCGTCTAGTAAAAAGGAGTCTTAAAAAAATATTGAAACACAAATTGTTGCTATAACTGCAGCAGAGGCTTCAATTGTTGGCCAAATGCCAGCGGCCAACAACTCTGAGCCACGTTAATTACACAAACAACTCAACAATTCAAACCGCGCTCTATGTCTGTATGTGTATGTGTGTGTGTAGGTATGTATGTGTCATGGGTTTTAACTCTTGCTGATAGCCAAAACATAAGCAAGCACTTGACAATGAATTCGAAATGCTTGCACCTCAATGTTACTAACTGAAAAGTGGCAAGCATTAAGCATAAAAGCTCTGGGGACAATTAAATTGCTTAAAACAAGTGAAGCTTTGAACTTTTTAAGCAGCTTAATTGAGCTGAGAGGAAGCAAAAAGTTTTGTAGGGAGCTCAAATTGCTGCTGCCTGTTGCTTATGAAAGGTTGAAGCTGCTTTAAAAGAACCAAGAAAAAGCTTGGATTAATCTTAAGTTTAAATTGAAGCTTTACAGCACTTGATTCTTATATAAGTGCTAAATACAGCTTTAAGCCTCAGACTGTATTCTATTCCACACACTTATTTTAACTTACTATGCTTTCAGCTACTTTAAAAGCCTTAAAGTAACTTTAAATTGCTTTAATTGTACTTTAACTGAAAGCTTTCAATTGCTTGCGAGTAATTAAATAACTGACTGATATAACGAATTATTGATTGATTTAAACAGCAGACTTCAATTTATATATTTTAATTGAGATTTTTATTTACATCAAATAAAATTTTTTTTAGTTTTATTTTTGTTTTTTTTTTATATTTTGTGTTTAACTTCAATAGAAAACAATTTGTTGTTTTTGTTGTTGGGTGTGAAAAAGTTATATACCAAAAAAATTTCAACACTTTTTGTTTATTTATTTGTATGCTTTCTCTTTTCTTTCTTTTCTTTTTTGTAAATGTAAATGTAAATGTTAACACAAAGAAAAATAAGAAGAAAAAAATGGAATTGAATATTGTCAACAGAATCAGCGTTTAACATCAACATCATTATCATCATCAACAGTACATCAGCTGCGGGGGCGGGTGGTAGGTTATTGGTGTTGTTGGCATGTAGTAGTTTAAGGGCGGGGCAGTTGCAGTATGCAACCACAGTGGTCAACCCACAGTTGCTGCTGCTGCTTACCTCATGCTACAAATTTCAGTTTTCCATTCAATCGCCACAAGCATTTTTCAACATTTACAATTTCCCTTATTGGTTGCATATTCGTTGCTGTATTTTCTTTCATTTTATTTTTAAATATCCTTTTATATTCATTTTTGCATTTTTTGCATTTTTTTTGTCGATTATAACTGTTGACAATTTTTTTTTTATTTAATATCAATATGCTTGTAAAAAGCAGTGTTAATCTGACATCTGCAAGCCTTTAACTTATATATAAATATCGTACATATATATATATATATTCTTGTATTGCCTGGTAAAGCAGACAATTGTTAAAGGATTTCTTAAAAGTGAATGCGCTCAAAGCTTACTTAAGTCAAGCGCAGCACTGAAATGCTGTAAGTAACTTAAGTCGACTGTGGATAATCCTTCGTAAGGATTCCCATTTGGGAACTGTTTAAATGCTTAGTTAAAGACTTAGTTCGGCCTAGCAAGCTTGCCAGCTGCAGCTGGAACTTGTTTTGTTTACCTGAAGATTGCCTAAAATTAATTACAATTTAAATAAGATTTAATTATTTTAGCTTAAATAATATATTGGTCTCTGAAAGTGAATATGAAGTCTCTAGCAAAACTGCGTTTAGTGTCCTGCATCCTGGTGGATATTGTCATTGATGTGGTTAGCCTATTGCTTTGTCTTCCTTGTTGCTTGTCTGTTCTTGTTGCTGTTTGTTTAAGCTAGCAGTACATCAAAAGCAAACTGTTCGATAAGCTGTCAGTGGCAGTGGAAACGGCGTACGCGGCGTATGCGTAATATTTATAGTTGAGCTTCTACTTAAATCAACTTAGGCATTGATAAAATTATTAGAGCTGCGTCTGAAATGCCCTTAAGTTAATTTTCGTGCAACTTTCAATCGCATAGCAATGCCTGATAACTGAATAATGGCAGACACTGTGCCTGTCGCCTCTACACTCTACATCGAACACTGTACTGCAGGAGCCAGAATGATAAATTCATTTGCTTAACAACTGTGAAGGCAACTTTGATAAGTGTGCGCAACTGTATATGTATATCTATGTATGTGTATGTGTTGCTCTTGGGCTAGAAAAACTTTGCGAGAAAAACAGAGCCGCAACTTTCGTGGCGACATTTCCTTTGGGCTTTGCTGCAAATTATGCGGCTGGCAGCGTTTTGCGTTCCAACCCGCCAACTTCTCACCAAGATAAATGCCATATAACAGCCATACTACAACAGCAAACCAGGCATATCTTCATCATTCTGCATCCCTTACATACCTTTTTCTCTTAAGTGAACTGTGTGTGAATGATGCCTGTTGTCAGCACAGAGGCGTAGGCAGCGCGGGTCGTGCAGCATGCAGCGTGTAGTTTGCAACTCTTCTGAAAGTATTTCTTAACCTTGATTGAACTTATTTAGAGCACTTTTAATTATCGTCTATAAGTTTATTATGAAGTGTTAAAGTTAGTGGATAATATATGTAAGGATATATAATAGATAAACTAGTATAATCTCTATCAATTACTTGATTCCTTTCCCCGCAAACTTAGCTCTAAGCACAACTATAGGCTTGGCCTGAATTTCTTCATGTGTTGTGGAAACCCAAGTAGTAAACTTATAAAGAGTTCAAAACTTGTTGCTAAAAGTGAATAGAAAACATATCAAAGCAACTCTAGCTAGTTGGCAAGCAGTGTAAGCAGTCCACTGCATGTAGCGCGTATGTTTTATTGGTTGTTTTGTGCTTAACTTCCAGTTAATCTTAGAAGCTTTTAGCTACTTCAAAAACAGCTCATACCTAGCCATAGCTGACAGCTATGTAGAAGGGCCCCCCTTCTGCTACGCCACTGCTGAATGGGTTTTAACTGGGCTGTGGCTGACGGTCTCATATGAAACGTGTCATGCAATTTGTATGGAGGCAGACGCCGTAATTTATGCAATGCCAAACGTATCCATCAATCGCGCGACTGTTGCAAATTGTTGTATTATGCAACATGCTGTCGACTTACGCTGCCCTGTCCTGCCATGTCCTGACTCTACATAATACAACATAATTAACATTATTTAACCACTGAAATGATACCATTTTAAACAACACTCAACTACAACAGCAACAACAACAAATTGCAATAATGCAAAAATATTTTAGCTGATTATATGAAAATTTATGTTATTTTTAATGTGTTTATTTAGTTGGAAAATGCCAAAACAGTTAAATGTTTTAATTAGTAAAATACTAAATGCTATTCAATTGTATATTTTTATCCCCCACTCCCCCTTTTATCTGTATCTCTCTTTCCATCTCTCTTATGCATTGCTGCAACGTCAAGCGATGTCAAAGTTCAAATTATGAGTTCATCAAACGTTGAGGCGCACACAAAGCGACACTAGAAACAAAGCACAAATACACTCAACGACAGACAACTTAAGTGTATTGTCTGCACAACATATATATATATATATATATATATATATATATATATATATGTGTGTGTGTGTGTGTTCGTGTATGTGTATATATGTGTGTATTTGTTAGCGTTTGCTGTGCGCTAAACTTTGGATTACCTGTAGAAAATATTTTTTATAAACTGCGAATAGAATTGAATATTGCTCAAACATAGTGACAATTCAGGCGTTTGTAATGCCTGAATTCAGTGATGTTTCAACTGTTATTTATAACCATTTCGTTAAAAATCTTCCTTTTTCTTTATATTTAATTTGGAAACAATGGTATATCCTTTTCTTAGCACAATTTGCATAGATTTCCTATTGGGTTGTATGCCACATTTTTTTGCAGTCAGTTGTTCTACAGGGCAGCCTGCAATACTTGATGCTGCTGCTGTTGTTGGTGTTGCTGTTGATATACCCTTGTTTGTGGGGGGCTGCTGTTATTACCACTGGGTGCTCCTGACCGTCAGCATCATTCATTTGACCATAAACTAGCTTTTTGTAGCGCCACAATCAAGCGACACATAGAGAGTTGTTGTTGCTGCAACAAGTACAATAACCACGCTGAGTGTGTGGCATGTGTGTTGCATGTTGATTGTTGATTGTTGACTGCCAACTGCTGCTGCTATTGCTGTTGTTGTTGTTTCTATTCTTTGGGGGCAACTGTCAAATGTTGTTGCCACTGCCACAGTTTTAGTTGAAACATTTGCTTTTGTCATTTCACCTGTCTGAGCTTAGTATAGTGTGTGCTCTGTGTGTGTGTGTATGTATGTGTGTGTGTGTGTGGGTTTTAATAGCAGCGGAAGTGCACTTAATTTAATTAATATGTTTATAATTACGTTGCTGCTTATGCCATAGACTCCATACATCCTGAAGGAGCAACCATTTCAGACAGAATTAACTGCAAATGCAGCTATTCATTTGTATACTTTGAGTTGAGTTGATGCGCTTCCTTGCTCTGTCTGCTCTTTCCTGCTGATTGTTGAGCAAACACTGCACTTACGCGTTATGTCAATTAAAATGAATTTATATATATCTGTTTTTTATTTAATATTTTTTAAATTGTTGCGCAAACAAAGCAGAAAAAGTTTTTCTTTTATGCGTAATAAGCGAGTGTTATTTAAATGCAATAAGGATGCTTCAGTTGAGTGCAGTTATCCTTGTTAAAAAATAATAATATAGAAACCTTATTGCAGCTTAAAATAACAACTTGATATCCTATAAAAAACTGTTTGCTATTCAGACATATATACTATATAGCATCGTATATAGTTTTGAAGATCGAAGTAGCATTTCTAGAACTTTTTACAGTTTCCTATCAAAATATATTTTTTAAGCTCAGTATATTATAAATATTAGTCTGTACATTTATAAAAATTTTGAAAAAGGATATTCTTGGAAGTAAGTGCAGCCTATACTTGCTGTATTTATACTTATTGAATCAGGCTTGCAGCAATGTCTTCTGAATCATCGGCCTTTGAACCTGATGAGTTCAATGAACGTATTAATCGTCTGGAATCTGAAAGGCCAATGGAATGGGATACGCCGCAAGCCAATCCTAGACCATCGCGGCGTCGAAACTCACGTCGTGGTATCTTACGTTATAATCAAAGAATATTAGAGTCAGTTTGTCGCATTCTTATATATCTACCAGAAGATGAACAGTTGCCAGCTAGACACACTCGTGGACGCATTATCTCTTCTGTTATACGCGCTCTGCGACGTCGTCCAGTTACGGATGGTCGTGGTGTTTCCTATCGTAAACGTGGTCATTATATCGTCATTGATGTGCCCAGCAATTAGCATGTTGATTTTCAGTTGCAAGTATTAGTTTTGTTGTATTCTAATTGAATAAAGTTAAAGTTAAAGTTAAAGTCCTTATCAGTTCATTGCAGAAGTTTTTAATATCGGTATCGATATCGAATATTCAATCCATTTGATACAAGAGGGTCTTTGTTGTGCATCTTTTATATGGGAACTTGCTTTGTTATTATATTTTTCTGTCTATTGCTGGAATGTTGCCGATTCTCTGCTAAAATGCTGCTTGGATGTTGCTCGTATGTTGATGAGTTTATTTGCCGAAATGTTGGTGGTGTGCTGCAGATGTATTCCTAGTATGTTGCTAATATGTAGATATGCTGTTGGTATGTTGCTGGCTTGTTGCTAGAATGTTGATGGTGTGTTGCTGGTATCTTTCTGAAATGTTGCTAGGGTGTTGCTAGTGAGTTGCTGGTTCTGATTGCTTTTTCTCTGGTATCAGTTTGCTGTCTTAAACGATCGTAGGTTGCTACAGTTGCTAAAGTGTTGCGAATGTGCTGTTGCTATCTTGCTGAAATGTTGCTAATGCTTAGCCACTTTGTTACTGGTATGTCTCTTTCTGCTTCAACTCGTCGAATAATGCTGATTTCTTATCGTTTTTTTTCTCCATCTTTTCACTCACTTAATGTTTGTCTTTGATTAGTTACTAAAATAAAAAAATGGAATTTCTGATTAATTTAATTAATGAAAGGTTAATTAGTATGCTAATTATGGCAATTGCAACAGTTAGTTCTGCTGCTACATTAATTGGCATTACGAATCGTTGTTGTTGATATTCTATTGGCAGAGCAAACTTCAATCAAATCAACAGTTCCTCAATTTTCTAACACAAATTTGACATACTTCAATTGAGTTTACTATGCGTATACTTAATGTTCTTTTTTGTTGTTGTTGCACAACTAATGCTGAATGTTGTCTTGATGTTTCTAATGTTAATTAGCTAAGCATATGTATGTATGTGTGTGTGTGTGTGTGTGTGTGTGTTGAGTAAAAGCAAATCGAATGAAATGAGCGACATAGACTTGCCTCATTTGTGTGGCAGACGCAATATCAATTATTCAATTAGAAATGTTTGAAGTTAGTACGAAGGGTAGGTTAGAGGGAGGCAGGGGGTAAATTTAGGGTGGGATTTGGTAACTATGGTAATAAACATAATTTTGATGTAGTTTATTTTTAATTCAGAAAGCAGCTTTGCTTCGTTATGAGCATTTACTGTGGGGCACTTCGATGGCCTCCACGAGACGCTGTCAAAGCCATTAAAACTTGTTGCAAGTAATAAGCAATTAAAGTGCAAGAATAAACATCAAATATATATATGTGAGTGTGTGGAAAACTGTGTGGAAAATTGTGCTAATGTAACAATTTTCAGTATAAAAGTTTTTCAGTGGCCACAAAATGCAGCAAGTGCAGCAGGCAGCATTGCCATAAGTAATACTTGGTATGTGGCATGTTGGTAAATTTATGCACATTGTTGCCAAAAATATATAGCAGCAGTGGCAGCAATGGCAATGGCAATGGCTGTGGTTGTGGCAAGTTGCAAGTGGCATAAGTAATCAAGTTGCTGCCCCAGAAAAGTGGCAACTGCTGGGCATTTACTAGCCAATATGCAACTTACAACTAAATGAATGCATACAAATACATATATATAATAAATGCATGTATGTATGTATGTGTAAATGTGTGAGTGTGTGTGTGTGGCTTAAGCAGCTTTAAGGTAGTTGGCAACATATGGTCAAGTGCTAAGTGTAAGTGCACTTCATACTAACATTAAGACAGCTGCCACTGTGTTTCTCTCTCTGTCCGTCTGTCTGGTCGTGTGTTTGTGTGTTTGTGTGTATCTATAATGCAGTAAAGTTGCATGCAACAGAGGCGTAGTTAAAAGTTTTTGCTTTTAGGGCATTTTTATAAAACTTTTCACTTATAATTAAGTTATTGTTTGCTTTAACTTTTATGAGTTTTAGCCTCTACATAATGAAGCCTGCCCCCACTGTTTGCCCCTCTGGTGTACGCTACTGTTCCCTGACTGACACCTTGATCACACACACACACTTAAACACATACACATAGAGAATGAGAAAACAACTGCATTACATGAAGTGCATTCAAGTGTTCACTTCAACCATTTAGCATTGCAGTTAGTTGTTTTAATTGATACGCTTTAAGTGTGGAACTTATTTAACCCTATCTATACCTCTTTTCCCTCCCCCAGCTATGGCAAACCTCTATATATTAAACTTACTTTAATAATAATGTTTTTCACTTTTACTAAACAAACTTTAACTTTTGACTGCAACTTAAACAGATGCCGCTGCAACTGCTGCAAGTTGTCAATTTGTTGCTCGCTTCAGTTTAACTTCAACTCTAAGCTAACATTATAACAAATTACACTGGTAGAAATTGCCTTAGACTGTTGCCAAAAGCCTTTGTCATTTATTGAAGCGCCACTTTTATTTTTTTTTTTTTGACTGCAAACAAAAATGTTGCCAGCTGCATTACACATACGCTCCGTGTGCCAGGGAAGCGCCTGTTTTCGAACACTTGGAGAGCATTGGAGAGCTGAGAGACTTTTGAGGAAAATATGATGTGATAGTTTAAAAATATATATAATTTAGATTTTATAGTTACTTAAACTATATAATGTGATAATTTTTGAAATAAAAAGTATTTTTTGTATGAGATTTTTGAAGTTCGGCATGAAAATTTGAGCTGCTTTTGGTTAGGTTTAAGCTTCGATTGATTTGATGCAGAAATTTGTTCTATAGATCATTCAATACTTTCTTTATTTGGGGCTATGTTTATTGCTATTTGTTTATGTTAAATACTAATGTATTTTGCATTAAGTTTTGCATTCAACTGGTGTATTCATAGCTTTGGTTCAACTGCTTCGTTCAATTTCTATCTTCATGTGGCTCGTTCAACTCTTTCCATTTCCTTCCCTCGTTTGCTTTCTTCTAGACGATTCCTTTAAATGCGGCTTAAACTGTATCGGAGTACCAGAACTTAAGTCAAATTTAATTAATATTATTATAAAAGTTTACTTAATATAATTATCTGTTTGATTAATAGCATATTGATAAGCCACAACTCAGTCACACTTCACGTACTTTTTACTCTCACTTCAATCACTTCTGACACAGTTAATATCTGGCTAAAAGCAGTAATAGTTGTATACAGCTAAGAGATTTTAACAGTTGACAGTTGAAAACAGATGAGGAGTACCCAAAAAAAGCGGGAAATAAAGAGTAGGAGGTTGATTTCCACTTGTCACACACGAGTGACAATGCAAATATTTTGTACTGTCCATTGAGAAAAAGAGGAAATTGTAAGCAAAAGCAAAAAAAAAAAAAACTGTACAAAAGGAAAAGTAGGATAAAAAAATTAAGAGAAAAGCAAATAGATGGGCAAATGTATGAAATGTATGGAACTCAGTGTGGACATTTGTGTGGACACATGGTGACATTACGTGACGTGACACAGATATGTCCTGAGTTGAGCTGAAGTAACTCAGGTGTTTGGGGTAATTGACAGCAAACTGTCAGAGCTTGCGGTTAATTAGCTGCAACGTTTGTTAACGCATATGCAACATCAACAGTGGACAGGGCATTGGCATGGCATTGGTATGGGTGTTGCCTGTAACATCATTTACAACATGTTGTGGCAGGCTCCTCTGATTTGCCAAACGCACAAAGAAAACCAAAAATTCAATTAATTTGTGAATAAACGCAAATTGAATTGCGTTCACGTTCGCGTCCCGCGCTTCACAGTTCCGCATTGAGTTGGTTGAAGTTGATGTCCTTTATGGCAAGTTGTACTTGTACACCCTCTGCTTCATACACTCGGTGTGTGCGTCTTGTCGTTGAGGCCTCCTTGTGGCACATAATTGCCAGTGACATGGCCGCACTGGCACTTGGTTTGTACAACGCTGGCAAGGATCGTGACGACGCCATCTTTGACGGCTTCTTAATTAAAAGACTGTCAATCTGTGTGTGTATACTCTAGCAATCGTAGAGTAAGAGTCCTGTTACTACTACTGCTACTACTACTACTACAACTCGTATATACAATAACAACAACAATTCAACCGACAAGCAACAACCAACAACCAACAAGCAAACAGGATATAGGCAGCCAGTGAGCCGGCAAGAGGCAACGAGCCTGTCACACAGCAGCTATCCCAGTTGCATCAGCATCCGTGCATCCGGGCATCCGGGAGTGCTATTGTTAACATCAAGTCATGCGCGTGGCAAGCAAAAATGGTTAAAAAATATACACCCACACACACAGACACACACACACATATATATATATATATATACATATACAAACGCTGTTGTGTTGCAATGAAATTGCACTTCACTTATAAGCAGGAAAATGCTGAGAAAAATCAGAGAACCCATTGCACTTTGAGTGATAGTAACTAGCAGTTACCCTAGCATGACTAAATTCTACTTAAATATGTCTTAAGCTTGTCAGCAAGTAGCTGATATTTCCTTTTGCCTCCCCTCTCTAACCCTGCACCCAATTCTTCTGCCCAATTCAATTGCTTCAAGTTAACTTCTTAAATCAGTTGCTTGGGTTTCTCTTGAGTTGTGCATACCCTGTTTAATTAATTTTTAAAGTGCATCACATAAAAATGCAGAAAAAATGACTTATAAAACATATTTCAAGTAGAGGGGCAAAAGGCGTGGCCAATGGGAGCGGCTGGGAGGCAGTCAGGCAGCATTGAAGGCGGCACACTCACAATACAAGTGCTGCTCATTGACAGCGCGCTGACGTGATGTATTTACGCCTGCTGAGTGTGAATATGTATGTGTGTGTGTGTGTGTGCGAGTGTGTAAGAATGTGTGAATGTTTGATGTTGCATGCTTTTAGGCGCTGATGCTGCAAAGCAATGTGCCCGAATGATATGGCGTGCTGGCAGTATAACAGACTGCAACGACAGCGACATCAGCGATAGCAACAACAGTAACAACAACAGCTACATCAACTTTCAACGTGCAACTTCAACGTGCCACAAATATCAATATCAAGCAGCAGCCACAGGAATCGCACAACTCGCGCGCGCGTCTGTATCCTGTTTTGCGCGTCTTGAACACGTTTCGCACGTTTCTCAAGTATTGCTCCTTCTCTTGTAGTTGCTCTGCCGCCAACTTTTATTCAACTTCCCTTTAAGTCCTCTCTCTTCTTCATCTCTCTCTCTCTCTCTCTCTGTGTTGTCTGTTGTCGTCAGCAACTTTGTTTTCTACATGATTTACCGCACGGATTCTTCGTATATTTGTCGTTTCCAACGTAATTTGCATATTACTTACAATGGCAAACTTTTAAAGCATATTTCACACCTGCTTGCCACACACACTCAAACACACTCATACACACACACGCACACACACATACATAGAGTAGACTTTAACGCAACGCTGATGATGACTAGCGGCACTTTTGCGTGAAGCTCCTTGTCCAGGATGTGGACTCTACATGGCCAGCCATGGATGGAAATGCAAAAGGTAAACGCAAAAGGCAAAGAATTATATATATATATATATATATATATATATATCTGTATCTGTTTATATATATATTTTTGAAAGTTTTTGACATAGTTTTGCTGTTAGTTTCTTCCTAGTATCAGCTGCTTCACTACTATTTGCCACGCCCACTTAAGCACGCCCCAACGCATAAAACAGTTCGAAGTGCAGCCACGCGACGTTGGCTAATGAGCTAAAATAGCACTTCTTTTTGCCATTTTCAGTGTCCTTCAACTCCTTCACCTGCTTCTTCTACTGCTTTTTCTTCTTTGACGCTACTAGTACTACATTTTCTACTGCTTCTTCTTCTTCTTTTTCCTAGACTGTTACCTCCACTTGTAACAGTTGTTTGCCGCGTAACGGAAGTCGCGCCTAATGCACTCGCCCATGCATTTTTTATCAACTCCTTTGCGCTTACCTCTGTGCCTGCCGGGAGGGCTGAGGGGAGGGGATGAGGAGGGGGTTGGGAGAAGGAAAGGTTTTGTCTTGGATGCGGGAAGTATGAATAAAAATATTATAAAGTTTCTTTATATTTTTTTTCCCTTAAAAGGTGTCGCCTTGAGTAGTTGTCTTAATATGCTACCTGACAGGATTCTATGGATTCTTATTTTGGTTGGAAAGGGGGGGGGGGGAGGACAGTGGAGTAGGTGGAAGTTGCAGCTGCCTTAATGCATAATGAGTTAGTTTTGAAGTAGTTTTAATATTTCAAAAGTGTTCACGAATCATTAGGAATTACTATTAACTAATATGCTTATCAAATAAGAATGAAACTAATTATAAATTGCTTGTATTTTGCAACAGATGACAAACGGCACATAAATGAAACACAAATGGAACAAGTGAATGTGGGAATGTGATAATTGGATAAGTATAGGCTGAAAGTGTTGTTAATAAAGTGAATAAAAAGCAATGGAAACTGTCATAATATGATTAAATGGTGATTGCTTGTATAAAACAATGGAAGTGAAACGCTGAGAAAGTAACTGTAAAGGAGAACAAATGTTAAAATGGAACATCGGCATATGGTAAGTGGAATACTTGAAAATTAAACTAAATAGATATATATATATATATATATATATATGATAGCCAGAAGCAAGTGATGAAAAGAAAGTTTGATGTGGGAGGAATGATTAATAGAAACAAAAAGAAAATATGAAAAAGAAGAGATGAATGGAATTAAAGCTCTACAGTATAGATATGTAATTAATTGTGGACTAAAACAAGAGTGTATCGAAGTTAATAAAAAGCTGGAAACAAAAGTTCCAAAAAGTTGCAAGAGAATTGAAAAAGTGTATAAGAAATTGGGAGTAATCATATGATATATATGTCAATGTGATTGCTAAAAGTATTATATATTAATGTTGTATAATTTTCAACCATAAGCTTGATATAAAAGCTCATTTTATAGGGATCTTCACCAATGCTAAGAAATAGCTCTCTGTCTCTCTCTCTCTCTCTCTCTATCCCTTTGAAAAGTCATCTATAATGCTTTTAATTAGATTTAGAAACAGAATATATAATAAATATATATATATATATATATATATATATATATATATATATATATATATAGAGTGTATGCTATTTTATATAGTATTTTGCATACTTTTTGATCGCTTTGCAACACTGAAAATGAATTAGTTGGCTTTTACAATAAATGTAAATTTTATGCAACATTTTTGGTTGTTTTTATGGCTTGCTTTCTCATTCATTCTCAATTTTTCGGTAAGCTAACCATTTCCATATCAATAACCAATGGGGAGTCCATGCTCCATGCCCTTTGCTGGTGTCCGTGTACATGTCCGTGTCTTTGTCTGTGTCCGTGTCCGTGTCTGTGTCCGTTTTTATGTTGAACACCCACGGCTAGGTCAAAGAGCCAAATCGTTAACATCAACAGCAGTAGCAATAGAAGCATCAGCAGTAGCTCCATTCAACCAGGAGGCAACAGCAGCAGCGCCAGCAGCAACATCAGCAGTAGCAGCAGCTCCACTAAAATCGCATTTGGCTCCGGGATTATTTGCTATAATTCATGCTGTCAATGCAAATTGAAATTGTGTCACGCAGTCAACTTAGCCGGCTGTGGCAGTGGCAGCACCAGATGAGGCAGCATTCTGTAAGTAGGAGTGGTTAAGGGGCGGCAATTGTGGCAGCCATTTGGTTCCAGTTTCAGTTCTTTTCCCTGTTCTTCAGCATTTTAGCTTCGATACTTGAAATTTTGCCCGCGCGCGCAAATTTCCATTTCTCGTTAGTTTTATTTTATTTCTATTTTTTTGATACCCTCTACACATTTAAACTAACTAAATAGGGTATATTATATACAACAGTGAATTTGTTAAAATATATAGTAGTAAAAGTTCTACATTCTTTTCCACTTCAAAACTCGCTTTGAATCATTTTTTCTAGCAACATTACTTAGCAACATTTTATTTGCAATAAATGTTGCAGTACTTACGAGCTTTGTTGATCTTTGCATAATGTACATATATCTCTCTGTTTATCAACATATATATAAATTTTATTCTGTTCTAGTACTTCGGCAGTTTCCAGGGTATCTGTTAGTCACCTTTTCTATATTAGCTCCTCTTATTTAACTTGTTTTTTTTTTGCTATCTCTTTTTATTCCTTTCTTTGTTTTTGGTGTCACCACAGTTGTTGCCCAGCGCCCAGTCCTGGGACGTAAAAAAAAAAACAAAGAAGGCTCTGGCAAAATCTCAAAACACAAATGGATTTTTAAATTACCCTCGTGACAGTCGAAAAATGAAATAAAGAGAACAAAAGTGTAATAAAAATCGAAAGGAATTCTACGGAATGTTTTTTTCGGTTTTCCTCTTTTATAATGTACGTTTTTCGGGTAGGTTAGTTGCATTGAATTATCCGTGGACATTCAGTTGCAGTTGGTTTAAATCAACTTCAAGCATACGTGTGCTTCCTGTAGCTTCCCAGTTGTTCTATGTATCTATATATATATATATATGCTAAGGATGTATATAAATGCTTAGGAATATGGGTAAGTGCGTGTCCTCCGGCATAAACTATGCATGGGCAACGTGCTGGAGCGTAAGGACGTTTAGAATTTCTGCATAGAAAGCAGAAGCTGTTAGGGATAGGGTTGAAAAAGAGTAGAGGGGAGTACCAGGATGAATTGGGTGAATGTGCTTCTGGCCAGGATCTGTTCCTTTGCTTGCACTTTTAGCTGCCCGGTGTTGAGTTATGTTTCTTATGCTTTAACAGTATACTACGTCCTGTGTCCTGTGTCCTTTATCCTCTGTTTTGCCTGACTATTGAGATGCAGTCAAGCGGCTGGCAAGTTTATCCATTTACCTCTCCCTTTCTCTCTCTCTCCAACTCATGCTGTTTCTATCTTTGTCTCAGTGTCGTCCCTTTGAATTTTATTTCGCCTGCTGGCGTCACTTGCAAAAACCAAATGCAATGACATTCAACTCGACTTCGTCCTGGCTCTATTGATATTTAACTCGAGATGACACTAGCTGCAACATTGCTTACTTTATGCAGCTCAAGCAGGAGGGAACTGAGGAAAGGAAGTTAAGCTCTAAATGATTATTTTTTGTATAAAATGCAAACTGATCAGGACTCGAATCTAAAAGATGTTGCAAGCTTAAAGGATTTGTCAGAAAAGTTAACTTAAAACATTTTTTAAACTATTTTATGCTGGTATCATTGTACTTACATTTTAACGATGTGTGAATATCCTTTACACTAAAGAGAGGTAGGGAAAGTATAGAGGTAGGGAAACTGTAAAGAGAGGGAAGCGAGGCATGTTAAGGGGCAGTCGCAATGTAACAAAATTCCGAACATTTGCTTAATGTCAGCGCTAAGTAATTGGCGAATGTTGCAATTTGATAAACAAGCAGCTTGACAGCTGGAAAAAAACGTGAATTTATTACCATTAAAGGACCAAGAAAAAGGGCAAGAAAATGGACTAGCAAGAGTGTAAAAGAGAGAGAGAGATAGAGAGAGAAGAATGTAAATGGGATATTGGCTACATACGAAGAGCTGTTAAATTATTCCAAATCAATGAATTGAAAGCCAAACTGAATGCAATTAATCAAACGTAACAGACCAATGTCAATTCTAAGCACACACATACGACATGCACACAACAAACACACACACACACACATATATGCATACATGGTGTAATAGCTATGACAACCACAAGGACAAGAGCTGAATGCCACACACCCACTTTGCCTCTCAGACACACACCTATTTGTCATTGTTGTTGTTGGCCAACACTTTCTTGACCCGCACAACAACAGCAACAGCAACAGCAGCAGCAGCAGCAGCAACAGCAACAGCAACAGCCACAGCCACAGTAACAGCAGTAACAAAGTAAACTCTAAATTTTCCACACGTGATAGGATAACTGTAACTGTATGTGTATCTGTGTGTTTGTGTGGTTGTGTTTGTGTGTACACAAATGCGTGTGTGTGTGTGTGTTGTGTGTGTTTAGTGTGTTTTGATCCTTTTGGCTCTAGCTATACGTGTTAAGGGTAACACATGCAATTTGTTGGCCCTGCTTGCTGCCAAATGGTTGTATATCTGGTTAAGCATGTGTCTCTAACAGTTGCCAAGGCTTACTTCTATCTTTGTGTGTGTGTGTTGCTGTTTGTATTAGTGTATATGTGTGTGTGTGTGCCACGTGTAATACAATCATTGAGCTAGTTTACATACGAAACTAGGTGAGCTTCAAATTGCATTAGTTAATTTCATCTAATTACAGAGAAAATTGCAATTCAATCAAAGCAATTTCCTTTTAAAGCATCAAATGAAATGCAAAATTACTTCAATTTTTCCCTCAAGGCATATGTTTGTATGTACGTGTGTGTGTGTGTGTGTGTGTGTGTGTGTGTTAGGTGTGAATGTCTTTGTTGTGGTCTAATACTATTTTGATTGTCCCGAATGCTGTCAAATATATTACTAATTTAGGCCATAAAGGAAGCTGAAGGGATTTACAGTGGCAGCCACAAGTTTACAAGGTGAATGGCTTATCATTGAGCTATTCACAGATTCACTTTGTTTAGAAACAGTTTTGGGGTTTATTTATATTAATTAATAATTCTGTATATATCATATTTACAGTTTTAATACTTTTAACTAATTTGTTTATATATATTAATAATTTGTTGATTTTATGTAAAGTTTTCCTTAAGCAAGTTGCTATAAGCAAGACTTAACAATGTTGCTGGCAATAATGTTGAGCAACATGATAGTTACACTCAAGTGCACACAACACATTACTCTATCAATGCAAAGTACAACAACTTTATAAATCAACTCAATTTATGTACAGCTGAAGTAATAACTATTATAAATATTATATATTTATCTATATTAAAATCTTTTTTTACTAATTAACTCAACTGCCTTTAGCTGCATCTCTTTCAAAGTTACTCAGCAACATTTTGATTTGGTTAACATGCTTTGTTGCTCTGAAGAGTATTTGTACCGCAACACACAGCGCATTCAAATGGTTTCACTCATTTCTTACCACTATTCATATTCACCACGCACACACTGTTTGCGTTTGGTTGTGGCGGTGGTGAGTTATGTTGCGGAGTACGTTCAGTTTGTAGCTCTTGTTTGTTACGTTACGTTAGTTTACGTTGTGACTTCGAGCCGCTTGGACGTGTTGACGCTTTATTTAAATCACAATTGTTAGTTAGCTAAGCTACGCGTGCGCGCGCCCTTACCAAAAGCAACAATCATAACAACAGCAGCCGCAGCAGAAGCAATTACAACAACAACGACAACAAATACTACAACAACACAAACATATCTACTACCACTACTGTAACTGAACATCACTTCTTGTACAGTGGCGCTTGAGCAGCGCAGAGTACCACCAGCAGCAGCAACAGCAGCAGCAGCAGCGACGCCGACATCACAAAATTACCGGTTTTGTTGTCTGCGCTGTGAATTTTAGCGCGCGGCTGCGTCGCGACGCGTCGCAGCTTGCAAATAATTGCACGTTTTTTTGTCTTCTATTGTTGATGTTGATGTTAATGTTGATGTTGTTGTTGTTTTCGTCGGTGTTGTCGGTGTTTGTTGGTGGTGTTGCCGTCGGTGAGCGTTGAAAGTCAAGTTGGAAAAGTGCGTTGGCTTTTCACACGCTACGAGCAAAGTTGTTAAATCACAAAAAATGCAGACAAAATATAAAAATTTCGTGAAGTGCAACAACAACAGGAAAAGTCTTTAAAGAAGTATTAAAGATATATGTAATTAATATTATAAATATATATATATGTGTGAGTGCTTGTGTGCGGTTTAACAAATTTAAATGCCATATATTATAAATATATAATAATAATAATAATAATAATAATAATAATAATAATAATAAAAGTGTTTACACATTGTTTTTGGCCTCTAAAGCGGATTATTTCGACCGGCGCGTGAAAATACAAACCAAAACGCAAACAAAAAGCCTGTAAGTTTTTACCGTTAATCCAACACTGCCTGTACGTGTGTGTTAATGCATGCACTCACATGCATGTGCATGTATGTGCGTGTGTGTGTGTGTGTACGCCATGGGGCATCGCATGTGGGCGTCATGTTGCTACACTCCAATAGGATACCAAACTGACACTAACATTCGCCTATGACATGTGCTGATAAATTGAATATAACTAGAAAATTCTAGTATTGATTTGTTTTTATTTAGTCAAGGAAAAACAGAAAATGGAAAATTTCTTATAGATAGTATATAAATTTTTAGTCTTTGTTTGCATTGAGGTGCAATTAAGAAGGCTTTAAGCCAGTTTTATTGTGCTGTTTTAACTGGAATTTATGACAACAACTTTCGGCTTTTATTTCCGCTCTGCTTAGAAATCAGAACGTGACTTTAGAGAGCAACTTTATATTACTTTTCAGCATAAAGTAAGGCATAAAGTCAGCTATGTAAATAGTATGTAAAAACTGCTAAAAATTGATGTATAATATTATTCCAATTGGAAACCAATCAGTGATATTCTGATTGGATAAAATCTTGAATTTCCTTGTGGCTTTTTGTTGATTAAGTTTTAGTTTTTGGCTAATTACTTTTCCCAGCCAAGTATCAAGTCATCAGCGTCTTGTTTTTCTTTTTAACTTCTTTGCTCTATTTCTATTTTCTCTATTTGTTTATGTTCATCTTTTACTTCTCTCAGCTAACTGTTGCGTTTATGGCTTCGAGCTTCAGCTCTAATTAAATTTGACAACTAATTCTAAACAGCTAAAAACACAAACCGAAAATATCTTTACTCACTGGCTGAGTGGTTAAAAGCAATTAACAATGGCCTAAACAGCAAGTAAGCTAGAGTTAAGAGAGTTTTTAGTGGAAGTTATACGATTCGACTTCAATTCACACATTGGCCAAGTCAAAAGTAGAGGTTGCCAGGTTCAAAGCGAAGGCAAAAAAAAAAAATGAAAAAAACAAAACACATGAAACTTGAATACGAAATGAGACAACAAAGAAGGTAGCACAATAAAAGTCACATTAAAACGTGTACAGCAAAAAACAAAAGAAAAAACACAACACAAAGAATATAAGAAAAACCACAAAAAAAAATAAAAGATAAAGCAAGAAAGAAGAATAAAATAGAGAAGAAATAAAACATGTGCCAAACACTAAGCAAGATTAACACCGATGAACGCTTAGCAGCATTTAGACGAAGAAGCAGGAAGAGGCAACAAACAAATATGAAATAAGAATGTATAAAACAAACACAAATAAAACACCAAAGATACAAATGTATCTGAGAGCTTAAAGCGAGCAGCATTTGGCAGTTTAGTGGCAAATGGTGAGCGCATTTAAGCCATTTAAATGTTGCCTCTTGCATTAATATTTAAGCGTGACGAAACTTTGCATTTTGTTGCTTGTATCTTGTATGTTGTATGTTGTATGTTGTATGTTGTATGTTGTATGCTGTATCTTGTGGCATCTACATTATTCACACAACGATTTTAACAGACGCCAGACGGTCAGTTTTGAGGCAGATTTGGATAGATTCGACAGATGGGGGAGACCGGCAATTCATTGTTGTATCTCTATCTTTGTATCTTTATATGAGCAGTTTTGCTTCTTTTTTTTGGGCCACATGCGATCATACAATATAATTGCTATAAACTGAAACACACAATATCTTGTGCTTCTTCTTTAAACTATATTTTTTTTGTGGCTGCTTCTGCTGTGATTGTTGTTGCTGCTGTATCTCTCTCTCTAGTTGGAATGTCGCGCCAATCAGAAGGCAAGTCCAGTTTATGGACTAAGACTGAAATTCAACTCAAGTTGAATCGAATCGAGTCGAGTCGACTCCGGCTTGGGGCTTGTAGAGTTTTGTGGCAAGTTGGGACTTGCAGTTAGCAGCAAATTGTTGTAAAACGGGTTTTCTTTTCAGTTGTTGTTGCTGTTTCTTTTGTAGCTTCCCTAATGCTGTTTGCTACTAGTTATTGCTCGCTCTTTCGCGCTTGCTCTCTGTATAATATATATATATATATATATATATATATATGTATATGTATTATAGCACCTCCTGTGTTCTTTGCTGCTGCTGCTGCTGCTCTCTCTTACCACAAAAAAGTTGGCCCAGAACATTGCGTAGTTGCTAGCCACCAAAATGAGTTTCTGTGTTGCAGCTGTCGTTCAACTATCCTGGCCAATAGCTCTTGCTGTTCCTGCCACTGCCACTGTTTATATGCCCCGTGACTCCTGTGTTGTCAGTTCTGCCTGTGCTTCTCTTTTGTGTGATGTGGCAAAATATTTATTGTAAATTACAGCAGCAGCAGCAGCGGCAACAGCAGCAGCAACCTGTCGTCCAAAGCCGGTTTTCACCTGGCCAACACTTTGGGCAGACGAACTTGAGTGCTTTTTCTCTCTACTTACCGTCATTTTTTTGGTTTGGTTAACCTTTAGCCAAGGATACATTCTGGTAATATAATTATATAGAAGTTAGGCCAAAAGCAACTGAACAATTTGCATATATTACTGTACTCGAGCTAGCAACAAAATCTTATAGAAATGTGGCACAGCTTAAAGCAGTTAAAGTTGCCTTTAACTAGCTTTAATTACAGGGTATAAAGTGAAGATTGGCGTTAAATTTGGGCCTGTCTTCAGTTGATTTAACAGGAAACTCTTTTAGTTTAAAACTTCGTTTCTTTTTCTGCATCTTTTTTGTGATATTTTTGCTTATGGAATGCTTATTCAATATAAAAATTGTTAAGGTATTGACTGATTATCTTTATGGCTTACAAGTTGTCGTTACTTTTGACTGGCAATTGCAGGTTTGTCATCTCATGTTTGTGGCAAAGTGGCAACTCATTTTGGCCAACTTAAGTTAACTAACCTCAGTCAAGAAAAACGTAAGCCGGCCGGTTTTCATTTCATGTTATATTATTTGTCATCTCTTTTCTTATATATACTCTCTCTGTCGCTCTTTCTATTTCTACTTTTAATATAATTATAACTTGTTTTATGCTCTAACACATGACACGCAGCTCGATGGTTAGTTGCTGCTTATTAATTAACATTAAAATGCGACAAGTTTAGTATACCCTGTAGATAATTTTCTTAGTAAAAGCTAACAGAAAAGTGCGCCTAAAGAAAAACTCTTTTTAGGCCAGCAACTAATGATAGAAATTTGTGCCACAAGACTTCAACAGAACTCGTTTTAGTTTAACTATTATAACTCAACGTTTAATAACTATTATTAGTACTTCTTCTACATGAATATTATAGGGTATCTTGCAGTCGTTTAACTGCATTTTAATAGAGTTTTTCTAAGTTCTTTCTCAGCTGCTGCTGCTGATTAGATTCGTTGCGTGCTAAACACGCGCTGATTTATGCAGCAGCTCATCAAATCAACGTGTGTCTTTGTTCAGTTTAATTTATTAAGTTAAAGATACAAACCTTTAGATACATTTTAAGTTTAGGCTGGTTCTTTATTGTCTCACTAACATTGTTATCCCTTTTGTCTTTTATATATATATTTATACAGCTGCGCCCAAAAATTCAACAAATTTGCCAATTTATATAGAGACCAAAGCAAATGGTAAGTTTTAATCGAATCGTTTTATATATAGTTTATGGTTTTAATATATGTATTTGCTATTTGATATTTGATTTTTGTTTACTTTAATGTGTTTGCTAAGCAGCACCCACACACATACAATACACACATGTGTTGACCTAAGCAAACACTTGAAACAAGGCCTAAAAGCTGCATGACTTTTCCAACTTGTATCTTTAAGATACATTGTGTAGGCCGCTGTCTAACCAATGAATAAAACCAGTTTTTATTTTGCTCCACACTCGAAATTTATTTTATGTTAGAATGAAAGCTTAATTGATGCATATATGTATATATATATATATCTATATATCTATATATCTCATGTGTATATATGTATATGTTATGTGGCAACCCACAGCTAGCGTAATTTTGTATAGACAGCGACGGCAGCTCGATGCTCAGTTGGATCGGTTATGTCATGCGGCGAGTAGCATATGATTGATGGATGCTACAGCCATAAACCAAAAAGAAAAAAGATATAGAAAAACGGCAGAAAAAATATAACGAAATTAGAGTTTTTTTATTTATTTCATCTTCATCTTTATCTATTGCTCTTTTGTATTGGAATTTGTTGTGAGGCAAATTCCATTTACAATTGACTCAACAGGTGTAGACTTTAGGCCCCCAAATGGTAGCCAAAATTGTGTTTACTTTATGACTCTCCACAGGCTCTGAGGGGCCCAAATGCCTGGCATGAGGGTTACAAATGATCGTTGATGAGTCTATAACTGACTTTTCCTTACTGATTGACTCACATTAATCGTATGTGTTGTTACTTTTCTTGCATGTAGCTCTTCTTGCATGTTTTCTTGCATCTCCTTTTCATGCTTCACTTTTGACTCCATCAAATGTAACACAATTCTAGTTGAACTCATTTGCTTTCCTTATATTATGTTTATATATGTTATATACTATTGTTATACTTTGCTATAACTGTTAATTATAATCATAACATTTATATTCCTAGTTAGTCTGCTTATCATCAACTTACTTTAAGTCTAATTGCAATCAATTTTGGGTGCTTAATTGAGGCTACAAAACTTCTTCAATTCTTCTTTATGCTTCTCTCTTACAGCTTAATATTGCTGCTAATTTTAAGCATATGATTTAACCTTTCCGTTTAAGTCTAATTTGCCCAGAGAATTCACTAATTCTACACCAAATTCTCAAACCGCAATCAACTGCAAATTGTACAAAAAATAGAATAAAATTTTCACAGCTTTTCTTATTGCCAGAAATCATTGCAATGCTCAATGAACTGTGCAGCTTAATGTAACTGCAGCTGTATATATATATATATATATGTATAACTGTAATTATATATATCTATATATAGTTTTGCCTGTGGTTGTGTTTGTGGTCGTAACGGTTTGAGCTGTGACTCAGCGTTTATCTATGGTTGATCACAGCAATTGGCTAATTGTGGAGAGGCTTGGCAACACGTGAAAGTTTTTGCCTAATTTAACACCTCTACAACTGCAATTACAGCTGTACATATATGTGTATGTATATTTATATATATTGGCATAAATAATGGTAGCAAAAGCAGCTATAAGTAGGTCACATTCTAGTGTAAATAATAGCCCGAAGGATAGTGGGCAAACCACTTGTGTCCTTGCAGCTGTGGAATAGTGTGTCAGCAGTCAAATTAGTTAGAGATACAACTATCAACTATAGATACATATAGATTCATTTATAGTTTCAGCTACTCATTAATGCTAACTTAATTAGACTGCGAATATTGTGGCACTTTGGCTAATGAGCCAGAAGGCGGGCAATGGCAGCCAGCAAGTGGCAAGTGGCAAGTGGCAAGTGGCAATGCCCAATGCCTCGATAGTTGCTATTCACTCATTTCAACGCAATTTGTTTCAATTGCATTAATTAGGCATAACAGACAGTAGTAAGGCATGCCAGAGGGGCGTATAAAGAAAAGGCTAATAGTGTGAGGGGGAGGAGAAGAGATGAAAGGGGGGGGGGTTGAGTATAATAACAATTGTGCAATTTACATGGAGCTTGTTCAATCAATGCTTAAACATACACAGCAGAAGTAAAAAACAAGTTGACAGGCCAAGTTTGAGCCATGTTTAAGTTTAAAAACTTTAACATAAAGTTAATTATAGTTGCTAGCAATACCCTGTAATAATAAAACTAACTGAAAAGAGTATACTTACCACAAGAAACGTTTGACTGAACGTTAAAATTTATGGGAATATTAAGGATAGAAGTAGTAGTTATTGATTCTGTTTACCAGCTGTTTATCTTCATTTAAACTATTTATAGGGTATCTCTTAACGGAGCAGTGAATGATTACTTGTTCAGTTGCATTTTTTTTATAGAGTTTTTGTAGCTGTGACAAGCGACACTTGCAACTGATTGCATAATTGAACGCACAACTCGCTTGCTTATTTGATTAAAGCGAGACCCAGAGAGCAGCAGAGATATTACCAGACTGTGTGAGCGAGACAGATAGAAGTGAAGAGTGACAGAGATGGAGTGTGAGAATTTAAGCACTTAATTAGAGTATAAATTTAATAATTAAGCTGCACAGCTTGAATTATCATTGATTGTCTTAATGAAGTTGACCGACCGAAATGCAATTGCTCTTTGCTGTCTCTGTGTGTCTTTCTCTCTGTGTCGCTACAGTGTGTTGTCAACTAGTTAATGGCTTAATCATATTTAAAGTATAGATATTGTGACACGCCCGTACTTATTACTAATATAATTCAGTCAAGAAGCTGCATTTGTTGTCGCAAACTCTTCAGCTGATCTCAATCTGTCAAGTTATCAGCTCAGCCTTTGACAGCCATCAAGTTAACTGTCGCAGCGCTGCTGCTACGCTGCTTATCAAAATGTCAGCTTGCAACCCTTCAAAGTGAGTTGCTTCTAGTTCTAGTTACCAGCTCAATCCAATAGCTTCTTTTTAACAACCACCAGGCACAATCCAATCTCTCATTCCTATCACATAGGCAAATTCCCCCTTTTTTTTGTTTCGTTCTTTTACTCTAGCAATTTATCACTATTTGCATGTCAGTCACGCACTCTTCTATATGAATTGCATGCAATTTATCAGCATAGCGTACCCTAGCATATATATATGTATATGTTTTATCTATGTGTTATCCTTTGACCTAGTTTTTGTGGCTGTCCAGACAGCAACAGAAATAGCAATAGCAACAGCAACAGCAACAGCAACAACTTCACGCAACAATTAGAAATGGTCAGTGGCTAAGGCAAAGCTATATAGTTTTGGCCATTGATGTCACTTATTTTCTACACATTTTTACACTTTCAACCCCAATGATAAGCCATTACTATACGCCTCTGTCTAACACTTCATCAAAGGCGCTTTCGGTCAGCTGCCCTCAAATGTATGCTACAGATTTTTAGTCTTAACCAAAGTACGCTTTGAGATACGCGTATTCATATGTCTTTGTCACTATCTCTAAGCATGACTCACACTCACACATACACTGATGCTTACACACACACAGCCTCTGCTATTACTGTGCCATTATCATTATCATAATGCTTCCGATGCCTGGCAGCAACATTGCTTTTCTTTTTTTTGCTCTGTCAGTCAGCAATCTTCCAAATGAAAGCCACATCAAAATAAGGCAAAGGTATGAATTACAAACACACACATTATAGAAATATAGTGTTTACATAGATTTCACATTATTACCAGGCCAAAATGATAACACAAAAGGTTTCAGTTTCAGCCATAAAAGTCTCTTTCTCTCTGTGTGTGGGTTTTTTTTTCGTTATTACCAAACTATTTGTATGCTGCAGACAATGTGTCGCTGGAGGGGGTATTTGCTGGTATGTGTGTATGTGTACGGGTTGTGTGTGTGTGTTGTTTTGGGGTTGTGTAGCTTGTCTGCTCATGTTTCTTGGCCATTTATTATGTGTGTGCGTGAGTGTGTGTGCTATCTTCGCTGGTTTTCTATTATTTGGTGTGGTGCGATTTTTGGATACTTTGAAATGCCTGCAGCTTCCTTCTTGCAGCTTATTTGCTTGTATACGTGTGGGTGAGTCAGCGTGTGTGTGTGTGTGTATGGGTCTTGGTGTTGGTATGTTTGTTGTGCAAAATAGTTTCATATTGCAATTTATTTTTATTAGATAGCAACGCGAATCGCTTTTTATGTGCATTCTTTGTGCACTCCTTGTCCTTGTCACTGGCTCCTTTTGCTTCCTTGCTCAGCTC
This sequence comes from Zygothrica quintamaculata, assembly GCA_037044455.1. Lineage (NCBI taxonomy): Eukaryota > Metazoa > Arthropoda > Insecta > Diptera > Drosophilidae > Zygothrica > Zygothrica quintamaculata. Next base: position 67,583 of record JBAMBS010001015.1, on the reverse strand, counting down.
AAATATATATATATATATATAAGATATATCTGTATATATATAAATGTCTGTGCAACTTAAATTTCAAAGCTAATTTTATTGTCTGTTGTTGTTATTCATTTGAGCTGTGCAAAAATATGATAAGGCTCTTCAGGGATCTAAAATTTAAATAAACTTTGAACCTTGAGAATTTAATTCGAATTCGAATTCGCATAATATTCCGAAGGACAAACAATATGGCTGGGAAAATCAACAAAGAGGGAAAGTGGCTACAAAAAAAAGGAATTGCTAACTGCTAGAACCAATACTCAACCACCACCACCAGCAGCAGCAGAGGCAACAGCAGTTGCAGCAGCAGAAACAGCTTGCAGATTTACCACCAGCACAACCACTGGCAGAATCAACCACCAGCACCACCCTCATGGCATAGGCCACCAGGCAATGCCGTGTCGAGGTGTCCAAAAGAGAAGGTCGTGGTGTGTAAACAAGTGGAGCTGCTATTAAACTCTTTAACAAAGACTCATAGATACCCTGTAAAAGTTGAAGAGAGTTTTGTAAAGTGGAAATAGAAAGAGGAGGGGGTAAAGCAAATACAGTATATTAAGTGCAGCTCTGCTTTAGATACATATAGTTACATTATATGAGGTTAGCTTATAGTTGAACATAGCCTACATACAAGTTTTATAGGGTATTTATAGCGATAGCGTTGGAAGCATTGCTAAGCATAAATAAGTTGTTAAGCCGTCAGTGAACGTGCTTTTCACGCAGTTGGCAACGCTGACTGTGTGTATATTTTTCTACTGCTATGTGTCTGTGTGAGTGTGTTTTGTTTGTGCGTGTGTGTTGTGTTTGTGTGTATGTATTGTAGCTGCTATCAATACGGAAGTTCGGCTGCTGCTGCTGGTGTTGCAGACACCACAAAATTTTCAATTGGAGTAAATTGAATTTTGGCTGGCACAAGGACAACGCGTTGTTAAACAACAAGCAGGCAGCAACCTAACACACATACACACACACACACGCAACACACATATACACGCACAGACATAAACATTGAGTTTTTATAGCTATTTATGCGATTAGCTAAAGTTTAACTCATTGATAAAGTTTTCATGTTGCTTTCGGTACAATATGCAATTCTACAGTTTATCTGTCTGTTTTGCTTCGATAAACCATTAAAGGGATGTGCAGAGTAACTACGCACGTGTGTGTGTTTGTGTGTGATTGAATGGGTGGTAAGTTGTGTATGTTTATCGCATCCTTGTGCCGTTGTCTGAAAATCTATTGGCGTTAACAATTATGAGCGATTTACAGTGCGGCATTTTGTGGCCAAACGATTTGTCAGGCTTAAATTTGATGATGGTTTTTGATGGGCTCAGATTAAAGATAAAATAGGGAAAGGATACGTAAGGATTATATCTTTACAGCATTACATCAGCAGCAAAAGCAGCAACAACCTAAGTTGCTGTTGGGATTTGTTAAACAAGCTACATATAAAATATAAGTTTAAAATCAAAAATTTCTCCTAGTCTGTGACAGCATTCCCAGGCGTAAAGTTTTCCACAGATTTTCCTCCATTTTCCCCCCAGTTTTCCTCTTAGTTCTTCTCAGTTTTATATGCTGAAACTTGTAATTTAACAGATTACTTGAAAATTGTACTGTCTGTGTCCTTTGCAGAATTTTTTTTTCTTTTTTTTTATTATTTATTTCTATGATCTGTCAGCATTTTAATGACAATCTCCTGACAATTGTCCTTGCTCCTTGTTCTTTTTTTCTTTTCTTTTGGATTTTCCTTTAAGCATATCTAGTGACAATTGTATTTCCTTTTTTAATGTCCTCTCTGGCAATTATGCTTTCCTTTAGCCTTTAGCAAACAGTTTCCTGTATAAAGCACTCAAATGCTGAAAAGTTCATTGCAGTCAAATGCATGCAACAACTGACTAAAAAGGCAAGAGCCTCCAGAAGACTAGGAACATGACAAGGGAGAACAAAGAGAGAGAGCAGGACAAAAAGAGTAGGAGAGTTAACAGGACATGCGAGCAAAAGAAGCCTTCAAAATGGTGGCGCCACTTAGGCGAGACATAATCATAGGATTCAGACGGCATAATGACAGCCGAGTTGAACTCCTATTTGATTGTCTATTATAGGGTTGCCTAACTCATATAAAGTGGGCGTAAGGCTTACAATTAAGACTTGTCATAAAAGAAAACAAAATTAGCTAATATCTTGATTTTCTTTATATGTTTTTTGAGTTATTGCTTTAACTGAAATTACTTGCTATGAGGTAGGTGGCAACCCTAGGCTTAATTTTGCTATTGTGAATTGCCAGAGTTGGTAGGGTATAAGAAAACTTGTTCATGCTCTTCTACAACTACAACTATCAGTGAATGCTTTAACACATGAAATACTTCATGCTTTGCCATTACATTTTTCATGCTTTGCTTTCCCACTGGGTGGGCACAATTTGTATACACATAAACACACACGCACATACACACATGCATGGCCAACTGGTTGTTCTGGTCAAGTTTTAATCAATGGCATTCGCAATTGGTTTGTTGGCTAATGAGTTGGCTCTCAGCTCTTGGCTCTTTATATTGATTATATGTCGGTATAAATCGAGAGTCTTTTTTGCAGTTGTTCTTATTACATTTGTTTGCTGCTGCTGCTTTCTCTTTATGTATTTTCTGTGTTGCTTTTATATTTTTTGGACAATTCAAGAGTTTGAGTAGAACAAGGAAACAAACGGGAGGATGAGCTGGCAGTTTGGTTTGGCTTTGCCTTTGGTTTTGGTCTAGAGTTCTAGGCGGGGTTGCTTGGGGGTTGTTTTTCCTTCATGTGGTGCATGTGGCAGGCGCCTCATAATGGGGTGGTTTTTTTTTCCACAGCTTAGGCTGACTCACGTGCTGCTTGCTGCTTGCCACTGCCTGCTGCTTGCCACTGTCTGCTGCCTGCCACTGCCTGCTGCAAGGATCTGGCGCACTGTTCATTATATTAAACAAGTTTGCGCCATAAACGACGCTTGCCAGAGGCGCATAGACAGGCAGACAAATGTTGGCGACAGCAAAGCCGGCTTGCGTGTTGCATCTAGAAACATACAAGCACACACACACACTAACACACATCAAAACACACACATACATATATAGAAAATGCATAGTAACAGGGTTGGTTGTTATCCTTTTCTGTTTTGACCATAATAAAGTCGAGCGACAGTCAGTCAGCCAGCCGCATGACTCATGCAAGGTGTGTTTTAATGTGCATTTTTAAGGGGGCGTGGCCAGTGGCAGAGACTGAGACATAGACTGGATATGAGTATGAGATTTGCATGCAGCTCAGTTAACACTGATGTGTTTAACTGATGCTTTTGGCCTGTCAAAGCCAAATACAACTTCAGGTTATTGCAGGCTTTTTTGCAGTCAGTCAGGCAATGCCACTTTTTGTGGTGGGGATATACTCGAATCAAACAGGCTTGGAAAAGGAGTACATTGGGGTAAGGTTGATGCACATTAGGTTGGGTATAGGTAAGATTAATGTACATTAAGTTCGATATGGGTATGGAACTGGAAAGGCAACTTACTAGAGGAATAGGGTTGATAATATGAATAAAAAAAGTATTTAAATTAAATGATTATTTCCTCCAATGATTCACAGCTTATATTTTCAATTAAAGTCTGGCATATGGTGTGTTATTTATTGCTTATTACAGGGTATTTACTAGTCGTATTTTGAGCCACTATTTGCACTCTTTTCGGCTTTATTGCTTGTTCATGTGTTTGTAATGCAGTCAGCCTTCCAGTCTGCCAGCCTGTTAGCCAGCATGTTTTTCCTATGTTGTTTGTAGTAATTTGCCGAGTTTCCTTTTTGTCATCCACACATACGCACACACAAATACATACACATCTATACAGTTCATAATACACACACACATTACAAAAAGAGACAGAAAGAGAGAGCAAGACATATGCAGACATTTACTCGTCTTTTGCTTCTAAAAACACTTGTAGCCCCATTTGCGATTTACGTGCTGTGTACACTGAAAGAAATTTCAGTACTTTTTGCTAAAATGTAAATGTATATATGTATGTGTGAATGCTTGTTATTTGACTGGCCAAATATTTGCATATCATAAGCTACAATTGCGTAGGCTCTGACGTTGGCATTGTCCGATCAGGCGGCAGTTTCTCTAGCCTTGGCGCTGGGGCGTCGTTGGTTTTCTGGCAGCGCGGAAGCAGAACAGCTGTCGGCATTGTCCTTGTTCCTTGTGCCGCATGCTGATTGCATTTGCTTTGTTGTTGTCTCTTACATTGTGATGTCTGTGTATGTGTGTGTGTGTGTGTGTTAAGGGAAAACTAACGAAAAACCACCCCACGCGTTGCGTTATATGCGACACGAGCTGCGCGCCGGTGGTGGATGCGTCCAGGACAAAAATCAATATGCGTCGCTGTTGTTTTTGCTGTTGTTGTTTCATTTTTCGGCGGGGGCAACATTCGAATTCAAATGCCGGCAAATACCTTTTTCTTCTTCTTACACTTCTGCTTCTTATTTTCCTTTATATTGCTGTTGTTTTTGTTGTTACGCTGCGTTGAACATAGAATGAGGCAGGGGAAAAATTTATGTTAGGCTTTGCTTGCCGCAAGAGTTGCATTTAAATTGTATTATAAAATAGCCAAAAGGGTGCCAGGCTTTAGCTTTTAGTTAAGGGTGTTTGTATATATATATTTATATGTATTTGTGTGTGTTTGTGTTTGTGTGTGTGAGTGTGTCCTTTGAATGCCGCGTAAAACTGCATCAAAGAGCGCAAAGGCCACAAACAAATGTTTAACGTTTTACGCTTTGCATTTCTATTTTATTTATGCCTTTTACGATATTTATACCCTATATATAATAACTTTACATAAAAGGGTATATTAGTTGCAAAGTTGCTTATAATTTCGTGTAATATGTAGAGTATTTTCTTATGTTATTTAAGGTCTATCATTTCCTTTTTTTATAGAAAGCGAAAGTTTGCTCAATGAGTTAGTTTTTTTAGGGTATGCACAACTTCGTGTTGTGTCCTGCATTGTGTCCTTTTACTTTTGAAGTTATTCAAGTTTGGGGTTGAGTTTTTTTTATTTTTTTTTTGAAACCTCACCCAACCATCCTTCGCGTGTTTGGCCTTTATTTTATTTGCATTTTATTTTGCTTTCTCTGTTTTTATTTATTTTTTTGTTTTATTTCCTTTTGCCACAAAGACAAAAATGATTCATACAGCATACACCTTTGTCCCTTTGAGCTTTAGCTCCCTGCTGCAGTCCGGATATTATAGCAATAAATAAGTATAAAAATTGACATTTATTTAATGCATATACATGCATAATACAGCACAGACCCCTCCCCGCCCCGTGCAACCCTCAAAGTTGTCTAAGAAAATTGCTCGCGTGCTAATGAAAAAATAATCAGCAGCTCATTTCTTATGTTATTTTGATTGTGTGTTAAAGTACGCTAAGAACTAAGTGGTATTAGGGGTTGAGAGGGGGAATGGGTTGTTAGATAACGGGGAACGTCTAGTGGGAGTTGGTGTCTGGTTTTGGGAGTTACTTTTAATGATTCTATCAGGGATGATTCATCGTTGCATGTTTCCTGTCTGTCATTTGTCAGTTTTTGAGTTGTTTCCTTGAATTGGAATTGATTAGCTTAAAAGGAGTGGAATATCCTTTTTTACTTTTAATAGCACTTTTCATAATTGAATCTAAGAATTTTTTAAGCTTAAGTCTGTTTAACATGATAACCCCCTTAAAGTTTACAGTTATCATTTATTTAGACAAAAAAATAAACACAGAAAATGTTTTTTTTTGTTTGTTGCTTGCAAAAACTTTTAACAATAATTTTCAAATGTTATTTTTATACTTTGTTAAATCAGAAACTTTAAGTGAAACTCATTGCAGAACGTGCAACAAAGCACACACACACACACACACACACACATACATGATTTCTTATCCCTTTCTCTACTCTCTCTCTCGCTGTCGGTCTCTTTCTCTCTTTGGGAGTTGCCCTATCCTGTTTCTGCTTAGACAGGCATGCAGAATTTATGGTATTGAAACACGCAAAAGTTCAGTTGAAGTCAAATCGAGAACTTGGGCGCATTGAAAGTGCTAAACACAGACACATACACACACGTACACACACAAACGCATATAGAACACTTATGTACACACATGCATATGTATGTATAAATGTTGTGTGTGCGCCATTTTGCAAAATGCTTTGGGCCCAAACGCTTCCTAACCCCCTAAGGGGTTGACCCGACAAGCTCCTTAGCCTTAGGTAGAGCTAAAACCAAAGCCAGTTTCACTTCAAACTCTAGCTTCAAGCTGCTGTCTGATGGCGTTTGTGTACCCAAGTGTGTGTGTGTGTGTGTGTGTGTGTGTGTGGCATGTGTGTATGTGTATATGCGTGATTGTGGTTGTACTGCTAAGGGTGATTAACCTTTGGTTACCAACCACTTGCTGCCAGTTGGTCGATTGCTATCGCCGACTGATCCCAACATATGGACAAATACTTCAGTTAGTACTTTTCATATGGGCTTTAACCTTTCCTTAGGCCTCTCCTTCCTACTTATATATACACATTGCCTATATTTGCTATAAATTTCCATTGATTGGCCATCTTGTTGTTGTTGTTGTTGTTGTTGTTGTTGTTGTTGTTGTTGTTGTTGCTGCTGTTGTTTCTAGGCAGATAATGGGACTGATTGATTTCCATTTAAGTGGATTTGACTAACGGTAATGCGATTATTGCCATTTTGTTTTGATTGCATACATGTTCCCCATATATCTATATATACATATGTATTTCCTATACACATATATCACACACACACATACACACACTTGGTTTATCTCACAAATCTGTTAAGCACCATCTTTTTTTTCCTGCTTGGCTCTATAGAAGCGTTAAGCATGTACTTATGTGGTTAGACTGACTACTTGATATGTGTGTGCATATGTATGCATGTATGAGTGTGTGTATATGTATGTAACATAGTTACTGTTGTTGTATATATATGATTGTTCCTTATGAATGTAAAATATGCCAAGACAGGTGCATGTCCAAGTTCTGTGCATTGTTCAATGGAAGAATTGAAGCAGTTAACAATCAATTGAATCAAATGGGTTGAAGGATACATAATTAAAGTGAACATGAACAGGACATAAAGAGCAATTAAGCAGAGCAATTGAACATCTATTCTATTAACAAATAACATAATTAACTGAATGTTTGGAATGCAAAAGAAAATGTGTAGCATGCCATGAAAGTAAATTGAGAAAGGAAATGTATAGGAAAAGGATATTGCAATGGGCAGGTTAAAGGAGTGTGATGTGAACAGTAGATAAAGCAGAAATGTAATAGAGATAGATGAAATCAAGTGCACAAGGAGATAGCTGTGATTTGTACTAATAATGTGACAAAGTTGGAGTTGAATAAAATACAGAAAAAGTTGTAAATAAAAAGCAATGGAAAGATGAGAAAATTTCCGAAGGAGCAAATGAGAAAAGGCATTAAATTTATTACAAAAATGTTTGTTTATTTAATTTGCAAATAATTAAATAAATGCTATTAATTTTATTATGAAATTTATACTCTTTTCTTTATAAAAATTGTTTAATATTTAATGGAGTTTGTCTGAAGCGACTTCATTTGCATCAAGCAAAGTGCTTTAAATTATTATGTATATCTAGATATATAACTATAAATATACATATATACTTATGTATAGGTATGGTTTGAAAAAAAGTTAATGCTTGGCTTTTAATTGCATTTGCATTTGCATTTTAATTAATTTCCTCATTCCATTCCACTCCGCGCTGGCATAAATAAAATAAAAGAAAATAGAATTGAAATAAATTTCTTGGCAAATTGAAGGCTCTCAATTCAATAGATTATATAGATTGAACGCAATTATCGCACAATGAATTGAATTGAATATCTTATATGAGTTCAAGGACTATAGCTGCAAGGACTTCAGTACATCCGACAGCTGTTGTGACATTAAATAAAAGACCAGAAGTTGCTTGAATGTAAAAATTTTACAATTGAATTCATTTTGTGTGCCCGTCGCTCCCTGGGGAATTTGTTACACAGAGAGAAAAAGTTGCCTAAGAAATGAAATAAATATGTTAAGCAGATTGAAGGGTAGGTTAAGAGGGGGTAGGAGGTGAGTTGCTCTGAAGTATGCTTGTAAGCAATTAATATAATTTGTCTCATTCTCACTTACTGTGTGTCTTATATTCTTTCGCTTTCTACTTCAATTTTCCTCTTTGTTGTTGCACTCACAAATAGCAAACAAATTGCGTATACGCCGCGTGTTGAAGTCTCGCATATACTTAACAGATTTATAGGGGTTGCGTATGTATTTGTGTATATCTGTATGCGTATTTATTTGTACGTGTGTGTGTATAGCTTTCCGCTCCATTTAATTTACGGTAAATATGCCAATACAATTTGAAACATGAAGCTGCCTAAACAAATTTTATATTAATACTTGCGCTCAGTCTGACAGGAAACAAAAAGAAAACAAATGTACAGAAAAAGGCTGCACGACTGAAAGATACCCTATAAATGGAAGTTAATCTAAAGAACAGTATATAAATACTTAACAGTATTTAGAGCATAGTTAGCCTTGGCAATACCTATGCGAAGTAACATTCCCTGAGGTGCCCAAAAAGGCGTTCTTGTTTGCCTTATAAAACTGCAGAATTAGCCATGTTTATACTTAGTATCAAGCATCACTTTTAACTTTTTAAAATGTGTAGAGAGTATAACTGAAATTAAGTACCTAAAAAAGGTCCTTTTGGCGCTTTAAATGGCTTGTGGCCAGCAATGATAACTGTCCGGCGCAAATGGTTGAACGCCACATTACGTTTAATTAAACGAACTTAAGGGCCACATCAGGTGTACAACTGTATATGTATGTGTATATGTATGTATATATGTGTGTGTATGTAGTGTAAATACACATAGTACTTGGCGGCAAATAAATGTCAATTTTAATGTAATTTTCGTGTTGTTAAAATAAATTTTCATACAGTTGCGAGATGCAGAAATATTTTACAAAATTTCAACTGAAAACTTTGTTCATAACTTTTAGTTACAATTTGATTGCTGGAAAATAAAGCGAGAGAAAAGTGGAAAATTGTATACTATATATATACATATACATATATAATATATTAACTATATATCCATATGATTTTCATTAGGTATAAGCGCACAATTTGTTTGTTTTGCCAATGAAAATCATCGATTTGTTGCTTTGTTTTGTGGTTTTTCGCTCAACTACTGCGACTTACATGCTTAAGCCTAACAGTTAATCTGAGCCACACTTTTGTGCACAGGATGTATATACTATATATGTATATATATATATAGTATATGTGTAAAACGACCTTTTGTCTTAGCTACACAATTAACTGCGATATTTTTGCTGCTGCTTTTGCAGCACTTTTTGCCTGCCAACTAAACCAATTTGCCAGGACTTAGATTTTAATCGTTATTAATGGGCAGAATTGTTGTCAGTTTTTTAGGGACTTTTACTTTTTATAACATTTCATTATGTTGCATATTTAAATTTCATTTGGCGTATAACAACAACAACAGCAAAAGATACAAGGTAAAGCTTTAGTCTCACACTGGCAGCTGTCAGGACTTCAGTCATGCGTTAAGCTAAGCCTGCATACATTATGCTCACAGGATATGCTTAAACCTGTTAGGTATGCAGCTTAACCTAAAGTTAAGTTATTGTTTATGATTTGTGCTGGCAACTATATTATTCAATATAGCTTTTCATTCATAACAAATATCCTATTGAATTCCAACAAGGAACTTGAAGAATTGTATTGAACTCTATTGAACTCAATTGAACTCTGAACTATTTGTAATCAATTTGGAAAACTACTTGGCTACATTCTGTTCATTGAGCTGTAAGAATTGTTTTGTGACTGTTGCCAACTTCTTGCTGTGTTTTCTGTTTGCAACTGTTTCAGCTTCAATACTTTATGAACAGCCCTCGCAATGGAGTGTCACAGATTCGGGAATCGTTTGAGCTTAATGAAATGTGTATGAAATGACAATTTGAACTGTTCAACTCTGACACAACTAATTTATATGTTACTACTGCTGCAGTTTATGATCCTTACAATATATACTACTATATACTATATATATAGTACATACATTCTTTATATATATATTTAGTTGTGTGTTTGTAATTGCCGCAACACAACCCTAACTGAAAGCGCCTAGAAAACTTTGTTATTACATTTTCCTTTTTTTACACTTTTCTCTCTCATTCTTGTCCGTTTGGTTGGTGTCTTTTCGCTGCTACTTTTATGAGTTACATTTGTTTGGGGCTGTAGTTTCCAGTATTATCCTTTTTTCCCCTTTTTTTTGGAGCCACGTTTTATGGCCGCCGTCACGTTTATAAATGCAAACATTTAGCATATAAGAGAAGGAGTCATAGAGGGGAAAATGAAGGGACAGCGGAGTTAAAGACTGTAGGGGATTAGGGGTTCTAATATTGGGCAATGGGACTTAACTATTTAAGAGTCTGCCAGTGTGTTGCTTATTCTTCTTTGCTATATTTAGTTTCATTTTCATTTTCATTTGGCGTAAGTGAAAGTAATTTTCACGCATTTTCCCTAGAATAGAAAACGTGCCGCAGGCTCTTAAGTCTTTATGTGCGCGAATTTGCCGCAGGACTAAGTATTTGCTGGGGGTTACTGCAAAATGAAATAACGCAAAAGCCATAAACAAGCAACCCCAACACATACACACACACACACACAGACCTTCACACATACATATGAATAAGTATAAATTGTTATCCTGGCTATGAAATGAATACGTTTTGTTTTTGGTCAGTTGGAAGTTGGTCAAGAGAAACAGACAGAGCATTTGGTTCTCCCACTCGTTTTAGTTGGTACATTCAGTTGCACTTTCACGCCTTTACATGCTGCCACACTGCCACATGCCACATGCAAGCAACACAACTCAACTCTACTAAGTGGAACTTAGTTTGTTGTAGCCTGCTTTAGCTAATGTTGTTGCAATTGCTGTTACTCTGGTTGTTGCAACAATATGGTTGAAGTGTTTTTCGCTGCAACTGCTGCTGCCACTCTGCTTGAGCACTTAGTAGGCATGTTCATAGTTTACTTAAGTGTGGCAAGCTCAGCTAGGACTTAGACAGGCCTAAATGCTGACCCTTCACTTGCGCTTAATACTGGCCAACTAAATGTAGGTCCTGTGGGATTGCAGCGTATGAGCAAAACTTTATGGCTATAAGATACTCAAGTTGTTAGCTAACTCTACTTAAACTAATCAGTTTATATAGTTTATATCTAGTTATAATTTAAGTTAGCTAACAATTAGCTGCTTGAGTTAATTATATTTCAGCAAATCAAAAGTAAAGTTTAGTTTGATGATTTTATTAGTTTAACCAATTGTTATATATACAGTTCAATCAGGCAGAATATGCAAATATATATGTCTACGTATATGTGTGTATGTGTCTGTGTGTGTGTGTGTGTGTGTAATATGCATGTGTTTGAGCTTATGTCGAAACATGTGTCAAAACAGCTAGACACATGACTGCACATCGAAGCACTCAACGTAGCAAGAGGATAAGGTGTAAAAAAAAGAAAACTGATGACAGTTGATATATTGGAAAAGTTTACTACAGAATTTACATTTGATTAAACAGCATAATATATACAGTATATATATATATATATACAGTATATATATATAATATATAGTTTCCATAGCATAAGTTTAAAGAGCTTTTCTTCAGTTAAAGTTTTGCATGCAGTTTCTTGCTTTCCTACAAAACATTTAAGTAAATTGCATTGAAAGAACTCAAGGACTCTTAACAAGCAATTGAAAAACTTTAAATTTTAACTTCAAGTTCAATTTGTATATTGAAGTTTTGTTCTAAAACTAAATCTTATTTACAATGTTTTCATCTACGTTTACAAATTGAAATAGTTTTTCCATTGTTTTCCCTCAACTTGATTTCAATCGCATTTCCTTTAGAACAAACTTTAATGACATCATTGATACAATATTATAGATTAATCCATTCAACTTTACAATTAATGCTTAAAAATAAATATAATTTATATCACGTAGCAGCCATTAAAATGTTTTTCATTTCCCATTTCCACACACCACACACAGATAAGCGTTTTTCCTCATTTTCCGCTTTGCTGTTGCAAAGTGTTTGATGCTCCGAACGTGATGTTTGTCTTAAACTGCTGAAACGGCTTCAAGTCACGTGTAGATTCAAAGGCCTAAAACTGTACCCAATATCCTTTATATATATATATGTATATATACTGCTGACCAATGTCCTATTATCCTGTCAACAGTCTACAGTATCCAGTAGCCTTAGTCAAGTGGCAGCCGAGTTAATTAAAGTTGCTTTTTATGTGCTTTTATGGAGCGTTTTATAACTCCAAGAACAGAGTGTGTGCTACTTTCGTTGTATAAAAGATACTTGCTACATATGTGGTATATGCGGCATGTAGATGGTGTATATGTGGAATGTATATGGTATATAGTAAGCATATAGTATTATATAGTGCTATATATACTCATATACATATGCCTTCAAAGGCAACTTCTTCACTCTTTCAATTGTAAATTTTTAACTGCTACTTTAGATTTTTCCTGCCTGTTCCTAAACTGTAGAAAAAATCAGATTTCTCTTTATATAACTTTGTTTATATATAAGCTGGCTTTAATTCTTATATTTCATCTAGAAAATGTGAAGCTAAAATCCCTCTCTATATAGTTTATATATGTGCCATATGAAGACTCAGTCAGTCAACGATTTGCCACCTCAAGAATTACCTGAAGTTGTTGCTGCTTATTAAACTATGTAAGCAAATGCGGTTTATGGCAGTAATTTTAGTTTATTTAAATGTTATTGTAATTATAAATATCAAATATAAATATCCATATTCATAGTTACATATATATATATCTAAAATCATTCAATTGATTGTCTACCTAAGGCAGTTTTCGATTTGCTTGTTAAATGGAAACAAACATAAATAAAAGACTTAACATGCAATGTAAGTATAAGAATATATTTGTCTAAATACATATATATATACAAACACATACATACATATGTATATATATATACATATACATATGTGCACATATATATGCCCATTTATATGTACATAATTTATGTTAAATCAAAATTGTAAATTGCAAAATTTCCATTCCAATTTATGTTTGGCCTTAACCCTAGGTCAACTCGGTTTGGGGGCTTGCAATCTATTAATGCAAACACACCCAAAGGCAACACACACATACACACAAGTAAATAAATACACACACACACATATATATATATACATAAAAAATATGCCTTGGGTTATATATATGCCCCCAAAAGGATTGTGATGAAAATGGAGCCCAAGCATAAAAATTGCAAAGAGTAAGAGGGGAAAGAGAGTAACAAAAAAAAAAACGAAATTGTATTTCATGGAAAATTAAATTTTTGGTACACAAATTCAATGGTCAAGGCATAAACATTTTGTAAGCTCTCTTTGCCTCATATGCTGTTTCCCTCCCCTCTCTCTCTCACTCTATCTCTCTCTTTCTGGCTTGCTTGATATATAGTATCCTTTTTAGCCCCTTTGCCTTTTTTGTAAAAAAAGAGCAAAGCGGAGCTATTGGAAATATGCAAAATCCAAAAGTATGTAACACATAGAAATAATCATCGGAGACCCCATAAAGTATATATATTCTGAATCAGGACGACAAGACGAGTTCATCTAGCCCTGTCCGTCTGTCTGTCCGTCCGTCCGTCCGTCCGTCCGTCCGTCCGTCCGTCCGTCCGTCCGTCCGTCCGTATGAACGCCTGTTTCTCGGAGACTATAAGAGCTAGAGCAACCAAACTTGAAATCTAGATTTGTTATGTTTGTACGCTGTACAAGTTTGTTTTTGATTTTTCAATTTCCTCCCCTGACCCCCGCAAATCGAAAAAAACGATTATTAAGCACAATTTTCAACCGATCAAATTTATTTTTGGCACACATCATAATTAGACCATTCTTGATCGATGTTGTGAATCTGGGTAAGATTGGTCAAAAATCTCGGAAGTTATAAATCAGCAAAAGTGGCGTTATGGGCCCCGGGGGGGTATAGTAGCGCGCGCAAAATAAGAGCTACAGCAACGAAATTTGGCATCTAGATTCGTTATATTCGTACGCTATTCGAGTTTGTTTTTGATATTTGAATTTCCTCCCCTGACCCCCGCAAATCGAAAAAAACGATTATTAAGCACAATTTTCAACCGATCAAATTTATTTTTAGCACACATCATAATTAGACCATTCTTCATCGATGTTGTAAATCTGGTTAAGATTGATCAAAAATCTCGGAAGTTATAGATCAGCAAAAGTGGCGTTATGGGCCCCGGGGGGGTATAGTAGCGCGCGCAAAATAAGAGCTACAGCAACGAAATTTGGCATCTAGATTCTTTATATTCGTACGCTATTCGAGTTTGTTTTTGATTTTTGAATTTCCTCCCCTGACCCCCGCAAATCGAAAAAAACGATTATTAAGCACAATTTTCAACCGATAAGATTTCTTTTTCACACACATATTAAGTAGACCATTCCTCATCTACGTTGTGAGTTTCGTTAAAATTGAACGAAAAACACGGAAGTTATACAACAATAAGTACCGCGCTATAGAGCGTGGGGGGCTAAAAGGTGCGCGCAATGGCCAAGTACGTGCAGAACTGTGTGTATGTATGAATATGTGTGTATGGCTGTATATGTAGGCAAAGGGGCTCTCGTAGTCGGGTACACTCGACTACAGACTTCTTACTTGTTTTACTTATGCTTTGCTCGTTTTGATGGCTGCTTTGTATTTGGGTGTGTGTGTGTAAGCTGTAGCTTTATGGGTGCGGCTGTGTGCGTGTGCTGCTACTAGACCAGACACGACCAGTAGCTACAGTTAAAGTTGTATTGGTGTTGCTGTTGTTGTTTGAGTTGTAGTTACATGTTGTTCCCATTGATGGAGAATCAATTCAATTTTGTACTTGGTTTCGGCTTTTCGGTGCTCTCCTGTCCAATCAAATCATACATCCATCTATCCAACCAACCATCCAACCATCCATCCAACCATCCATTCATCCATCCAACCATCCATTCATCCAACTATCCATTGCAGTAGCTGTTTCAATACAATCCTCTTGCAGTTATTACTTTTTCAACAATTACTTTTTTGCTTACAATTTTCACATACTGTGCGTTCAAGGTCCCTTTACTACGTATGTGTATGCTATGTGTGTGTGTGTGTAAATGCTCTATAGGGAAAATGCTGCTCAACACTCTCTGGCTCTATATATGATTGCCATTTGCTGTAATTTCCACATCCTTTTGTTATTGCGCAAAGGAATGGAATGGCTTGGCATTGCTAACGAAAGGAAAGTTAAGAAAATCTCTGCTTTAATATGATTTACTTCATGTACAAGGTAGTAGCTACATGATGCCGCATTCATATGCTGCAA
This sequence comes from Zygothrica quintamaculata, assembly GCA_037044455.1. NCBI lineage: Eukaryota > Metazoa > Arthropoda > Insecta > Diptera > Drosophilidae > Zygothrica > Zygothrica quintamaculata. The sequence continues at coordinate 52,030 of JBAMBS010001015.1, read as the reverse complement.
AGGCAAAAACAAAAAGGAGAAAAACAGATGAGAGAGAGAAAAGAAATGCAAAAAAACGGACGTGCCTCTGTGTCAGTTGGGGCAATCAAAATTCCAATATGCCTCTCAGATTCCTGCTGAGCTCTGGCTGAGCTTCTTAACTCTTCTCACTCTGCGCTCTCTCTCCACCAACCGCCCACTGCTTACCTCTCATCCTTTTGCATCCTTCTTCCTGTTAAGTATCATGAAGTATTTTGCAGACAACTTGCAACATTTTCCGTTGCAAATTTGTGCAAAGTTTTTCGAATCACTTTCCCATAGTTTGTGTGTGGCTGTTGTTTTTGTTATTGCTTTGGTTGTGCACAACCTTGACACATGTCGGGCCTATGACCCAACCTGAAAAATATGTCTTTAAATTTGAATGCTTCGCTGCGTCTCTCCTCCCCTTTCTTTTCGATCACTCTTCCCATTGAATGTGTGCAGATTTTCTAGTCCGCAAGCCACAAAATTTTCTTATTACTTTACGCTTCGTGTAATTTTCCCACACTTGCGCTTAATTTAATTTTCCTACCCACTTTTGCTGTACGTTTTTTCTTTCTTGTTATTTTTTTTCTTTTCGCTTTTAGTTTCAACTTTTTAGACATTGCCAATCCTACTTCTCCTTTTGCTTCTCTGCCTGCTGCCTCTTCATCTTCTTCAGTAAAAGTTCTGCCAATGCAACCAAGTTTTTACCTCAATTTCCTCAGCTCTTGCCATGTTTTTCCGCTTGTCTGTGTGAGGTGGTACTTAATTAGTGCTTGATATATATGTATAGGTATATACATACACATTAAAGTGTAAGATGGTAATATATATGATTCGTCATACCCCTTCCCTCTCCTAGTCTTCCGACACAGTAATTTGTTGCTTTCAGATCGGCATGCAAAATCGGAATGAAACTTTTCTTTAAACATTTGCCGCAGCAACTTTTCCTTTTTAAAACGCATGTGAGCACACATATACATATATATATATATATATATATATATATATATATATATATGCTGGCTTCATTATAAACCAAATTAACTGGAGAATCAAGTAAAACAATCAAATCAGGTATATGCAGTATGTATGTGTATGTATAGCATATGTTTATGTATATTTATTGCATGCAATTCAAAGCGTTTGCTATGCAACTTCATTGGGAACTATTTGCTTTGAACTAGAAACGATATTGAAATGGATTTGAATGAGGCTTTAGAGTAATGATTAAGTTATATTATAGTAGCTTAAAATATTTTCTTTATTTGATATATCAGATCTATATCTTATGACCAAGATCCTTTACCCTACTGCAGCTACCCGGAGCTCAAGTAAGTCGCCTGACAGTTTTCAGGCAATAAATCTGAAATCTCTACTCTATGAAAGAATGTAAGCTGTAGCTGTAAGTTTTTTATGCCAAATTGTATCAACTAACTTTACATACACTCACACACACATAAACTTTGACAACCTTTACCTTTGTTTAAGTTGTTCCTCAGAGCTCGTTTACTGATTGAATTTAAGCAGCAATTTTGTATGTATGCGAGCTCTGCATATTCTTAAGGATGCTGCAGGAAACATACACTTTGACATGCATGTTGTCATTAGTAAAAGCTTTTAAGTAATAACAGTTATTTAGCTAGTAACATAAGTAACTCTAGCATAATTTAAATATAATTTTATATATATGTTCAAGTTGAAATTTTAACTTTAATTTCTTTATTTTGTTTTGTCTTTTGCAGGCGGCAAACATTAAGATGTACATCAAGATGAACATTAACATTAAGTTGCGGATATATAAGTAAGTAATATAGTATATAAATCACTTAAACTTCTTCCTTTCACACACACACATGCAAATGCTTCATTTAACTATGTGCCAAAAGGGGGGGGGGGGGGGAGGCAGCGGAGAAGAGAAAACTTAAAACAGAAGCATTTTAATTCAATTGTTGTTGATGTGAACGCACCTTCATTATAATCCATTTAGTCAGTTAATGAGCTTGTCGTAGATATATTTAGATATATATATTTTTATATATGTATAAGATATATATCATATTTATATGCTCAAACGAAAGACTCAAGCAACGAACTTTACGATCGCACCGCCTTTTTCTAGCTATGTTTCTACTCTTTCTACGCTTCTTTTTACTTCTCTCTTCTCCTCTCTGCTGTACTTAATTACGCCCAATATAAAAAATTATATGAAGAAAAAATATATATACTCATATCCGAGTTGTTAGCCTTTAATACACATTACAGTCTGCATGTGCGTTCTCTACACTCTTCTTCTTCTACTAGTAGTTCTTCTTCTTATTCGCTTGCTACTGTTTTCTCTACTAGTTGCGCTTATGCTTGTTCTTCTGCTTCTATCACATCTTTCTTGATGGCATTTAACACGCAAAGCAAACACCCCTTCTTGGCCTTTAACGAGTCTTTCATATTCATATACGCTTAATGTCTTTCTACGTGTGTATGTATGTGTGTGTGTGTGTGCGTGCGTGTGTAGATGTGTGTATGTGCTTTAGCCAAAGGCATTAAATTGTAGCAATCTACGTTCTTCTTTTAATATTCTCTCTCACTCGTCTATGGCAGGCCTTAAAACATGTTTGTTTTTTTTTTTTTTTAGTTTTGGCCAACAACATTGGCATTGGCATTGGTAGTGGCACTTGGCACTTGGCTCTGGCACTTGGCCATTTGTCTGGGTCACTGACCATAGACAAATTCAAAACAGTTTAAAAAAAAGAAGAAGCTGTAAAAGAACTGTAGAATTAGCTGTTTATCTAAGAATTCCATCTATAAACCCAGAAACTCAGCCCATTTCATTTCATTTCCTGTGTATAACTTTTGACTGAAACGTTTTAACTTGGCAAATGGCATATAAATTTTTTTATTACCTGAAAATTTGATGAATAAATTTAACTACTAAATAGTGAAAGGAGTCAAAAACTATATAGTTGAACTTAAACTATATAAAGTCCAATGCAACTGAACGTTCTCAAACTTAAATCGACTTTAACTCAATTTGCATATAAAAATTTGAATAAAATTTCACATAAATTTTTTATATATTTTTATTTACGATTTAAGCTGTTTTGTTTTAAACTGCTTTCATTTTAATTAACTTGTCTTTCAAAATTCAGTCTATAATCAGCTTATTTAATAATTCATAAACATTTTTTGCCTTGTTTCCATTGATTGCCTGCTAAGGTTTAAGTGGATTTTCGGCCAATTAATTGATTAATTAAATGTGATTAATTACTGCCACTTAACAACAACATAGAGTAGATATATATACAATTATTTATACATATATACATCTGTATATGTATATATATATAACACTTAACTGTGGCTTGTTTTGGCCAGGCTCATTGCAATTTGTTGTTGCAAATAAAACTGAATTTAGACAACCGCAAAACAAAATGTTTAGCATTTGCATTTAAGTGCATTTAGTTTGTTGTTAGTTTGAAATTATTGTGCAACAACAACAGCAGCAAAGCAATAAAAATAAACAACATTATAGAAACAACAACAATAATAAGGTAAATCCTTGCCAGATCCTTTGCATGCTTCAGTTGCAGTTTTTGCTTCAGTTTTTGTGGTCAGCAAATTCCAAAGCATTTGAAATATTTCCAAAAAACTGGAAGAACTCAATGAAATTTTTGCTGCATTTAAGCATAATAATAATAAATTAAGCGTTGAGTTGTTGTAGCTACAGCAAGGTATTAAAAAGGATGTATAAAAATATGCAAAAGGATATGCGACTGACAGATTCTCTACAAAAAGCAGACTTAGTCAGCCTCAGATGGGACTCGAACCCACAATCTCCGGCTTAGGAGGCCGATGCCTTATCCATTAGGCCACTGAGGCTATATATTAAACAGAAATGCCTAGATCTGATACAGAATAGGGGAATATATACTAAATAGCTTAGACAGAGCTGATCCCATGTATGTTATATACAGCATAAATAAGCCTAGACTTGGCTATAGTTTCTTTACCTTTTCTCTGTTGTATATAGGGTACTAGCATACCTTCTATTATCTACACTTAGGGTAAAGGGTTAAAGGTATAAATGTAGTTTAAATTCTGGCAATTTAGTAGAAATATTTGCACAAGTGCTGGAAATTACTTTGCCTATCTATGGGGGCCATCTCCAGCTACTGCAGAGTTATTTTCATAGCATATTCCAATCATAACTGCCTTTGGCTATATGCGAATGTGTGTAGAGAGGAAGAGAGAGAGAGAGAGAGAGTGTGGTTATATGTGTGTATGTTTTGTATGTGTGTGTAAAAAGTGTTGAAACATTTAAATAAAGTTTACATGCTTCACTTGCTGTGGTTTCCTCCTTTTTTTTTTATTTATCGTTGTTTTTTTTTCATTCCTGCTTTTGCCTCAACTGTTTGTGCCACACTCTGTTTGCCACTCAATTTACGCCCATGTTGAGGCACGTTGTTGCTGTTGATGATGATGATGCAGCTATGTGCTACGTGCTACCATGATAGGGCATGATTGAAGCGCCACAACTATTGGCCCACCCAACTGCTTCTAACATGTTTATGCAGCAGTTTCTGCTTTTAACTTAAACTACTCCTACTACTATAAAGATATATATATATATATTTGTATATAGTCTGGTATTGTACAAATATCAAATTTTATATGCTCTGTATACAAAGTTTGTGCAAAAGTTTTCACATTAAAATGTTTGACATTCAAAAGTTTGTGTGCAAAATCATTTGCCCAGAACTGAAGCCAAACTAAATTCAAATCAAATTCAAATTCAAATGAGTAAATAAAAAATTAAATGTTAAATTTTACTCAATTTCTTGTTTTGACTGGTAACTTTCAAAGCACAAAACCTAATGCAAACTATCTAAAAAAAGGTATATAAATATAAAAAAAAATTGTTTAACAATTTATTTAGCAACTGTCAAACGGTTTGCGCTCTGTAGATAGATGACAACAAATTTATATGGGAGTAGTTGCTTTTTTGGGAAAAGATTTATATGATTTTTAGAGCGGAAAATCTAATAGGTAACAGTTAATGGCACTTGGTTTTATATAAGGCGTGCTTGAAAGACAATTACTTAATAAACAACTATTTTTTTTTTTTTGCTTTTTGGGTGTGAACGTCACGCTGCATATTGCATGCAGATTGCATAGGACACAACTCGTATCTTACTTAGATCATGCAACATTCACGCCATGTAAAACCAACAACCAACTGACCAACAGCAGCACCACCAACAACAGTAACAACAACAATCAAACAAATGCATAAAACTCGCTGCAACTGGAAACAAAACAGTTTTTGGTTTTGGCTTTTGATGGTTGTTTTGTTGGCCAACAAACGTTGGTCGATAAAACAAATATAAATAGGATTTTGCTAGTAGAAACAATGCACGACTTTCAGATATCTGTAACAAATAAGGATAATAAGATTTGGGAAATTTAATAAATCAAATGATATGAAAGTTCTGTGATAAACTAAGAACATAATTAAAAATACTCCCTTTCAACTATAACTAAAAGAAACCCCAAACAACTTCTTTTCCTTCCTTTTATGCAAAGCTAAATATTTCAACAATGCTTGTTAAACTGTAGTACAGTTTTAATAGCACTATGCATGCTATGACTTGCACGGAACTTAAAATGCGTTGGTTATATCGCTGAATATTATTCAGATTTCGTAATTTCTCATGTATTTCGTGCTCAGTATATATTATATACTGAAAATCATTTGAGTAGCCATAATTATAGCACTTTATAACTGAAAGTTTAACTTATTTAGTTTGGTTACAAAATAATGTATACCCATTTAATGGGCTTGTATAGAGTTGAGTATGAATAGTAGTAGCATGAGTGTCTGGCAATTGCTTTGGCGACTAACTTAACATTCACCGGTCTCCAGTTCCCTGGACAGTATCTATACTGCTCTCTTACCCCCACTCCCCCATTCAATGTGCATTGTGGTTCGTTGTCGAAAAACGGCAAAGGCCTTCAGAGCGCACATTATAGATTGGGCGCAGTTCACAAGGGGCGCATTTTTCTTTTAACCAGCTGTAACTTGGTGGCTCTTGGTGGTTTGGTGGGTTGCTGCACAAATCGAAAAACCCAAAAGCCGAGAAATGATATATAAATAGCATTGAGACCTGAGGCTGCAGTTGGCCTGGAAAAACTGAGGCAAAACCCGTACCGAAGTGTACCGCACTGAGTTCAGTTCGTGGCATGAATTGCAAAATTTGTAACTGAAACGCGAAAACGGTAAAGACCAAATAAAACAACTTGGCTATCAATAGTTAAAAGGGGATTGAGCGAAAACGAGAAGAGCATAATATAAAGAGAATAAAAGACAGAGAGAGAGAGGGAACAAACTATTCCAATCAATTGAAGCTGAAATTGTAGCTAAAAGTCGAGGCTGTTGAGGAGCAATCAGCTTTTGCCACAAAGGAGGCAGCCAACTGGTCAAACTGGTTGACACACTTGGCCAAGACAACGCTAGGTAAAAGTGGTGGGGTGAGGCGTGAGCAGGGTATAGACTGAAGTAAACAGACTCTTATAGAGACGGTCAAGTAGCTACAAGTTACGCATTCTATTGCTTAAGAGGAAGCCAGCAGAAAATAAGACAAAAGTCACTGCCACAACATGCAGATTATGTTCAGGTAACTTGAACTGAGAGAAAACTGAGGAAAATTGAAGAAAACTAAAGAAAACTGAAGACAACTGAGAAATACTGAGGAATACTGAGTAATGAGAGATTGAGGAAACTGTGTAAAACTCGTAAAATGAGTCTGCAGTTAGTAAGCTGCTCTTGCTCTTTGTAACTACTATGAGTATCTGAGAGGAGAAAGAGAAGGGAAGAGTGATGAAGATGAAGCTGTAGACAGAGAGAGAGAGAGAGAGAGATAGAGAGTGTGTGTGTGACCTGTGACATTTGATTTGGCCATTTTCATTGTTTCCGGCCATGTTTTAACATTAATTTAAAACGACTTCAAAGACTCTCAGTGCCTACCTTCTTGCCTCTCAGCTTGCCACCAACGTTTAATGTTCAATCTTGCACGTTGTTGGCAGCAGGCAAGCTTTTCTTGCAGCAAACTTTTCTAGAATTTCTGCCACCTTTTTCTTAGCATCATTTGTATGCCAACTATTTTAAAATTCCAAGTCATGGATACGCTTTTTCCAAGCATTTTCATAGCCACCCGCCCAGCGCTTGCCAAACCTTAATTAGCTGCATATTTCGCTCTGTGCTAATTGAAGACAACTTGTCAACGTTTGACAGCAGGAAGTACTAATGAAATACTCTTTTTATGCAGCTTTTAAATATACTCTATTAAAATATAGTGTATATATATTATATAGTTAGTGAAAACTAAACAAAATCAGTGATTTTAAAAGACTTTGCTGTAGTATTTTATATATATTGCTTATACTAAACCTTTTTGCCAACTTTCAGTTTAAGGACTCACTTTGACTTTGTTTATAGTGTTATACATCCTTTTTGGCATTGTGCATTGATTGATTGAGCTATTTTGCGACAAGCTTTGAATATCTTTTCTTTAAGTTCTTTTGAGTCTAAGAAGATTGCAAAATATTTCACAAAGTTACTCAAAGAAGTTCGCTTTAGTTTGAAAGTCTTCACAAATTCTGCTCCTGTTTTCACATTCTTTTCCTACATTTTCTTTTCTTTATTTATGCTCTACTTTTTTTTTGCTTTATTTTAAATTTTTTTTTTAGTTTTTCCGCTTTTCAGTCTGTTGGCTTTGCAGCTGTGTCGCTTCTAATTGGCCATAATAAATATCATAATAAATTATGCTCACTTTAAGTATATAATTTATATTAGCCCAAAATAAATTTCAACTGCAAATTGGCTAACAGAACTTGGTCAATTCGCTTGGTCAGCAGCACTTTGGAGCCTCATTTTGTTGGATTGTCGCTTTTTAAAGTACTTTTTTTGTTGTAATTGTTGCAGTTGTATAACATTTAGCGAGGTTTGCTTTAACAGTTCTAATTTCTCTTACTCTTCTTTCTTTCTCTTTTCTTATATAGAAATTAACGTGCTGCAATTAAAAGTTGTCGCTAATTGCAAATTATATTTATGCTCTGCTTTTAACATGTTTTTCCAGTGAAACCAGTTTATTGTTGTTGTTGTTCTTTGTTGTTTGTTGTTGTTGTATTTGATTATTGGTATTTATTGCTGTTTATTGAACTACCCACGTAAATAGCTGCATGTTTATAGACAAGTTGAGTAATTGCAATATAAATGCAAAGCTCAATGCACTCAATGAACAGATTCAGATTCAGATGCAATTTTTCAGTTGCCACCGATGCACATGGATAAATTGAAAAAAGACAGACTGAGAGATTTTGAAAGAGATGAGTGAAAGAGAAGGAGAAGGAGAGTTGAAGGGCACAGTGAATAGGTTTATTCAAAAGCAAGTTGCATGCACAACATTGCAATGCACTTCAGATGCCAAAAGGCAGCCAAATACCTGAACCTTACAGATGCAACCCAAAGCAGAAGCAGCACACCCACAGCAACAGGAGTTTGAGTTGAAGTTGTTGTTGAAGTTGAAGCTGCAGCTAAAGGCTGATATACTGACTGTGACTGCTGCTCCAATAGCACTGTGGCACTTTAACCTCGAAGCGCTTTGGCAGCTACGCATCAGGAGTATGCTAGGAGAAGCATAATCCTGCCAGTTCCATGCCATTCCACTTTCTACCTCTCCTTTCACTCTCTCTCTCTCTCTCTCTCTCTCTTTCTGGTGACTCTCTGGTGATTATGTCTGAAGTGGATTGTACTCAGTGTGGCATGTAGAAAAAGGTGCACAAAGAGCTCAACTTGAGTATGAGGACAAATGCTCAGTGCATTAATTAAAATCAAAATTGTGCCCACTTGCACATATGAATGAATAAATGAATGAGTGAACGAATGCACTGAATGCATATATATATGTATATACGAATAAGTGAGTGAGTGAGTGTGTAATGTACTCAGTCGTTTTACACACATAATGAACTAAGGATATGCTTATAAAAATAAATACAACTCATATTTCAAAGAAGCTTTTGCTTTCATATTGACAAAGAACATTAAATAATATTTTATCCTTTTTGGACTATATCAAAGTTGACAATCGAAGCAAACTTAACTGCTGCTACTTATTTTATGAAATGAATTATGCTGTACTTATTGTTGTTTTTCATTTCGAAAACCATTTTTCAACAGAGAGAGTGTGAGAGAGAGAGACTGCATAAAATCAGCTTTTAGCTTTTTAATTACAAAAGTAAATTTCAAATGCAATGCATATGTTATCCTTGTGAATAAGTCAGACCATTGTTACTATGCAGCTTATGCAGCTGACTAAAGGAGTACCAGGTCCTTTAGCTATCAACAGAATACAAATAAATACCAGCAACAAAAGCAGTAACAAACTGCAGCTAAGCGTCTATCAGTTTTGAGCCAAAAACCCTTTAATTTCTGCTTCATGTGTTGCACACATTTCGGTTAGCCAAATATTTATATATGTGTATGTGTGTGTGTGTGTGTGTGATAGTATGAATGTATTGCCTGCATGACTGAAGCCATTTTATTTATATATATGAAATCTCTAAATCGAACATCATCATATTTTGCATTCAATTTTCAAGCTTGTTTGTTAAGAGTAGAAAATAACCCAAAATTGAAGCTAGTAAGAAAAAAGTTGTGTGTGACAGAGAGAGAGAGGGGAGTGTGAGTGGTGGATATAAGGATCAATGCACTGGCAACATCAAATTGGAAAAACTGAGAGAACATTTTCATATTCATAGGGGCTGCTCTTGCTATATGGCAAAGGCCAAATTCGCATACAAATTGTTTATTTCCACATGAAGCTAAAGGAAACCGGCATGGCATAGACAGTGGGCGTAACAGAGGGAAGGGGGAGGCGGATAAATATGTGGGATATATGAAAGCTAGTTGCTTGTTGCAGCATCTGCATAAGCTGTGACGACTCAATTTGGCCAAAACCAAACAGCCAAGTGTGGAACGCCAGCTCCAAATTGAGACAATATTTGCACACACGTTACACATACGCCACGTTGCACGTTCTATATTCTATCTCTTTCTTCCTGTGTGTTTTTGGTGTCTATAAACGAACATTTTTGCATGCTATTGGCTTAAGCGGAAGGGGTACTTGCTTTGAGTGTATGTGTGTGTTAGTTTGCCGTATAGGGAGGGGCAGGTAGGGTCTATGTTCCGTATGAAATGAAACCACGTAACAAAATGATTGCATTTGCCAACAGCGGAGAACGCGAATAAATTTTGGGCGCTGACATTGCTCCGACAGCTTACAGTGGGTGTAGTATTCGTGTGGGTGTGTGTGTGCTTTGTGTTTATGTATGTGTCTGTGTGTGTGTGTGTGTGCTTGGGTATATGCCTGATTGCATGTTGTTAGTATTTGCCCAATGATGACTCATTTGCAGAGGCAACGCTTAACGCTTTAATGAGTTTTTTGGCCACATTTAGTGCAATTCATGCAGAAATTTGTAACTTTTCGCAAGGATATCAAATGGAAATCCATACAATTTAATGGCGTATAATTTCAATTGCCCTGCAACCCCCTCTCTGTGCACGCCTCTGTTGGTAGCTTGCCTTAAAACCGTTTTAAACTCATTTTCATATTGATTTCATTTGTGTTTTTGGTGTTGCCTCAGCGTATGGCAAACTATATGCCACATTGTGTCGCATCGAGAGTCATATTGACACTTAAATGAGACTCATTTACATTAATGTCAACACACGCACAATTACACATACACACACAAACACATATAGATAAAAAGATTGTATGTATGTAAAAGTGAGAGAGTTCTACACGAACTGCTTTATATTCAGCATAATATCTATAGCCTTGTGGGTTTGCCTTTTGTCTTCTTCAATCGCTGTTTGTCCTTGCCATCTTTATCCTTGTTGCTGTTCTTCTCGCTGTGATTGTTGTTGTGGCTGTTGCTGTTGTTGTCAGCGTCATTATTCGCGCCATTATTCCTGTGGAAGTTATCTCACAGCGTGACTTAAAAGTTAAGCGTATTCATTATATCCTTTGTGGCTGTTTTGCCACGTACAGGACGAACACCTCACGCTCTCTCCGTATCTCTCTCTTTCTTACTTTGTTTTTTTATGCTTGCAGCTGTTGTTGTCTGCCTGTTGCCGCGCCTTTGTTTTATTTACTTTCACAAATTTGCGTTTCCTGCGGCAGCAGCAATAAAAATCCTTTTGTGCCTCATCTGCCTTCAAGGCTCAAATGTAACGCTATTTGGCCATTGCATAAATATACTGTACATATATATGTATGTATGTGTGCATATCCTTTATTTGTTATCCTTTATTTTAATGTCTGGCAATGCCTTAGCCGCTGCGCCCACTTTTAATGCTGATTAAGTTGCTGTCAGCGCGTTGCTTAATGTTGATTGCCACCGTTGCGCCTTGAGCCTCATACATTAAATTGATGTAACATACACACATAGACACAAACTGAATTTAATCTCTAACTAGTTAAAGTTGCAACGTTGCAATTTACTTAGCAGTAGGGGACCTATTGAGGAGCTGTTAAGGAGCTCAGCTGCTGTCATAAACAGCTTCACATTAGCTTGACAAACTTTCAACAACTGTCAATGCTGATTACCCGAAGTAGTAGTAGTAGATGCAACATCATAAGCAACATCAATAGGAACATCACTTGCACAGTTGCACTGTCAACTCTGCTACACTTAATATACACACATACAACACACAACACACAACACATACAGAGCACATGCAAGTGGCTGGTACTCACATTAATAATGCCTGAAAGAGTTTGTTGCCTTTTGCTATGCGCACAAAAGTATGCAGCAAAAGCTGTAACTTATGACTGCCACACACACACATGCATATATACTAACTCACAAACACTCACACACATTCATAAAGTTGCGTTATGTGGTTGCTATCTTTACTGTTTTAGCAATTCATATGCCAGCTGTGCGCTTATTTATGCTTGCAAGTTTTTGTGTAATCAACTCATACCCTAACACCTTCTGCCATATAAGGGGTATATTAGCTTAAAGTTTAATTCAAATAAAAAGAAAAATATATAGATTGTCACAAATGTTAACTAATATAAGTAATGCTTATATATGTTTTAGTCTATATAATTCATAAATAATAAATGGAACACTTTTTACCCAACAGTTTCTTGCATGAAACTTTTAAGAGCTGCTTTTAAATAGCATTCAACACCTTTTAGTACAGGTTTATAGATTATGTGCTTTAGATTGGAGGAATATAAATTACATGGGCTATACCTTTAGTTAACTTAGGGTTGAGAGCATAGGGCAAATAGTCTACTTTGAAAGGAGGCAAAGTGTGGGAGTAGCCAGAATTGTTTTCCATTATGCATTTGTATGTTTAAGTTCACAGTGTCTACAAGTCGAGCAATTTCTTTTTATCATGGCTAATCCAGCACAATAAGTATATATTGTATATAGTCTATGTATATAGTTGTTGTTGATGTTGCTGATCTGCAAAAAGTTAATACTCTGGTTGTGTCCTTTGACATGCGAGAAAGAAAGTTGTAACTTTTTGTGGGGGGTTTAAGCTTATGACAAAATTTAACAGAATTTAACAAAAATTGACAAAAGGAAATCGAACGAAATATTTGTAAAAGTATATAACTGTATATATATATATATATATATATATATATAACTTTGTGTATACATATATATAATATTATTCCTTGTCTAATGTTTAACAAGTCGCTCTTAAGATTGAAGTTGAATGGCAAGTGGAAAATAGAAAATGCTGAAGGAAAACCAGCTGCCAATTAGTGTAAAGCAATACAATTATCTCTTTGTTATGTTTTTCTGTATAATTTGATGTACTGTGACATTGTTTGTCTGTCATTTTGTCAATTATTGTTGTTAATTAGATGTTTTCTTTCAGATACCTTATCATTAACTATGCTAAATTAAGGTGCTAAATTAATTGATTGGCTATTGTTTGTTTGTTTCTTTCTTCGTTTAGTTTCTTTCTTTGTTTGTTGTTGTTGTTGTTGAAACACTTAAAGCTGAGTTTGTTATTATTGTTGCAATTGATGTTGGTGAGCTAAAAGGTAAATAAGAGTCGTTATTCTTCCGTTTTAACGGCCACTTTTAGCACACACTTAAGCGGATTACATTACTCATACGTCCCTTATGCTTTATACTGTATGTCCTGCAATTGCTCAACATTTCAACAGTACAACTGTTCAACTGTATAACTGTACAATTGTCCTGCTATTCACGCCTGTTGCTATATCACACTAAGCCAATGGCAACTGCCATTGCATTCCATTTCATTCCATTATTGATAATGGCTGCCATTGTTTCAGCTGTGAAGCTCCTGCTGTTGTGCCACATTCACTTGACTGACACACACACTCGCTCCCTTTCCCTCTCTCAATCTGTGTTTATAGCTGCTACAACAGCAGCTTTGTCTTTGCTCTGTTTGTTGCTTCTGATAATACCCTCGAGATGCAAGTTGCATATTAAAGGGTAGCAACAAATTATGTAAATTTCAATAATAGGATTATGCTGAAGACCAGCCCGAAGCAAGTAAAGAGAATTGAAATTGTTAAGAGAGTAGAAATTTAATACTCTATGCAATGATTTAAAAGCGAAAGCAGTGGAAATGTGACAGGTGAAAAGTGTTTTGTAATGGAAGATAATTAGTAAGAAAAGGAAAAGCAGATGCTGAACTCAGCAAAAAATACTTTTTAGCTGGAGTCGGTAATGAGGTAAATTGTATAAAGAGAGAGTGTATATGGGACTATCTTATAATTTCTAGAAATACATGCAACTTGCAAGGACTTTCAAGGAGTTTAATCATATGCTTTACTTTACTTTTGTTACTATACAATGGCTTGATATATTGGCTTAAACTTTCTTATACTATAGGGTATCTTACTAGTCGAGTATACCCCTTCTATACACATATCTTGCTGTTGCTTGTTGGGGTCATTAGCAAAGCTCATAGCGTACATTGTGCTGCATGTATTGACGCTGCATGTGCAGAAAATGCTTTCAATTAATTGACAGCTGAAGCGAACTTTTCAACAATCTTCCACTATACACTGTAAACTATATACTATAAATTTATATATATGTGTGTTTGTATATACGATTATTTACACAGAGTAGTTGGTAAAGGAGCTGCTACATGTTGGCAATTTAGTTTAGTTGAAGCAATTTATTTAAATCGCATTTGCAGTCCGGAAAATAAATGCGGCACTTTTCTGCTCAATATTTCATAGGGAAACTGCATAAATTTGCCATAAAAGTGTTAAAGAACGTTAAGATGGTATTAACATAAGTATAGTAACTATAAAATGACTTTACACACACACACACACATATTATTATATACACATAAATAAACTCAATGGGATTTGCGCTTCAGTGCGCACTCGTACTTACTTTCGTCCTTATAGTCGTCCTTGTTTCTGGGCACTTCGCCTGTAGAAGTTGTGAGTTGCTTTGCTTGGGTAACATACATCAACATGCGGGTGTATATTTATATGTGTGTATGTGTGTGTTGTAAGCAGTTTGTGGTTTAGCAGTACAGTAGAAGCAGTTGGAAAATGGCGGCAGCAGACAGTGGCAACAGATTTCCGTTAGCTATTGTTTCCTTGATTAAGCGTTGCCATATGTTGCGAGTGCCTTTGCTGTCACAAAACTTAATTGCAAACAATGCAACACAATGCCACAAAGTGTGGCTACATGTTAAGAGGAATTACTGCGAGGAAGGGAGGGGTGTTGAGTGGTATAACAACCCATCGCTTAATCCCTCCCTTTGATCTATAACCGCTAGCAATGTTTATCATTTGAGATTCTGCGAGTACAAAGCGCTCAGTTGCACTTCAATTAACTTCAAGAGCTTAACAAAAGCAAAACTTATATAAATGCAGATACACAAATACACTCACAAAACACACACACAAACACTCACAAATATTACTACAAAGCAGTAGCATACAATAGACAGATAGTTAGTTACAGTAAGCATACAAATTGTTGACCCATTTTTATGCCTTTTTTCTTTCTTTGTAAAGTTTTTGCTCCTATTATAGCATACTTAGCACAAGGGCTAAGGACATGCTTTGATCCTTAAAGAATAATTTATAACTACTAAGAACTTTAAACACAATCATTAGACATTTTGTAATGGTGTCAGCAATTGCATTGAAGTGCTAGATCTTAATATAGATGCGTTAGCTTGCAGCATTGTGGCAACATTAATTGTTGCAATTGTCTTATTGATTTTGTGTCATGGCATAAGAAAAACTTTTTGGTTTGCCTCTAGACTTGCCACGTCTTCGAAAAAAATAGAAAATAAAAAACGCAATTAAATGAAAATGTCAGCCAGTTGACAGTGGCAAATAAATTTCAACGATACGCGCCAATTGCCACATGCCACAAGCCACTAATGGAGCGATTCTTGTCGGAAGTCCAAAGTCTAACTTCAAGTTATATGCTTAGACATCAGCTTGGATTTAAAAAGCTGCTGTTTCTTTTATATCTACTGCTGCTTCCTTTTATTTTTGTTCTTCTTTAACACTCGCAAGTTATAGCAGTGTGTGTGTGTGTGTGTGTGTGTGTGCGTAGTCAGAGTGCAGCTATGTGTCTGCTATACGACTCCATCATGATTTGCATTTAAATTTATATATACTAAGCGTACTCACATACACACATATATATACACACACACAAATCATGCATATATATCTATATATATATAAAGTCATGTATATATATATATATATATATATATGCATAATATATGGCTGCTTTGGGGCTAAAAACTTGCTGTTTCAGTGTCTTGTCTACGACGAGTATTGCCTGGCACTTAAAGTCCTTGGACGGGCTATAAATTTTACATTGGGCTATAAGTATACCGTTAACATCGTTTGAAAAGTGCTTGAAACTTTTAAAAATATGCTTTATGTATATATATTATATATATGTTCCGGTTTGTTATTGAGCTATTTGATATATATGTTCGTTTATTGCCTCATAATTATATATGAATTATCTCATTAAACTATTTATGAACTTTTAAAAATGTTAACAAAATGAATCAGAATAACTCAATTTGTTAGGGAGAACGGAATAGACTGAGCTTTAATATGTTTAAAATATAGTTTATAGCATTCTTAAAGGTTGTTCTAAGTAGGATTTACGCCGAGTCTTCAAGATAAACTTAAAGTAATTGCCAGGTAAGTGCTGCTCAAGCCTAGGAAGAGCCTCAAGGAAGGAGCTTTAAATCGAACTAAGCTATCTATTTTAGTAATTTTTGAGCTTTGCTTTTTTTTGTAATAGTTCTATTAATTGTTTAATATAAAAGCTTCTATTAATGCTTTAAACAACTTTCCAAATGCATTGCTTAAAGTTATTAGTCTGAGCTGATCTGTAAGTAAACGAAATGAAAACTGTTTTCAAGGCAAACCTTAACTCAAAAAGCGACTTGCTAGAGTATCCTTAAGGACGCACAATTTCCGCTCAATTTGCTTAACTTTCAAGCTTCAATTCTATTAAGTGATTAATATTAAAGCTTCTATTCATACCTTTAGCTGCCTTCGAAGGTTCATTACACAAAGTTGTAGCAAGAATCCTTTTTAATATTCAATCGAAATCTGTGAATTTCACTGAATTTTGTTCCATTGTTACATGTCGCTTTGGTTCGTTGTTGCTTGTCGCTTGTTGCTTGCAGTTCCTGTTACATTTTACATTTTGAATTTTGTCACGCCTCTGGCACATTTTTAATTTGTACACCATGTTGCAAGTCAGCTTGAAAGCGATACATATATATATATATATACATATAAACAGAACAATACACCAAACGTTGCCTGCATCCTGCGTTCTTCTCAGCTCTTTTAGCTGCTTCAGTTGCTTTCCACAAAAGGATGCGTTGCTATTGCAAGTGTTTTCGACTGCATATTCTATGCATATTCTATGCAAACAAGCAGGATTACCAGTGAAGGGGCAGGACATGCAGCACATGCAACATGTAGAATTGCTGCCGTTCAAACTCAATTGCATTGCAATGTGCCTGTATTGGTGCTTGTGGTTGTGCCTCTGCCTGGGCAGCATAGTTGGCAGCAACTCGAGATAGTACACTATAGGCAGAAGGCAAGAGAGCCTGTGGACTGTAGACTACGTGGTGGTCGCTTTTCCTTTGTTGTCAGTGGCGCTTGCAGCGTTTTTCTAGTTGCATGTCCAACAAAAGTAGTTTAAGAGTTTTTAGCTGCTCGACAAGCAATATCCTTGCTTCTTCTTGCTGTTTTTGTTGTTGTTGTTGTTGTTATGCTTTTTTTCATGTATTTATTTCTTTGTGCTGTGGTCGCCTTGGCCTCGTTTCCTATTTCCTGTTTGTCTGCAACAATTGTCCTCGTATTTATTTATCTAGTCAACCATTGCGTATACGTGATATTTTAGCTTTAATTCCACGTTAATGCTTACTATGTGAACTAAACTAAGCTGCTGCTGTTAGCTCTTAGCTGAAATTAATTTGCTGCAAACTGTTTACCGTATTCTATATCAAAATCACACACAAACACACACACACGCACACACCTTGTCACTTAATAGGCTGCCACAGCGAGCACTTAAGTTGCTTCAACACAAAAAAAAACTCAGTGTTTTATCAACTTATATAAATGTGTGTGTGAGTGGTCATGTGTTGCCTTTTGTCGTCATCTGCTTGAAAATGCCCCCAAGGCGCCGAAAGCAACTGCCACAGTGAGTGCCACAGCTGCAGACACACTCATTCGGCAAACATTACGTATACGCAACGTTGTTTCCACAAGCCAAACTAATGCGCTTTTAATGCAGCAGCAGCACCACCAAAATGCCTGTCTGCAGGTGTGCCCAGACTATATTATTGTTATTGTTGTGCCACTAATGTTAATGTTTAAACCAAAAGGCACAAAGCAAAAGAAAATCATTTTGTTTTTCTCTTTTTATTTTTCTCTTTGTTTTTTTTCTGATTCCTTATTGTGTCTAGACCGGAAACAACGGCAGCATAGCATTTCCGGCACGCGAAACTTGTCTAACAAAAAAAAATAACAAAAACATTTTTATTGCATTTAACCTGTTTGTCTGTGAGTTGGCCACGCCCTAAGCCTTGTTCAACACGCCAACAGTTTTATGAGCAAATTAGCAAAATTTATGGAAATTAACTTTAACATGTGTCAACAGGAGCTCTTGTCCCCTTCCCCTTCCACACTCCTAATGGGTAAACACTTTCCCTTAAGTAACTGAGGAAAGCTTCGAGTTATTTATTATTATTATCCTTTTGTGTATTTGCTTTGTTCCTGTTGATTTAAGCAAAGCCTTTGGCGCTGTGTTGCTGTCCTTGTTCTTGTCTCTGCCTCTGCCTCTGCTTCTGCTTCTGTCTCTGCCTCTGTGAGTTATATTTTGATTGTATGTGTGTGTTTTTGGTGTATGTTGTGCAATCTCCATATTATCCATATATATTTAAAGTCTCATCGTGTCCGTTGCTCAAAGCTAATTAAAAACCAACAACAGCAACAACAACTTGGCTCAAACTCATCAAAGCAAATTGGCCAAGTGACAATAATGGGCTGCCTTATGTTGATCAATTTTCATTAACAAACGTTCAGCCCCCAGGCAGCCAACTACCAGTGCCACTACCGACCCCTTCGACTTACCCATGCGCTGCTTAAAACAAAGTAAATTTCAAAAATCCTGACTCCTGCTGCTGCTTCTTCTGTTTCTGTTCCCTCTGCTGCTTCTGCTGTCCATTCCCAGAGCTGCCCTTGGACTCAAATTACATGGGAAAAAATAAAAGGTTGAAATATGTCAGTCGACTGAAAAGATACCCTGTCACCTGTGTACACACTTACACCTACCCACACACACACCTATACACAGTGTAATATAAGGGATGAAGCTGCGAGTAATCGAAATTTCTATAAGCAAATTGAGTAGCTTTTCATATGGCGTTGGGCGCATATATACATGTAGATATGCCATGAATAGTTGATTGAATACTGTATATATATTTATAACTGTTACATACAGCTCTATAAGGCGTATATACCCGTTTTTATTAGACAACTTTTAATGGGTTTTTGTGTATAAAAATTACAAGAAAAATTTATAAAGAAATTTTTTTTATAGAAAAAGTTATGTGGCGCGCTCATTAGTTGTGCTCAGAGAAAGAGAGCAACAAAGTGGGCTGCTTGGCCACGCCCAATTGCTGAGTTATATTAAATTTTGTATAAAGCGTTGAGCGTGTTTGACTTTATACAGCTTTTGTTTTAATTTGTTTGTTTTTGCTTTGAGCCCTAAAAAAATTTGTATCAAATAAAGTCACAAAAGCAAAAAACGGTGCAAAGCGAAAAGCGTAGAGGGCAGACAGGCGCAGGATATATGTGGGTGGCTGGGATCCTTTTTATATTACATACAGACATACATACACACACACATATATATATATATATATATATATGTATATATATATATCAGGTAGCACTGAGAATGGCGCTACTTAAAAAAGTTTCACGCTGTCTCGTAAAATTCGTATGTTTACGGCATTCACAACAGCTACAGCTTCAACCCTTTTGAATTCATATCAACACATGTACACAGTGACATCTACACCTACAAACATCCACCCACCTACAAACAGACACCCACCCACACACACACATAGACATAGACAGCCAGCTGGTGTGTGTTACATGTAGAAAAATTTGGCTGGCTTCCTAAATTTGACAGCCCATTCGAGTTGTGTGTATTTGGTTAGGGCTTATGGTGTGTAGGTTTTCTTTGTGTGTGTGTGTGTGTGTGTGTGTGTGTTGATAGGTTTTAGCAGTCAACCAAATGATGCCATTTTGGCAAAATCGAAGCCATATATCATCACTGTCTTTCCAATATTAATGTCTCTGTGTGTGTGTGTGTTGTGTGTACTTGTATTACAGGTACCTTAGGCTGGCTTCTATCCACACCTACCCCCTATTCATGTTGCCACCCAAAATTTTGAAACTTGTAATTGCTCAGCGCATGCAGGACGTCGAATTGTTAATTAGTTTTTCCCCTCATTAATTATGCATCCAAATTGCCAGAGAGCCGCGTTTCGAATTCTAATTAATGTCGTAAACTTAGCTTTCCATTGCACCACCAACAACACAACCAGCCCTCACAACCTTACCTCCAACTGCAACTAATTCACTTCTAATATTCATTATTTACCGGAAAAATACTGAAAATTTTATGCGATAATTTTCTCTACAATTTTTTGCAAATATTTTTGTAAAAAACTTTTAAAATTTGGAATTTGAAATGCAGTCGTAAAGCACTAGGAATTACTACATCTGTGAGTTGTATATATGTGTGAGTATGTGTGTGTGTATGAAGCATATCTGCTTGCTTGTAAGCTAATGTAATGGTATCTATAATGAGGTTACTTTAGCATATCTCTACCTTATTGCTAGATAGAAGCTAATGCCTTTAAGTTTTGCTCCTTAACATAATTGTTGAAAGTTCACTTAAGGCAAGTAGCTATGCAGCTTGATTATATATATTTGTAAAGTATATAATCTGTCGTAGTGTATGATATGGTAAATGATAAGGTGTATAATAGAGTTGGATAGAGTTGACTAGAGAAACTGTTTATATCCTGAGTGAAGTCAGCACTTCCATTCCCAAAACTATTTGCATCTTTAGTTGAACACTTAGACACTTAATCCAATTAGACTATGGGTAAGTCTTATCAGAATATATAGTAAATCTTGTACCATTTAGCCTGAATAGATTCCTAAATAAGTTTGGCAACGCTTTCTTAGTGTGTTTCTATATAAGATAAAGCATCGTTAAAAATCCATCCAGCTGCTTTGGCTAATTCTGCTCGTAAGGTGGCTTTATATGCACTGCAGCTCTTCTTCGCCCTTCTCTCTTTCTCACTCTCTCTTTCTCCATATCTCTCTGTTGCTTAATATAAACATTAGCTTTGGCTGTATCACACATCAATTGTTGCTTTCCATCTCTAGCTGAACTGAAAAATGCCATCGACGAGTGTTAAGAAGCTCTAAAGAAATGTATTTTCTTATTTCTTCAGCAGCGTTTCTCAGAATAGAATTCATTTATAGAGAATTCATTTATTGACACAGACAGATCAATTCTTCTGTACAAAAAATATCTTTAAATTCAATAATTTCTTTTGCTTATACCATAACATTCGTATAATGTGGCCATTAACTATAATTAAGGGCACATTATCTGCGGCTTATATAAAGTTGGCTAACGATTTAGCCCGTTTTTTAATTGTTGCCGTCAGCGTGTGAAAATTTAATAATTTCATGTTATGTTGACTTTTGCTGTCGTGCTGTAGGTATTTCTTGTTGTTGCTGTCGTTGTTGCATTTTAATTTTTTGTTGTACTTTTTTATTTTTTTTGTTTCAAGCTCGACGTAGCATGAAAAGAGCTCACATTTAGTTGGGCGCACGCTTGTTGAGTCCCAATCGTAGTTGCTGCATTTAGCTGCAGCTGCTGCACACCACATAACCCATACATACATATATATACATACATACATACATATTCATGCGAAGGCATACAACAATAATGTAAGCGCCGCTTGTCTGGCAACCGTCTCGACTTTGCATTTTTCATAGTGCGCTGCGCGTTGAAGCTGAAATTTTAATTAAACATGTTAACACTGCAATTAAAAGGCAGCTCAACGAGGCTTATAGGGTGGCTAAGGAGTTGCGAATGAAATGAGTGCTATCGAGTGGGAAAGAGAAAGGAATTTGTTACCCTTTTGGGTAGCATATATGAAGTTTTCAACTATAACCCCATTGCGTATACGTCATGTGGGCAATGGATTAAGAGTCGAAATTGATATTGAACAGAGCTTTTATGCAGTTTTCATATGTTTCACTTACACTCCACCCTATTAATATGGCATGTAAAATATTGACACTAATATGCCACACCCACTACAAGAATGCAACAGAAGTTGAGGTCAGTGTTGGTGAATGGCGCAAATGTCACATTTCTGTGCAACTAATTAAATGCACCAAATGTGCTTCGACATTAGCGAGCTACACATTGCATTGAATTTCATTAAATTTTCAATAGTCGTACGTGAGTGTCCAATAGTGTTATGCTGTCACGTAACGCCATTATATCAGACACACATTCATATGGACATATGGTCACACGATCTGCCACTGAAATCCATTAGTGTCCAGCTCATTCATACCCTTAGCTATTGGTTGCAGGTTGCAAGTATTGCAGTAAGTTAGCTATTTTTTGACTTTGGTTAGCTGTTTCAGCTTTATGTCAAAAGGACAACAGCAAAATAAAAAAAAAAATACTTTAAGATGGAAAAACCATTGATAAAATTTTCTTCTTTTTCCGGTTTATATATGAAAAGTTTTGCCTTCTTTCATATGAGCAACAAAATTAAATGAAATTAAAAACTGTCGGCGCTGGCCGCTGCTGAACTGTCGACATAAATTTGTGACAGCAAACGACAACAAGAAGATTTTTAATACACAAAAAAAAAATAACATAAAATTCACTAAATAAAAGCAGTATAGCAAGGGGTAAGAAGCGGCAGGGTATGTGTAATAAAATTCTATGGACTGTGAGAGCTTTGTGAGCGACTCCATAAAGTGTATATTGTGCCTGAGCTATGGGAGTTGACAGCAATCAAATGAGTCAGTGAATATTCCTTGCGCTCTATAAAGAGTTGCCTTAAATTATATCAGCCGATATCTGAAAGATTTTAAATTTATATATATATATATATATATATATATATATATATCCTATACGTGCATAGCAGCTAACAGTTGATTTCTCTCAGCAAATAAAATGCAGAAGTTTTTAGCTGTGGGAACAACTGCAAACAATTGTGTCCATTTACAGCGTATCTGTTAGTCGTTTATATTAAATTTGATTTACGTTCTTGTTTAATTAAGCCAAAACGGCAGCTTTGAGATTGTCAGCAGCTGTGACAGATTTGGTACAACTTGACAGCGGG
Organism: Zygothrica quintamaculata; assembly: GCA_037044455.1. Classification (NCBI taxonomy): domain Eukaryota; kingdom Metazoa; phylum Arthropoda; class Insecta; order Diptera; family Drosophilidae; genus Zygothrica; species Zygothrica quintamaculata. The sequence continues at coordinate 28,950 of JBAMBS010001015.1, read as the reverse complement.
GCGTATGCGTCATATGTGTACAGTGGCGTCGACCAGGAAAAGACTGGAATAGAATTGAAAAATCTCTATGAATATCATATACTATGTAAAAAATAAGTTAACGTTTAACTAAATTTAATATGAAACTGTTTTTAAGCTCCCGTTTCTACCGACCTTCCTCCCGCTTTCCCTTTATGATTTGTTGTATGCGCCGCTGTCTATGTGGGTTTCTGTGTAAAAGCGTTGCCTATTTTTAAGCGCTAACTTAATTTATGGTTTACTCTATATGACCGTGCGTGTGTGTATGTGTGTGTATAACTATATACACCATCATGTGTGTGCGTGTAAATCAATTGGTAACTCGCTTTAACTTGGCTCCTTTACTTATCTCTCTTCCACAGGCGATGCAGCGCACCGATGATAATTGAATAGAGAGATTAATTGCGCTGTGGTTTGTTTGCCATTCAAACCACACACACATACACATACACACACATTACTACAAGTACACAGAGGACCATAGATAGCGAGAGAGAGAGAACAAAATATCCTGACTGAAAGGGAACGTCTATAAGGAAGGATAATCAAGTGTTTAGCTACAATGCAAACAAAGTCCAGTCTGTGGCAGTGGTTGCTATTGGCGCTGCTGATGCAGCTGGCATGCCACATAGGACACATCCATGGATATTTAATCATTGTACATGAGGATACACCAACGGGTGCTGTCGTCTTTAATGCCTCCGTTTATAAGCTAGGATCGGAGCGTCATTATAAAATCAATGCACATAAGTCAGCCAACTTTGTGCATCATCTAGTCGCTGTCAGTCATAAGGATGGCCAAATCCAGTTAAAGAAGTCACTCAAATGTGATGGCATCTATTATCCCAATCTGTTTACCTTCTATGTGGACTCCACATCGCATCGTCTGAGGTCCATTGATTATTATAGTCTGCCCGTGCGTATATTCATCTCGGGTCATAACTGTAATGAGGATAGACGCATTGAGGAGGAGCTCCATCATCATCATCACTATGAAGAGGAGGATAACACTGGCTACTCCAAGCGCAGACGTCGTCGTCGCGATGTTCAACAGCTACAGCAGCTCGATGGAAATCAACTGGAGCAAGCCTACAGTGAGAACAGCACAGACTTTCGTCCCGGAGATCTCATCTTTGGGAACAGCTTCGATAATGAGATGCGGCATCGTATACTCAGTCGTAAGCGACGTGGCATCTCCGATGATCCCCTGCAGCTGCAGCCCGCTCTACATAGACGCGTGTCCGATGCCAGACAATGGATCTCAGAGACTTATGCGTCCTATGCCATACACACCACAGACAAATGGAATCAAATCTGTCTACGCAAATCGCAGTTCATCAACAATCTGAATGCTTTCCTGCCCAAAACCGTGTGCCAATACTGCAAGGTGAACTTCCTGGATGTGAACGATGAACGCTTTGCGATTGAGCATCAGAATAGAGATCTGGTGGCCAGTCGTGATGTCTGTATTCACGAGTCCATGTGGAAGGTTAGCATTACCTTCAATATACGTTGTAATCGCAACGATATTGTGGACTCGGATCATCGCCTGAAGATCGTTTATCATCATCAGGAGTTCAATGATACGGATATAGCGAAGCGTGTTAGGCGTGAGCTGCGTAATCAATCACCCTACTTCGAGCAGGCGCTCTACGTAGCCTCTGTGCTGGAGGAGCAGCCAGCGGGTGCTGCAGTCACCACAGTTCGTGCACGTGATCCAGAGGATTCTCCCGTCGTTTACTCGATGGTTTCTTTGCTCGATTCTCGTTCGCAGTCCCTCTTCAAGGTGGATTCACGAACGGGTGTAGTAACCACATCAGCTGGCTTGGATCGAGAGCTAATGGATGTGCATTACTTTCGAGTAGTGGCCACAGATGATAGCTTTCCACCACGAAGTGGCACAACTACGTTACAAGTGAATGTGCTGGACTGCAACGATCACAGTCCGACCTTTGAGGCGGAACAATTTGAAGCAAGCATACGAGAAGGTGCCACAGTTGGATCCACTGTAATAACACTACGTGCCACGGATCAGGATATTGGCAAAAATGCCGAGATTGAGTATGGCATCGAGAGTACTACAGGTAAGTCTTTAGCTGATCTTAACCCGTAGAATTTCCCTTTATGTTGTTTATGATCCTCCCTAACAGATGGTACGGGTACAGCACAAGATCAGGAGATGCCCATTTTTCGCATCGATTCCCGTTCCGGTGTAATCTCTACGCGCAGCAGTCTGGATCGAGAGACAGCAGACAGTTACCATCTGCTGGTAACCGCCTCAGATATGGCAGCGGCGCAGAGCGAGCGCAAGACCGCAACAGCCAGTGTCCTGGTAAAAGTCCTCGACGACAATGACAACTATCCGCAGTTCAGCGAACGCACCTACACCGTCCAGGTGCCAGAGGATCAGTGGGGAGATGATAATACAGTGGCACATATACGTGCCACAGATGCAGATCAAGGCAATAATGCGGCCATACGATATGCGATCATTGGTGGCAATACTCAGTCTCAGTTCTCCATTGATTCCATGAGTGGAGATGTCAGTCTGGTGAAGCCATTGGATTACGAGAGTGTTAGAAGCTATCGGTTAGTCATACGTGCCCAAGACGGAGGTAGTCCCTCGCGTAGTAACACCACCCAGCTGTTGGTCAATGTCATCGATGCCAACGACAATGCACCACGTTTCTACACATCACAGTTCCAGGAAAGCGTGCTCGAAAATGTGCCCGTGGGTTACAACATCATCAGAGTACAGGCCTATGATTCGGATGAGGGGGCCAATGCGGAAATTAGCTATAGTATTTCGGAACGGGATGACAATTTTCCATTGGCTGTCGATCCACGTACTGGCTGGGTGCAGACCATCAAGCAATTGGATCGGGAGGAACAGAGTCGCTATGCGTTTCAAGTGGTCGCCAAAGATGGCGGTGTGCCACCGAAGTCAGCCAGCTCCTCCGTGGTTATAACAGTACAAGACGTGAATGACAATGATCCCACTTTCAATCCGAAATATTACGAGGCAAATGTAGGTGAAGATCAGCCACCAGGCACACCAGTAACCACTGTAACTGCCACAGATCCTGATGAGGATTCACGTCTGCATTATGAAATCAGTACAGGCAACACACGTGGACGTTTCGCTATCACCTCGCAGAATGGACGTGGCTTAATAACCATAGCTCAGCCACTGGATTATAAGCAGGAGAAACGTTTTTTGCTTACGGTGACAGCCACGGATTCTGGTGGACGCTCCGATACGTCCACAGTACATATAAATATCACAGATGCCAACAACTATGCTCCGATCTTTGAGAATGCTCCTTACAGTGCGTCTGTGTTTGAGGATGCACCAGTGGGTACCACTGTGCTGGTGGTTTCAGCGACAGACAGCGATGTGGGTATCAATGCACAGATAACCTATTCCCTGAATGAGGAGAGCATCAATGGCTTAAGTAATCCCGATCCGTTTACCATTAATGCACAAACTGGTGCCATTATAACAAGTGCACTACTGGATAGAGAAACCTCCAGTGGTTATTTGCTGACGGTAACTGCCAAGGATGGTGGCAATCCCTCGCTCAGTGACACCACCGACGTAGAAATTAGTGTAACGGATGTGAATGATAATGCGCCAACGTTTAAGAATCCGCTTTACCAATCCTCCATATTGGAGGATGCACTGGTGGGCACCTCAGTGATACAAGTCTCGGCCAGTGATCCGGATATTGGACTGAATGGACGTATAAAATATCTGCTCAGTGATCGGGATGTAGAGGATGGCTCATTCGTCATCGATCCCACATCGGGCACCATACGCACCAATAAGGGATTGGATCGGGAGAGTGTGGCCATGTACCATTTGACTGCCATTGCTGTGGATAAAGGCTCACCACCGCTATCCAGCACAGTTGAGGTGCAAATTCGCCTGGAGGATGTCAATGATTCACCACCAACTTTTGCATCGGATAAGATAACACTTTATGTGCCGGAGAATTCTCCTGTGGGTTCAGTGGTTGGCGAAATACACGCCCATGATCCCGATGAAGGTGTTAATGCAGTGGTGCACTATTCCATTATCGGTGGTGATGATTCCAACTCCTTTTCACTGGTCACACGACCTGGCTCTGAGCGTGCCCAGTTGTTGACTATGACAGAGCTGGACTATGAATCCTCCCGGAAACGTTTCGAGCTGGTGGTGCGTGCGGCTAGTCCACCCTTGCGAAATGATGCACATATCGAGATTCTTGTTACTGATGTGAATGACAACGCTCCGGAGCTACGCGATTTCCAGGTGATCTTTAATAACTTCCGTGATCATTTCCCAAGTGGCGAGATTGGCAGGATTCCGGCCTTTGATGCCGATGTCAGTGACAAGTTGAACTATCGCATTCTTTCTGGTAACAATGCGAATCTCCTACGTCTTAATAGCAGCTCTGGTGGACTTATACTCAGTCCACAGTTGAATACAAATGTGCCCAAATTCGCAACGATGGAAGTGTCCGTCTCGGATGGCATCAATGAAGCAAAAGCCATAATGCAGCTATCCGTCCGTCTAATCACTGAGGATATGTTATTCAACTCCGTAACAGTGCGTCTGAATGAGATGACTGAGGAAGCGTTTCTATCTCCATTGCTCAACTTCTTCTTAGATGGCTTGGCTGCTATTATTCCCTGCCCCAAGGAGAGTATATTCATCTTTAGCATACAGGATGATACGGATGTTACCTCACGTATACTCAATGTTAGTTTTTCCGCAAGGCGTCCCGATGTTTCCCACGAGGAGTTCTATACGCCGCAATACCTGCAGGAACGCGTCTATCTCAATCGAGCGATCCTCGCCCGACTAGCGACTGTTGACGTATTACCTTTTGATGACAATCTGTGCGTAAGGGAACCCTGCCTTAATTTCGAGGAGTGTCTAACAGTGCTTAAATTCGGCAACGCTTCAGAGTTTATACACAGCGATACAGTTTTATTCAGACCTATTTATCCAGTGAATACGTTTGCCTGCTCCTGTCCGGAAGGCTTCACGGGCAGTAAGGAACATTATCTCTGCGACACAGAGGTGGATCTTTGCTACTCTGATCCCTGTCAGAATGGAGGCAGCTGTGTACGTCGGGAGGGCGGATATACCTGCGTGTGTCCCGACTCTCATTCGGGTCCAAATTGTGAAACGAACATCAGCAAATTGCGTCCTTGCATGTCGGATGCCTGCGAGGGTGGCTTATCCTGCATGAATAACTATCTGAGCTCTCAGCCGCCACCATACACATCAACCTGTGAGTTACGTGCTCGATCTTTCTCCCGCAACTCCTTCCTGACATTCGAAAGCCTAAAGCAGCGTCATCGCTTCAATCTGAAGCTGCGCTTTGCCACTGTCCAGGACAATGGATTATTACTCTACAATGGACGCTACAATGAACTACACGACTTCATTGCATTAGAACTTCTGGATGGACACATGAGCTTCTCATTTTCCCTGGGAGATCATAGCGAGAGCGTCAGCCTCGTACAACCCACAAAAGTATCTGATGGAAAATGGCATGAGGTCGAAATCATTTACTTCAATCGAACTGTTACTTTAGTATTGGACAAGTGTGACACAGCGATTGCCCTGTCTGGTCAGCTAGGCGCTCCCTGGAACTGTGCCAATCAAACTACGCTGAAGCTGGACAAGCGCTGTGCCCTTCTAACCGAAACCTGTCATCGTTTCCTGGATCTAACAGGACCTCTACAAGTGGGTGGACTACCCCGTATACCAGCACACTTCCCGGTGGCTAATCGCGACTTTGTGGGCTGCATATCAGATCTGCGTATCGATGAGCGTTATGTGGATCTCAACTCGTATGTGGCAGATAATGGCACCATTTCGGGTTGTCCACAGAAGTCGCCGCTTTGTGCCTCAGAGCCCTGCTTTAATGGCGGCAGCTGCCACGAAGGCTGGAGCACCTACACCTGCGAGTGTCCTGAAGGCTACGCGGGTAACAAATGCCAGGACAATATACCTGCTCCCTGGCGTTTCTCTGGCGATGGCAGCCTTAGCTTCAATCCGCTCCTTCGTCCCATACAGCTGCCCTGGGTAACATCATTTTCACTGCGCACACACCAGGAGGATGCTTTCCTAATGCAGATACAGATTGGCCAGAACAGCTCGGCGGTGGTCTGCCTCAAGCATGGAGTACTCTATTATATCTATGACAATGAGCCAATGTATCTGGCTGGCACTTATATATCGGATGGAGATTGGCATCGGGTGGAAATCAAATGGCAGCAGGGATCCGAAATTCATTTCTCTGTGGATTATGGACAACGCACTGGATCAGTGCCCATGTCCCAGAAAGTGCAGGGACTCTATGTAGGCAAGATAGTAATGGGAAGCGTAGATGGCACCATTGGAACCGTGCAGGATGCGGTGCCCTTCGAAGGTTGCATGCAGGATGTGCGCATTGGAGCTGGTCAATCGGTGCTCTCACGTCCCACCATACGCGAAAATGTTGAGGATGGCTGTGATTCACGTGCCCAATGCCCAAGCAGCTGCTCCCCTCATTCCAGTTGTTCCAACAGCTGGGACTTGGCCACCTGCGAATGCGACTCCGGCTACGTGGGAATAGATTGTGCTCCCATCTGTACGGTTAACCCCTGTGCCGCAGGCATCTGCCGTGCCAATGTCAGCCTCTCCCGAGGCTACAGTTGCGAGTGCAACAGCAGCTATCAACATGGCGAATACTGCGAGCGTCAGCTGCAACAGCCTTGTCCTGGTGGATGGTGGGGTGAGCGAGTGTGTGGTCCCTGCAAGTGCGACATTAAGCAAGGATATCATCCAGACTGCAACAAAACCACGGGTCAGTGCTACTGCAAGACGAATCATTACCAACCACCCAATGAGACCGCCTGCCTGGCCTGCGATTGCTACTCCATTGGCAGTTTCAACAGTGCCTGCAATCAGCTGACGGGTCAGTGCGAGTGTAGGGAGGGTGTCATAGGACGTCGCTGTGATTCCTGTTCAAATCCGTATGCCGAGGTAACCCTTAATGGCTGTGAAGTTGTCTACGATGCCTGTCCTCGATCCTTTGCTGCTGGCATTTGGTGGCCACGTACTCCTCTGGGCAGTATCACCATCGAAAACTGTCCGCTGCCAGCTCGGGGCAAGGGTCAACGCAGCTGCGATAGCCAAACGGGCAGCTGGAGCACTCCGGATATGTACAACTGCACTTCAGAGCCTTTTGTAGAGTTACGACGACAACTATCGCAACTGGAGAAGCTCGAGCTGGAGTTGAACTCCTTTGTGGCCATCAAGATGGCCGAGCAACTACAGCACGCTTGCGAGGCTGTCGACCGTAGTGCGGTGACCAAACAGCCGGCGCCCAAGCATAACAGAAGATACAAGATGGAGTCCTCGTTTCTGCTAAATATGGGTGGAGGTTTGTGGGCGAATGAAGTGGACATGGATTATCTTACGGATGAGCTTAAATTTTCGCATGATCGACTTTATGGCGCCGACTTACTGGTCACTGAAGGCATACTCCAAGAGTTAATTAACTATGAACTAATGCAGAGTGGCCTCAACTTGACGCACAGTCAGGACAAGTACTTCATCAAGAACCTGGTGGATGCAGCCAGTGTGATACTCGATCGCAAATATGATGCCGAATGGAAACGAGCCACGGAACTAATACAACGTGGTCCCGACGATCTTATGGATGCTTTCAATAAGTATATGGTTGTCTTGGCACGCTCCCAGCATGACACATACACCAATCCCTTTGAGATTGTACAACGCAACATGGTGCTCGGTCTGGACATAGTTACCACAGAGTCACTGTTTGGCTATGAACCGGAGCAGCTCAGTGAATACCACAAGGCAAAGTACCTTAAGCCCAATGCCTTCACCACGGAGAGTGTGATACTGCCGGATACAAGTGGGTTCCTGCAGCATTCGGCCAAGCAGAAGCCAGTCATCAGCTTTCCCAAGTATAACAATTATATTCTGGACAAGCTCAAATTCGATAAGCATACCAAGGTGCTTGTGCCACTTGACATGCTCGGCATAACGCCGCCGGAGAGCGATGAGGTTACTCAGGGTAGTAGGAATAATGATTACCGTGCCATTGTGGCCTATGCTCAGTACAAGGATGTGGGTCAATTGCTACCGGATCTATATGATGAGACGATCACCCGTCGCTGGGGTGTTGATGTGGAACTAGCCACGCCTATATTGTCACTGCAGATTCTAGTGCCATCATCGGAAAGGGAGCAACAACGATTGGAGATTCCTTCACGAAAAATATCCTCCACGTCGTCCTCCTTTTCATCGTCGTCAGCAAGCAGCTCATCTTCATCCTCATCCTTATCACCGTCAGCAGGGTCCACCTCCAATTCCGGCGTCATTCAGAGCATAATTAGCAGCTCAGAGCAGCAATTCGTGGAGGTCTTCGATGTGCCAAAGGCTGCATCAAGCAGTGATGAGCAGCAGATCGAAGATATACGCATCACAGCCCATGAAATACCACCTCCGGCGTCAGCAGAGCAGGAGGCAAGTAGCAATGAGGAGGTCCAGGAACCGCATATACATCTTAATCCTGATGACATTGAGTTCCATGGCAACTCTGGTGAGGAGATAAGTGTTGATTCACCTGAGCAGCTGAATCCAAACTATGAAGGTAACCAGAACAGCAAAGAGCAACCAAAGGGTGAGAACGATGCCATCTATCGAGATCGTCGACTGGTCAAGCGTCAGGTGGAGGTTATTTATCCATCGGAGCAGCTGCAGAAGCCACAGCACATGGTCTATCGATCTCTGGGCTCACCTCACCTCTCGCAGCCCATTAAACTGCAAATGTGGCTGGACATGGAGGCCGTTAGATTCGGGCCACGCAGCAATCCTCAATGCGTACGCTGGAATTCCTTTACCAATCAATGGACGCGTCTCGGTTGTCAGACGGAAATTCCCGACTTCGATACGGACTTTACCCAGATCTCCCACCTGCCCATACTCATCAATTGTAGCTGCACACACATCTCCAACTATGCTGTCATCGTAGATATAATTGATCCTGAGGATATACCGGAACCTTCGTTACTCGTACAAATAACCTCCTACTCAGCTTTTATGGTATCCCTGCCTCTACTGCTAGGTGTACTCCTAGCTCTGGCTTTGCTACGCGGTCAGCAGACCAACTCGAATACGATTCACCAGAACATTGTACTGTGCGTCTTCTGTGCCGAGCTGCTCTTCTTTGTGGGCATGCAATCCAGGCGAAATCTCCTCGAGAATGAATTCCCCTGCAAACTTATTGCCATCTGTCTGCACTACTTCTGGTTGGCTGCGTTCGCTTGGACAACTGTTGACTGCGTTCATCTCTATCGCATGCTGACCGAGATGCGTGATATTAATCATGGTCCGATGGGCTTCTACTTTGCCATGGGCTACGGTGCGCCTGCTGTTGTTGTCGGTCTCTCCGTGGGCGTCAGAGCACATGAATACGGAAATAGTCTATTGTGAGTACAGATATAGAGAATTCTTCATAAGATTAGTCTAATCCTTTTCCCATTACATTTATTACAGCTGCTGGTTGTCCGTTTATGAGCCCGTCGTCTGGTGGCTAGTGGGTCCCATTGCGGGCATGTCAGTGGTGAATCTATTGATACTATTCGTCTCGGTCAAGGCAGCCTTTACGCTCAAGGATCATGTATTGGGCTTCGGAAATCTGCGTACTTTGCTGTGGCTATCGGTAGTATCACTGCCTCTCATGGGTGTCATGTGGGTGTTGGCAGTGTTGGCCGCTTCGGAGCACTCCCAGCTTTTGAGCCTACTGCTCTCCGGCGTAGTGCTGCTGCATGCGCTCTTCTGCCTCATTGGATACTGCATTATCAATAAGCGAGTAAGAGAGAATCTGCAGAGAACTTGTCTACGTTGCATGGGACGCAAGGTGCCGCTGTTGGACTCATCCATGGTAGTCAGTAATAGTTCACACAATGTGAATGGCACCGCAAGGCCAAACAACTTCCTGGCCGGCAGCTATGATACACAGCGACGTAATATAGGCATTAGTGCCTCAAGCACCACCTCCAGGAGCACTGCCAAGACCAGTTCCAGTCCGTATAGCGATGGTCAGCTGCGACAAACTTCCACATCCACCTCTAACTACAATTCAGCTAGCGATGCACCTAGTTTTCTACGTGGCTTTGACTCCTCAACAACAGGACGCAGTCGGGGAGAGGAGAAGACACGTCGCCAGCGCAAAGATTCAGATTCGGGATCAGAAACTGATGGACGCTCACTGGAGCTGGCCTCCAGTCATTCCAGTGATGATGATGAGTCCAGAACAGCACGTTCTTCTGGCACACATCGCAGCACTGCTGTAAGTTCCACACCCGCCTATCTCCCTAACATAACGGAGCACGTACAAGCCACCACACCACCCGAATTGAATGTGGTCCAGAGTCCACAGCTGTTCCCTAGCGTCAACAAACCTGTCTATGCACCACGCTGGTCCAGTCAGCTACCAGAGGCATACCATCAGACGCCACCCAACATTGGACGTTGGTCGCAGGACACGGGCTCGGACAACGAGCATGTGCATGGCCAGAAGATGACTATTTCACCTAATCCGCTGCCAAATCCTGATCTCACCGACACCAGCTACATGCAGCAGCATCACAATAAGATCAACATGACACCCTCCATACTGGAGAACATACGCGATGCCAGAGATGGTTATGAGGATAGTCTTTATGGCAGACGCAATGATTATCCGGACAAATATGGCTCTTATAAGCCACCCAGTCATTATGGCAGTGAAAAGGATTATCCCGGAGGTGGTGGCACAGGCCCAAGTGGCTCCCAGACCATTGGCCATCTGCGCAGCTTTCATCCCGACGCCGCATACCTAAGCGACAATATTTACGACAAGCAGCGCACTTTGGGCAGCGGCTACCTGGGCGCCAAATCCGAGTCTCCATATCTATCCAAAGATCGCATTACTCCCGACATCTATGGCTCCAGAGATGGACACTATAGCCTCAAGCGTCAGCCTGCCTATGCCACAGATTCACTGCACTCAGTGCACTCGTTGCTGAAAAATGACTACCAACAACAGCAACAACAGCAGCAACAGCACATGGCGCAGCACTCGGATCGCCTCTCGGAGGGTTCCGACAAGAATGGCTACCATTTTCCATACACCGCCGAGGAAGATCATTTGCAGCAGCAGGCACGCAAACTAAGCAACAGCCACCAACAGCCACCCTCACTGCATGGCTCACAGCAGTTGCATATGATGCATCCACTCTCAGCTCTGGTCAACGATATCAATAATCCTGGATTGCTGGCACGGCATACTATCAATGGCACTGCTGGCAGCTCTAGACACAGCTCACGCGCCTCCTCACCGCCCTCTAACATGGTGGCTCCCATGCAACCACTAGGCCCACTGCCCAGTATTACGGACACTGAGTGAGTAATCCTATACAAAACAAACAACAACCATACCAAAAAAATATATCCTTTGAACTCATATTTAATACATTGGTTTCGGTGTGTCCTTTAATCGAATATCCTTTTTTTTTGTTATTCTGTTCTGGTTTTCTGGTGGCTGCTGTTAGTTCCACAATTCTCGTAATTAGTCCACAAAACGCTTTGTACTGGACCAGTTTTTAGTTTAATTTTTCCATTTTCTTTAACTCTTTTTTCATTTGCTCTGATGTTATCCATATGTCCATATACTCAATTCCATATACTCATATTTAAACTATCCCATTCATATTCATATTCACAATCGTCTAGCAAAATTTGTTAGATTCGTTTTGGCTTTTTTTTTAGAATTTTCTGTTGAGTTTTCATTTCATTTCATTGTTTGCTTTTATACTTCTTCTTTTAATCTCTGGTCTTTTGTTTCTAATTCTCTTTTTTACTTTGTGGCAAACAAATCACACATACATACACACAAACACACACAACTACATGCAACAGCAAACACATACAACAAACTGAAAAAAAAAACGATACTAAAAGAAAGCAACAAATTTCTTTCCTTTTTCTTTTCCTCTCCTGCCTCCAACTGTAATCATCCAAAACAACAATGAAAAACTGCAAAACAATGAAAAATGAATATGATCCAAAACACACACAACAAATTTGATGCCAACACACACACACAAACCCACACACGTATATATATGATTGAAACTTTCAGCTATTCCTGGGAACGTTTGAAGCAAATCTAATTTTTGACTATCTTTTTGACTTCTCTACAACTTTTGCTCTCTTCTCCCCTCTCTCTTTCTCTTACTCGCTAACTATCTTTCTGTGTTAACTGTTTTATGCTTTGAAACAACAAACACAAACACATATATACACACTCATACACACACACACAATCACACAACTTCTTTACTTTAAACAACAATCAACAACAACACAACTGACAAATCGCCTTTCAATTCAACTCAATTCAACAAAACTCAACAACTACAACAACAAAAGCTCTGAGGTAAACCACAAAAGAAAATGCATTTTCCATTTAACATTTTTCATCTACATTTTCCAATTATCAATTCGCATCACATATCACATATATATATATTTGTATCATATCATATATTTTATTTATTTCACAACTTTTTCTTTGTTCAGTTCGTCTCTCTCGCTCTCTCTCTGATTTTGTATAGTTCTTAACTGTAAATAAAAATTTGTATAAATTTTTTATTTTTATTTCCAATTACGGAATGAAATTAATGCTCAATTACAAAAAGTTTCAGTTCATTGTAAAAAAATTTATTTAATTTTCTCTAATAAATAAAAAATAATTTCGCATACTTTTTTCCATATTTTTCTTTCTCACTTTTCACTTTCCACTTTTCACTTTAAACAATTTTATGTTTTTTTTTCATGTAAATAAATTTTCCGTATTTCTATATTGAGTATTGTTGATTCGATTGTTGATTTTTGATTTCTGGTTTTTGGTTTCATTTGTAATTTACACAAATTTGAATGCTCTTTGATAATTAAAAATATAATTTTTATTTGCTTTTGCTTTTTTTATGGTTTTGTTTATTTAACATTAAGTAACGCATTATTCATTGATCAAATCATTTCAATTTGCAATCGAATAACAAAAAAACAAACAAACCAAAAACACAAAAAACGTTTTCACAGTTCGACATTATTTGGCTGCATCGCAGGCAACAGCAGAGGCAACACCAATATCCTTGGTCGCTAACAATATGGTATCAGGATATGTACATACAATTACCAAAAAAATAAGAACTTCCTTTTCCTAACTAGAACTTGCACCAGCTTTAAATAAACTTAAAAGTCGTTTAACTATAAAGCAATTTAATCATATTATAGCTAGAGTTATGTATCCACTAGGCGTATACTTAATATTCGAGTAAACAGACTTTCGGCCAGCCGAACAGCAGTAATACACTTGTAAATGAAATAGGCGCAGTTCTAATTAGACTTTTGGCTAATTAAATATATATACTATATTTAGTAATATCAACCTAAACTAAATTCTTGCCCTGCTCCGCTCTATCAAATGTAAATTTTCACTAGCAATGAAATTACTGCCACATGTTCCACAAGGCTGCAAGTGTATTAAATTTCAAAACTTAAATTACAAAATTAATCAAAAACTTAAATATTTTATAAAATATAACCTTTAGAACCATAAAAAATCGAAAAAAAAAATTAAGTTAATATTTAATACTTTAACTAAAAGTTTTCCAAATTAAACCCTAAAGTTAGTTGTAGCTGAACTTAGTTCTATCAAGCCCAAAGTAAGGAGCCAACTTAAGCTGCCTTAAGTCATATTTAGCTATAGTTACATATAGACAGTTTTTTTATAAACATATATACTATCATATTTAGCATATGTATTACCATATTTAACCTATTTAGCCATAGGTTATGATTTAAGCAATTGGCTAAAACAACAGCTGTCGGCCACAAATTAATAACAAATTCAGTTTATAAAATTGAACTTCAATAGTTAAAAACACAAACATACACTCATATACACAAAGTAACTAATACTCACGCACACTATTGCTGCCTCTCTCTTTCTCACACACACACATATATTACTTTACATATGTATATATAACACTCATACACATACACGCACACCAACGCACGCACGCACAACGTATTTTTGCATCTTTTTTATTCTTTATTAAATTTTTAATTTTGCATTGAATTAAATTAAAAGTAAAAATTAAAAATTTTAATAACAATTTTTGAATTGCTTTTGAAAATTAAAACGTAAATTGCCTGCTTAAATATATAGAAAATTGTTTTGTAAATAAATAAAATTAAATTAAATGAAATACTCTAAATGAAATGAAATAATTTTCATGAAATTTTCCACTTATCTTTTTTATAATATAAATTCAATTTGCTAACAGGCGGAATATTGATGATGATGAGACCACAGTGTGACGTCTGACAGCAAAGAGGCAACTTAATATGCAACAGCAACTGCAACCAAAAGTGCAACAGCCACAACAAAAGCAACAATATATACAGTTGCAAGAAACAAATCAATTTGCCACAATAAGACGCAAGCCACAATACAAGAGACAAACAAAAGTTTAAAAAATAAAATTTCCATTTTTCATTGCAATTGAAATCAGAAATATATATATAAAATATGTACATACCATAAGATACAAAAGGACAAGACACATACTGCATATATATACATACATTCTATATATGTATATATATATATATATATATTATAGGTTATATATAACTAAACTACATAAATATATTTTATAATATTTAATTAATTTATGCAAATCGAAAATAATTCAAATTGTTTGTATAATTTAATGTATACAAAACTTTTGATTTAAGTCGTAAATTTTAGTTAATTAAGAGAGAAATTTAAATCGCATTTATATATATATATGTATATATATATATACATATATATATATCAGCTTATCTGTATCATACTATATATATAAATATATATTTATATAGTTACATTACTTATTGTATTTAAATAAAACTCAGACTGATTTATGCAATTTTTTTTGTTTTTGGCTATTACATATATACAACGTATACATACATACCATACATATTCACATACTTACATATACATTATAACAATTAAGAAAAGCATAAAAAAGCTCAACACACACACATATATATATATATATATATATATATATATATACATACAAACATAGCCTACATATAGGTTATATTACACTCGCTATAAAGTCTGTTCTATGTAAGAGATTTTGATTAGCGCAGAAGGAGCTAAGTTCTGGTATCCTCATAACTAAAGCAGGAGTATATATAAGATATATGATCATAAACTAGATCAACTTTAAGCAAGATATATATCAGATTACACCAATACTAGATCAAGTTTATAAAAACTTTCTGTATATTTTTCCACTCTTAAATTCAATTTGCAAATTTAGTTTGAAGCATTTGCTGCTATTCCTTATTAGCAGCAAAGTGATACAGGGTATTAGTTAGTCGTGCTCAAACGACTAGTTATTACACATTCACATGGAATTGTTTAATATTTACTTTATAATTATGCTTATCATATTTCGCACAGTTAGTGAAAATTAAAAAAGTAAAACAAGAAAAAGAAAAAGAAATACAAAAAAAGTTTTGTGCCTCATTTAAAGAGCTTATTATGCCAAAAGTTTAGTTAAAAACAAAAGTTATAAAAGATAATATATAAATTATAATTAATTTGCATAGCACAAGTTGCCATTTAGTAGAAAAAAAAGGAAGTGTATTTACAAATAGATAAGCTTCATTTAAAAGGCGACACAATATGAAAATGGAAATTGTACAAAATTTGATTGTGAAGCGCATAAATCTAACGAAAAATATGTTCAAAATGAATACATCTATATATATGTATATGTATATGAATATGGATGGGTTTCTATAACAACAAATAAATACACATACACACATACACACATACACATACACACACACAGTGAATGTCTATGTTATATTGAAATAGTCTTAATGAATGAAAATATTCATGTAGCTAGAACTAAAACAGTTTTGTGTCTGTTACAAATTGTGAATTGTGCAACAAAAAACAAACAACAAAAAATATACAAAAATATGAAAAGGTTTATAAATAATTTATAAGCTGCTGTGTAGGTTATTTGAATGTGTATTGAGTTATAAAAAAACCGCTTAACGTATATATATGTGGCAAAAAGCAAAATATTTACGCTGCATAGGAACTAAATTGAATTACCTTTCCCAACAAGCTGCAAGTTAAAGGGCTAATATAGCATTTAGAGAAGCATACAGAGAGAAGTGATAAGTAATGCAAAGTAAAATGAAAAGTGAAAGCCATAAGTAAACTGTAATTGCTTTCAATTGAGCAGTATTAAATATATTTGAAACATTTTGCATTATAACAATACAATAAGAAACGAAGAGAGAAGCAAAAAAAAGTACATAAAACAGTTTAAAGAAGCGCTAAAGAAAAAAAAATAAATTTACTTACAATTCTTGAAAAAAAATTATCAAATGAATTAAAAATATTAAAAGAAAATATGAAAAGAAGTACAATAAAGTAGTTTATAGCAGTTCTTTAAAAAGTACATAGAGAAGCATGAGAAGATATACGAAAAATAATGTAAAAAGTTTCTATTAAAGAAAAGCGTACAAAGAAATAGCTTCAGCAGTATTTTGTCTTGTGTTTCTTCGTTTTGCTCATATCCTTGTTGTTTGTTCTTCTTGTTGCTTCTCTGCAACTCTGATTACTTTATGCTTCTCTAATGTTAGTTCTAGCAGCTCGTCGCTGCCATTGTTTAAGATTGCTATTTAAAAAACATTGATATCTATGTGAATTGATATTTAAATATATTTAAATGTAAATTAAAAACAGAAGCAAAAAAAAAGAATTAAAAAATATTTAAAATTAAATGTGTAAATTATATTGAAAAATCAAAAAAAAATATGAAAAATTGTTTGTTTTATGCAGTTTCAACTTTCAGCTACATTCCGAAATGAAAACAATTTTTGAAATAGTTTTTTCTTTTTTTTTACGTTTATTCATGTTAATAATTTTTTTTCTTTATCATTTTTTACTGTTTTGCTTTTTGTTTTTCTTTATATCATTTCAATTATTATTGTTATTTGTTGCTATTTTTTTTTTAATTTGTTTTTCAGTTGCGACTTGCATTGAGAAGTTTTTGTTGTTGTTGTTTTTTTAGTTATACTTCAGATGGTAATTTATATATATATATGTATATATGTATGTATGTATATATAACTATATGTGTATATATTTATATATACTCATATAAAGTTGTTGTATAGTTATTTTATTTAGATTTAAAAACCAATCGTTTGGAATACAAGTAATTCATATAATTTTTATGTTCACATATAAATTTGCCCAAAGATTCAAATTCAGCTGCCTACGTATGGCTATACATATACATATATAGATATCTATAGATATATATAATTCAGTTATTATGATCTTTATTTATTTATATATATATATATATTAATATATATTAAATCTTTAGTTAAATGACAACAATGTAGCGCAAATTCAGTTTTACTTTTAGTTAATGAGTTTTAACAATGTTTTTACTTTTTTTATTATAAGTTTTGGTTACTTTCTCTATAAGCAAATCCACAGTACAATATTTTATATATATATATATAAGATATATAATATATATATTTATATATATATACATATATCTGTTACATACTCATAATTAGGTATGTAATTATTTTACAAACAGTTCAAAAATGCCAATTTTACTTTATAACTTCCAACTCCTTAAGGCATTTCCAGCTAATACTCAAAACATAATGTTATATATATATATAGGGATATATATATATATTTATATATGTATTATCTGTTGCTAGGCGTGCTTGTATCTGTAGGATACATTGTCTTGCTAGGCGTATCGTTGTGCATTGTTTGTGGGTTAAATCCCGCAGGGTATTTATAATACAGCGATATGCCTTTTCCATAAATAATTCAATTGAAACTCTGCTTTCTCTACTATACAAGCATATATATATATATATATACAGTTATATATATATATGTTAGTTATTCAAAAGTATCTTTCGATTTGTAAAACGGCAGCGCACAAAACATAAGAAGTTAAGTTAAATCTGTGCTTAAATATAGTTAATATAAATTTGTTTAGTTAAAAAGTATTTCAAATTAAATGCACCGATTTGTCATTATCTTTTTGTTCTTGTTCTTGATCTTCTTTAGATTGCACTGTGCAGTGTCGCACGGTGGGCTAATTGTTATTTATTCATGATGAAAAACTTATAAGTTTTGTGCGTTAACATAATTTTCTTTGCATAGAAATTTGTATCGTTCTTGGCCAATTTCATAAAAGATTCAGTAAATTTCAGTTAGAAAAAGAAACAAATAAAAAGAAAATACAAAAGCTCTTTTAGTTGCCGTTAGGTTAGATATCCTTTTATATATATATGTGTATATAAGGGTTTACGTTTTATATTTGTATTTGTTTTTTTTTAATTTTTCTTTTTTTTTTGTATAATTTTTTGTCATAAATATAATATATGCAACACATTAAAATTGTTCATTTCACTACATAAATACATATACATATACATAATAATTATAATAATTATAATAATAATAATGATAATAATAATTATAATAATTATAATAATGATTTTTGCTACAACTGGTTTATGTCTTTAATGCCCAAAGGACCTGTATTGCGCAGGACCAACAATAATAATGAAGATACAATAGATCGATGTACAGCTGTCTTTGTGTGTCTGTGTGTTGGTGTATGTGTGTGTGTATTTAGATAATGTGTAATAATTAGTTACATTTATGTATAATTTCACCAATTCGCTAGCTTTTGTGCGTTCTTTATTTTTGCTTTTCTTTTTGTGTTTCTTGTTTTCTTTTCTTTTCATTTTCCTTTTTGTTTTTTTGGTTAGCTTTCTAAGGATTTACACGCATTTTGTCTAAGTGTATAATTTGCTGCCAGCTTTATGTACATTACAATGGGGGAGAAAACGTATATAAAGCGTTTATTTGCGAAGCGACTTGAATTTGCATGAAGATAGAAAGTACAAAGTGAAAAAGTTGAAATGGAGAAATGGCGAGAGAGAAAAAGTTTTGCAGAGCACAGAAAATGTGCACATTTAATAAGTGCTAAAAATTTGTATGCAATGCACTTAGATGATGAGCTAAATATTGTTTTTGTTATAATTGTAATCGTAATTGTTATCATTATCATTATTGTTATTGTAATCGTTATAGTTATCGTAATCGTTATCAATTAACACACAACACATTGACAAATTAGCAACTTTTCATATTTTGTTTTTCTTTTATTGTTTTCTTTACAAGCACATCGAAAACAAAAACAAATTATTAATACATATGTGTGTATGGGCATAAGTTATCGATAGCTATCGATAATACATGAATAACTTTAATTTATTTTCTTTTGTTCTTTTTTCTTTTGGTTTATCTAGAATCCTTGCTAACGCAATCCTTCACACAAAAAACAAACCGTCTCAACAATTTCACAATTATTTGATAATATTCCAGAAAATTTTTAGACAATTATACGAGGATTCAGTAACGTAAATTTGATCAATAATACGCTATATATATATACATATATAAATATATATATATATATATATATATATGTATATAGATTTATATAGATTTATATAGATTTATATATATAAAAGATATTACAACTTTTTGGGATATTTTACTTATATGTCCTTTCATAAGTTTTCCTTTCAATGCATTCATCTCAGTTAAAGAAATGCTCTCAAAAAACTTTGCTAATTTCAAATTTTGTAGCTGCTTCTACTGTGTGTGGTGTGTATGCGTGTATGTGTGTGTGTGTGTATGGTGGTCAATGTGTCTAGGTGTGAGTCTAGTTGTATATGTGTTGGTTTGTTTAACAATTACAATTATTGTTGGGCGTGCCCTGCGGCTGATCTGTCAATCGTTGTCCTTTCTGTGATCCACCGACTAACGTTGGATCTGCGTCCAGGCTCTCGGACATCTTGTCGCATATAATATCCACCAGGCGCTCAAAAACAGCCTACAAGGGTAATGATATATATACAAAGTTGAATCTAGAATCTCTTTCTTATATCATGTAATTTCGACTTGCCTTAACATTAACATTCTCTTTGGCTGAGGTCTCAAAGAACTCAACACCCAATTGATCGGCCAATTGGCGTCCACGCTCAAAGCTAATGACGCGTTGATCCTCCATGTCGCATTTGTTGCCCACTAATATGACTTGAGCATTGTCCCATGAATAGGTTTTGATTTGTGTCACCCTATAAGCAAAACAAAATCAAAATTGATTTAATTATACACAAGCAGATACAAATAGAAGGAGGAGGAAGAGAAGAGAAAGTATATAATTACCAGTCTTGCACAGAGTTGAAGCTGTCTTCGTTGGTGACGTCATACATTAGAATGAAACCCATCGCGCCGCGATAATAGGCTGTGGTAATGGTGCGGTAACGCTCCTGCCCAGCCGTATCCTGTCAAGGTAAAGAGACATACGGTTAGGTCAGTCTTTGTGCCATGTGCATATAATACACACGCAATTAGTGTTGCCCACAAGCACACACACACACACATAGATAACCACAAACACATATAGGTACAGGCTCAACGCTTTAGTTGTTTGTGTAAACACTTCGAAGTGCGCTCACCTGTAAAACTTGTTGCCATCAACTTGGAAGCATTTGCCAAATGACATTGATGCAAAAATAGACCAAGCCCAGCAATCGATAAATGTGCGTGTGTGACTATGTATATGTGTGTGTGTACAGTAATAATTGTGATATACAGTCACTTTGACAAATTGAGCTGTAGCTGTTTGTATGTGTCTGTATGCGCTTGTGGTTAGTTATGCACCGGCAGCTGTTAGTTTGCCCATAGATGTAGGCTATACTTTTTGTCAGGTCGATTTCATTGCATTTATATGCAAATTTTATGGTACAGTCTGACAATTTGAATTTGTTTATAGACCAGTCATAAAATTAGCTGCGCTTGAGTAATATTTTTTGGGGACACATTTGTATGTATAATACAGCAAGTGCTTCGGTTACTTACCCAAATTTGCAGCTTGACCCGCTTGTCGTGTCGAAAAACAGTCTTGACCTTAAAATCAATGCCCACAGTGGACACAAAGGCCGATGTGAAGCTATCATCTGCATAACGAAAGAGGAAACTTGTCTTGCCAACACTTGAATTGCCAATGATTAGCAGCTTGAACATGTAATCAAAATTTTGATCAGCTGCATCCTTTTGCCATTTGGGATCACCACCGCCAGCCATAGCTGCAATAGAGAGAGATAGAATATAGATAGAGTATTTTAAAATATTTTTCATAATAGTTCAATAATCAGTTTAGCCTGGTGCTATTCGTTATACGTTTCGTATACATTTTTTCGTTTGTTAAAACAGTTAAACACTATCAGCCTATGCTCGACCTCCGTTAACAATAAAAACAAAAAATAGTATTCAAAATCAAGCCTAATTCAAATTTAAATTGCGCGAATTGGTTTCGTTTGGTTTTCGTTTTTAATTTAAATTCTTTCATTTTTTTCTATCACCAACTTAAAAGAAGACCCACACTTTCACGAACAATGTTCGATACAACACTAGCGGTGTTGGTCAGCTTAGGGGCGCAGGGTTTAGGCCAGCTATTGGGTTTGGCCTGGCAGCATCCGCTGGTAACTACTGGGCTCTGCCTGCTGCTTACATTCTTTATACAGGCTGATGAGCCACTGCGTCACGAAGTAATGCAACATATACGCAATCGTATCGAAGGATTTACAAAATTCAATTCCATCTCTTTTCTGGCGCGCCACAGCGTCAAGGGCGTAGGACATGCCTTTTTTGATTATGGTGTAGCACAAGGACCACACACCTGGACAGAGACTGGTGGTAACCAAAGCCCAGTAAATATCAATGAGCAGTTAGTCCAACGATTGGCTATACGTGAGTTACTAAATTGGAATCATTATGACGAATTGCCTGTCAGCATTGTGCTGGAGAATACAGGACAAACACTGCGGCTACGTGCCCAGTTCCGCAGCAATCTGCCCACCATCAGTGGAGCTGATCTGCTGGCCAGCTATACCTTTGTAGAGCTGTGTTTCCACTGGGGCTGGTCCAATAGTGAGGGATCGGAACATACTTTAAACAATCGTAAGTTTCCGCTGGAAATGCAAGTACTGCATCGTACGGGTGCTGCTGTACCAAGAGGATGCACCAGCAGCTATGATCTGCTGATGATTGCCTATGTCTTTGAGCTGTCTGCTCACAATCCATTTTTGGATCCACTTATGCAGAACTTGAAACTGGTGCAGCAGCCGGGCAAACGTGTCACCATAGCACCATTTCCATTATCCTATCTGGTGTATCCATTTCGTACAGGATTCTATAGCTATGGTGGATCCTTGACCCAGCCACCTTGTTACCAGGGCACTGAATGGTTCATCTTTCCGGAATCGTTGGCCATAAGCGATTTTCAGCTACGTCATTTCCGTCAGCTGCTTAGCGGCGATGGCATTACGCCCATTGCACGCAATTCACGTCCTGTACAGCCACTGGGTAATCGGATTATAAATTTGAATCATTTTTGTCCTTATGATGCCACACAGCTGTCACGCATACGCCTGGAGGTGCTGCAGCAGCAGCAGCAGGAGGTGGGAGCAGGGGAGGAACGCGATGTGGTGCAGAATCAACAACAGAATCAACAGAATCAGCAACATAATCAACAGAAATCACATCACCACCAACAGCAGGCACATCATCAGCAGCAACAGCAGCTGCAGCATCAGCAACAAACGAAACAACAGCAGCAGCAGCAGCAGCAACAGCAGCAACCACAGCCAGTGAATGTGGTTAACTCGGATGATGAAGGGCAACTTATTGAAACACTGGACACCACAACCACCATAACCACCAGCTCAAACACAAGTGTCTGCACCACAACACTGAAACGTCCAGAAGGTGGCAACCAACAGCAGCCACAGCTGCAACAGCAGCAGCAACAACAGACGCCCCAGTGTTGCCCCAATTCAATAGTTTTCTTTACATCAAACAACAATAATAATAATGGCGGCAATGGAAGCCATAACAACAACAACAACAATAGCAACAACAGCAGCAACAACACTAACAACAACAACAACAACAACAACAGCAACAACAATAACAATAATGCTCGAAATACCAGCAACAGCATCGAAAACACTGGTAGCGAGGGGGGGGATGGCAACCACGTGGATAAATGCAATGGGCACTTTCAATTAGATCAGGCGGAGAATGTGATGATGTCCTTGGCGACCAATAGTGTTGGTATTTGCGGTATGGGGGATAGTCTTGGCGTTGGTGTTGGAGTTAGTGTTGGCGCCAGGATTCAGTTGGTTGAATAGCATAAAAATTCACTTGATTGTTTGTTTTTTTTTTCAGAAACTTCAATTCTGTAGGAATATCTTTAGGTCTATCCACAGGTGTATCACAGGGTTCCATAGAAGGGTTTGATAAAACGAAAGCCGAAACACGTCTACACTAATCGACTTAATATACTTTGTAGACATTTACCAGAACTAATTGACGCGCCTGTGCTTGAATTAAATCAATTTTGTTTTCTGTTATGCGAAAACTCCAAAAGGATTATGCTTCTTTTCTTCTCAATGGGTTTATGGGTTGTCGCATCTATTAATCTAACAATGCTGGAAATTAGTCTAGAGGAAAAACTATTTTCACTTATAACTTTTTGCTTTCAAATCACAACTTAATTAAGTTTTCTCTATATAGTAGACACACGCACATACATTTTCTAGCAATTTATAGCTATAGAAATTTGCTTGTTGTTAAGAAGGATTTCAAGTCGAGTATTAGTTTTGCTGACGCTTAATATGACTGTCACGTCATTGACAAGTCAAGGGGAAATCTTGCTAACAGCTTTGGCCTTGAAAACTTTTACCATTGCCATAACGCAGGGAAGGAAGAGGCTTGTGGGGTTAGGTACACTTGGCGGAAGGACATACAGGAAGGCACAAGAACATTGTAGTTAGTTAACGTCTGTTTGACAACTTTTTATGCACGCTGTGTATACACAACATTGTGTCGATAATTTATATATATGTAGACATAGGCAACTAGGACAACAGCTATACTCTATGTTTTATCCTGCTTTTCTTCTCGCTTCATTCCAACTTTTCATTGTTCCCTAGCTCTCCCCTTTTGCCATTAAATCACAAATTGCGTAGCAGCATCGCCTGTCCAATACGCGAACGCGTCATCCTCAAGGCCTCTGGCAAAAGACAACACCAACACCAACAACAGCAGTGACAGCAACAGCGACAGCTCCAACAGTCTGTCACAGGCTCAAGCTGGGGTTGGAACTGCTGCTGGTGCTGTTGAGAGGCTCTTAAGGCATACCGACGCATAGACGTTCACAGAGTGCCTAGAACAGACATGTTCAAGTAAATAGGAATAGAGTGTTATCAGCGTTCATTGGGAACATGTTTTTATCTGTTTCGTCAGGCTGTAATTATCGATTTTTCTTCCATGTTGTTACGATTATATTGGGGTTGGTTGTTTTAACAGAATGAGCTGTTTTATTATTGTTGTTGTTGTTTGTCTCATCATGTTTCTAAAATTTCAAACAGCTCCCCTATTATCTCCCCACCCCCCAGACCACATTTCTAGGCATGCCATCAACACACCCTCATTAAGCAGCTGTTGTCCATTTGATGAGGAGCATAACCCGCAGGCTTGTTTAATTATTGATAACAAATGGAGCATCAAATAATCGAATATCACAACACCAACACAAACACACACATAGACATTATAGATTTGTTTTTGTGTGGGAATGGGTATACGTGTGTATGTGCGTGATAGAATTGATTTGTCAATCAAAATTTCATTCTATTGCAAAGTTTCAAATTCAATATGCTGGCAGCTGTTGTGAGTTAAGTAACTTTATACTCTGCTGTGTCTATGTGTGTGTATGTGTATGTCTGTATTTGTATATTGTCAACCTTGGAACAAGGACTATCAACAACGTTTAAACTTTTTCAACACAATCAGCCTTCAATTGACCCCAGAAGAAGTCTTATTGTTCCATTTTGTTGTGAAATTTAGGAATTTCTCTTCAAATCAGATACGGTTTATCGATAAGAATTCCATAATCAAATGCTATCTGTATTTATAGCTAGCTATTATTCCATTTACAGCAAGCTAATACCATTAATTCCAGTATAAAGCTATCGTTAATCCTTTTCCATGTATATATATATTTAACCTTCACTTGGCTCCCAACACTCATCCTTCAGTGGGTGCTAAGTGGGTGCTGTGTGGGTGTTGTGTGTTAATTGTGGTGTATTGACTGATGTCGGACAGGTGTGAAGCCACAACAATGAAATAATCATTCACTGCATGCATTTGGCATTGACAACTTTCACTGTCGTTGTCTTTCCCTTTCCCCATTTCCTTTTTTTGTTGTGGTGCTTGTCCCTGTCCAGTTGAAAAATAATTCATCAACAAAAAACACTGTTGCTGTTGTTGCTACTGTTAACATGCCCCTGGCAGCTAACGAGGCAGAAAATGCAGCTGGACACGCTTAGCACACAACACCCACAGAAAAAAGTTCAGAAACAATTCCGGGAATCATCTACCCTGTAAATATATTTGAAAGTGTTTATCCTTGCAGATATTTGCAATATTAAAGTATCCTTTTTTTCTCTATACAAAAATTCTGTATTCTTTTACACACAGTTTTGATTATACTTTTCTGTACAGGGTATTTAAATTAACGTATACTGTCTAGAGATTTAATGGGGATTTGAGCATAAGCAAGTGGCATGAGTTGAGTGCCATGCGGCGTATACTTATTATTGTTATGGGTAATGCAAATGCACTTACTGCGACTTAGTCCTGAGGTTGTTACGGTTCTTGTTACACTCGCTTGCTGCTATTGTTGCTATTGTTATTTTTGTTGTTGCTGTTGCAGCTGCTGTTCTGACTATCTGCAATGTGTGGGTGTGAGTGTGGCGGTGGATGTGTATGGTTGTTCTATTGTATGATTGTGTTTGGTTGAGTATGCTCTTGGTTTCCGCCGGATGCCAGTACAGGTCCTGGGTAATTCCTTAAGTGCTGCAGCTGCTCCTTGTGACCATCTGCCTCTGTGGCTGTTCTTGCTGCTGCTATTGTTGTTGTTATTGTACAGGTATACGAACTCGCTCTCTCTCTCTCTGACTGCCTGAATGTATACTATTTGTGAGTGTGTGTGTCTGTTAGTGTGTGGGTGTAAGCTCTTTTACTGTTTTTTTTTTCACACATATACACAAATCGATAATGTGGCTGCGAGTTGCGTTTTTCTTTTTTCTATTTTTCTATTTTTTTTCGCTATTTTCTGTTTTTATTTCGTTTTTTTCTTGCACTGCTTGGGTTGGTTATCTTTTTTTTTTGTTGTTGTGAGAGGGGATCTGAGGGGGACTTTAGCCTTGGCACTGGGTTAGAGTCTCCACTGCCCACACTGATTGCTGCCTGCTGTTAGAGTTTTTGCTTTTTTGCGCTTTTTGTTTACGATTATTTAATCAATTATTCAGATTGCGGCGTGTTCGTCTCGCCGAATGTTGTAATTTATTTAATTATTTATTTAGTTGCAGGCGCCAGACAAATCTTACTTTTTCGTGTGTTTTTTTATTACTTCGTCTTAACAACTGTTTTTCACCTTATAGTATTTTTTTCTCAGTTAGAATTTTCTTTTGCTCTGCCGTCGCACGTCTTCGTCGTCGTCTTTTACAGGACTACATAAATGAGGCAAAAATTTTCCTGCTGCTACGCATGTGTCTGTGTACCCCTCTATTTTGTGTTTGTGTGTTACTTGCGGCGAACTGTGTACTGCGGCGAATATAAGCGTTTTGTATACGTTTTCATTATTTCAACTGTTTCAATCGTGTGCATTCACTGCTGCTGCTTCTTTCTACTCCAGTGGTGAAAATCGATGGGTTCGCCTGTCCACTGAATAGCCTACATTGTGTGTGGGCGCAAGGCAAAAGCTTTACGGCGACAAACTTGTATGCTTTTCATTCACACAAATCAATTGCGCACTGCGCGCTGTAAGAAACGTTTACCAACACTAAACGTTATAGGCAGCGTAAGCGCGCACCTTTTAAAATCTTGTGACGGCTATAAATCTTATCGCAAAACATAATTAAATTTATGTTTTAATGAGCAACAGCAATTATAATTAATTTATTGCTAACAATGCAATGGAAAAACAAATCTAAATTGGTTATATACATGTGTGTGCGGTCAGATTGTATACATAAAAAATAGATTGCACATATAACAATTTTAATAACAATATTGCAAGAAATATCACATTATAGCTTGCTATTACCAGCAAGCATATCGCGCACCAATTGTACAGCATATTTGGCAGTTCCAGGAGCAGTGGTGACACCGTATCCACCATGTCCATAATTGTGCACAATTTTCAGACGACGACCTTGAGGATTTGTAATCAATTCGGGCTCTACTCGCACCACTGCGCGATGTGGACGCAATCCAACACATTCTCGTACAATTTCTGCTTTCTTCAAACTAGGCAACAAATCATAGCAGCGTTCCTTAATAGCCATGCTATCATACTTGCACCATTCAGTATTGTAACTGTCGTACTGCCTGCAACCACCTAACGTAACAGTTTCGAAACCGGGTAGCACATACGTGTCCAAATCGCCATAGAAAGCAGTTTTTATCCAAGGTGCACGAACTTTTAAAACTTGACCACGTAGCGGCACCAAATGTTGATCATTACACAACTCCTTGGCGCCCATTCCTGTGCAGTTGACCAGAACATCAAAGTTTTGGGGTATATCAAAAAAGTTGCTCACATGCTCACGCAGCACTTGACCACCACGATCCAAGAACCTTTAAAGGGTTAAAAAGGAGTCTAAGGAATGAAGACGAAATACGGAATAATACGAAATATAATAATACTGTACTTCTCCGTCGCATATGGCAAAAACAAACGACTTTCCGTTAGACAGGTGGTGAAGAAGGAGCCGTACTTCCATCCGCCATGGCACAGCTTCAGTTCATCCTCTGTCGCTTGTCGATAAACGGGTAAAAGCTGTTCCAAAAAGTGATTCTATACAAGAAAAGTTTTTAATTAATAACACGTTTGATTACGAAATCTGCGCGCGATAGCAACAGCTGATTAATTTTTTGACAAACCCGGACTACGGAGGGCGTGGTGCGCGAGTAAATATAACCAGATAATTCACAAACGCCGGCAATTGACGATTCTTTGGAGCGTCGCAATTCATCCCAGTAATTGAATGCATCTGTCATCCATTGTCTGCAATTGAATAGTAGTCATTTTAATTGAAACCATTATTTAATTGATTTTTAGAAATGAATACGTACTGCGTAATTTTTGGGGTAGGACCCATGAAGCTGGTACCAGGACGAAATATACCAGCCGCTACATAGCTCACCGTGTCTTCGTTAAAGCGATCTGCTATAATGGATACTTGCGCTGTGGGAAACTGCTGCTGCAACTCCAGTGCCGTGGTTAGGCCTATAATACCGCTGCCCAAAACACCGAAATGCATTTTTCACTATATCGACCTGCTCTTCCACAAAGTAATTGTCTTACTGAATTCTCCAGCGGTGCACAATGTTTATTTAAAGGTGCTTGTTAAGTGCTTATCAGTGGCGAATATCAATTAACCGATAACACGGCATCCACAGTTGCCCTATTATTCTGACCAGCATCGTATAACATACAGCAACAGGCAAAACATGTCCATTTTACTGCACATAATGAATGCAACTGTACATTTGTTCATAATTCATAAATCTTTTATTTTTA
>JBAMBS010001013.1:0-106168 GCA_037044455.1 Zygothrica quintamaculata | reverse complement strand
AACCGGAAGTGGCACTACCAACTGTATTCGATTCATTTTAGTGGCAATCCAAGCCAAAGTGAAACTAAAACAACAACAAAAACGTAACAACAAAGAACTTTCTACAAATGATGTTGAAGGTGGAGTTCCAATATGAATTCACTATTTGTAATTGCGATTTAATACAGAAACAAAAAACTACAGAAAACCTTAAAAAAGGTTCTCAATAAACCCCAAATCAAAGCAGCAGCTTAAGGTAAACTGGGTAAAGGCTTACATTAGTTGCAGCCCAATGCAAATGTGAGAATCATATAAGGCGAAGAAAGCCTAGTTTGAGATTGTTGATGGCAAGGATTTTAATTAGGGTTAATAGTATTTTTTTACTTTATGAACTAAAAGTTCATCCTTTCTATGGAAATCCCACAGATCCAATAAAATAATGCCAGAAAATACTGAATTAACAATACTATACAATAATAATACAAAACTAATACAACATCATGCAAGAACTAATTCCGATAACACTTAAAACAAAAGCAAGGAACGATTAAACGAAGCATCTTGAGATGCCATACAAATATCTGTTATAAGGACTTTATAATATATATAAAATATATATAATATGTACCACAACAGATAAACTATGTGGAGGTAAGCCAAAGTAGCCTTAACTTTACATTAGAAAATTATAGTCAATATATAAGATTTTGGCTATAACCAATTGAGAATTATAAGTGAATATTTTTGATTGCTTTTTTATGTTGTCATTGCTTTAAATGTCTTATTTTGCTTTACATTTGTTGACAATTCATTGATGATTTTATTTTATATATTACTTGTTTTTCATTATTTTATTTTTATTTTATTTGTTTCATATTCTTATTAAGTAATTGCCATAAAACTATTGACAAAATCTTCTGACTTAAAGGATTAATTTTTGCTCTTTGAAAATATCAGTAAAAACTATTGAATTAAAAATAGCTTAAATAAAATTTATCACAATAAAAAGAAAACAATTGCAGTTGGTTGTATTTTTTTTTTAAGAAAATAAGAAAAGAAAGCAAATAAAAAACAAAAGATTTCCGGTCGTTTTTCGTGTATCCTGTGCAAAGGACAAGCCAAGTTGTGCACATTGTTGTTATTGCAGCTGCTGCTATTTTATTTGAATTTGTCTAACGGTCGCGTAAATAGCCTTGAGCCGTTCAAATTTTTTCCTCTTTTACATATGGGCGTGGCATGCTAACCATATGTGTGCTTGTGTGTGTGAGTGTATGTGGTGCCGGAAGTGGCTCAAAGTCATATCCTGTATACGCCAGCGTCCGTTTTGGCTGCACACATTCATGCCTCCCTTTCGCTGTCTTTCTCTATCTTGTTCTCTCTCTTTCTCTCTCTCTCTCTCTCTCTCTCTCTCTCTCTCTCTTTTTTTCATTTACCCTTTCGATAATACCAAAATTCGTGCATTCATCAGAAAAGGAAAGAAAGGCAAATACTGCGTTTCTCTTGAAGTCCTTTTCAAAGGACTTTTGAGACTATTGAAGGCTATCAGCGATGGCCGTTTGTTGTGCAAGGCAACTTCTTCTTCCTATGAAGGTTTCTCTATGCATGTTATGCACATTTTTGGGCTTACTGCCAAAATCGTCGTATACTCCTCAATTGGCTATAAAGTAGCTCAATAAATGTTCAATTGAATTGAATTCAGTTTTCTATATTTTTAAAATTGTTTGATTAAAGGTACAACTTTTATTCCTTTCTCCAAACCTTTCTCCTGGCATTACTATCAAAACTCTATCCCTAGCAGGTGAACTCTTAGTTACAACAAGTTGTACATAAATCTTTTGTTATATTAATCACTTGGTGCTTATCACAGCTTTACAATCAATAGTAGGAAATGAATACAAACAATGAAAAAAAAAAAAGAGAAAAATGGAAAATGGAAAAAGAAAACAATAAAGGCAAATTAATATGCCTCGTTTTGATGCAATCAGGCATTGAAAGTGCAACAGCATTAATGCAAGCAGCTGGCAACTGGTTACTGGCAACTAATAGCAAGAGAAACAATGAAAACATTTCAAAACAAAATTTTTAATGTGTTGAACAACAATTAAAATCATTTTTACACAAGAAAATGATTAAATTTAAATGGTTAACAAACACGATAGCCAACATAAAGGGGCTCTAAAGCTTAACCAAATTGGAATGCCTGCATTTAATATTAAAAGCAAAAAAAAAATGTATTTTAAAGTGCAGCAAACACGTAATCATTGGCAGTAGCTGGGAAACAAAATGGCTGGCAGGATGAGGTAGTAGTTATAGGTGCGCCAGAAAGTATGCTCTAAATTAAAACCAACAGCAAAATGAGGCGGCTGCACGCACACGCAAAAGAACACACACACAGCACACACACACACACACACACACACAGAGCACACACATACATACAGGGATACACATCAAAATAACAACAGACACATACTCAGTGTAGCATATAAAGTTTGAAATATACATAGCTATATGCTAACACACACACACCAGCACACACACACACATACATGCTAAACTATAGAAGACACACGCTCTGGTAGTCACATTGTTTGCGGTCAAGGAAAGTACCAAACCAAATGGGCCGCCAAAATGATTTGCTCTGCTCCCAAAGTGCAATATTAAAACAAAATTCAAATACTTCTAAATTTAGTACACATATACGACATTTGTATACTCTACATTACATTACAGATAATAGAGCTAAAAAGGAAGGTTGGAGGTGGCAATTGAATAGAAAACTAAAGCAATAAACTTACTTTTATATAAGTTATAGTTCTGCTTTTCTTTCCTATAAATGTTTTGCTTATATTCGATATTTCCTTTTAAGGAATCATAAGTAATATGCCAATACGTTGTATCATTATACAATAAACCACACGTTTAGAAGTTTATTTACTTTTTTATTTTATTCTGCTCATCAGCTATAATAATATTAATATTAAATATAAAATTAGATTAGAAATTTTAATAGTGCTGTACTACAGCTTATAATTTGTTTAGAACCAATTAAATTTATATGAACTGATTCCAAATCAATGATTTTATATTTGTATATAAACAATATTTTCTTATAAGCAATTTTTGCATTTATGAGGCTAAATTTAGTTCTAAATAGTTCTAAATAGTTTTATGATGTTTAAAATTAACATAATTTTGCATATAAGCAATATTTGCATATAAACAGTGCATTTGCATATAACCGATATATACTGTATATGTATAATTGTACTGTTTCAAACTCAAAGCAGCTTTGTATAGGCTTTGCATTCAACACTTGTTATATATATATATATATATATGGTAGACAGCTGAAGGATTCATTTGATGTTGTTGAAGTTATTTTCGTACTTTCAAAGGATACTTGTTTTGTGCTGCTAGAAATAATGTGATTCCTTCATATAATGCTGATAGTTTGGGCAAAAATCCATTAAGGTACCACATTTAGGTATAGGCGTGTGACTTGAACTCACAACACTGAAGTACTGCAACATTTTCACAGTGTGCAATACTTTATAACTCTTGATGTATGTATGTATGCGTGTGTTGGTGTATGTGTCTATGTGTGTTTGAGTACGTGAAATTAATTTGTGATGTCCGTTTTGGCTGTTTCTCTTGCCGCACAGCTGGGGCCATAAAGCTGCTGCTGCTGCTAGTGTTTTTAGCTGATGTGCATCTGGAGAATGGCCGGCAGTAGACCCCAAAAAGTATGCTACAAATTGCCTTAATTCCCAAACGAAAATAAGTTATTCCGTTTATTTTGTGTGTCGTTCTCATTCTCATTCTCATTCTCATTCTCGTTGTCGTTGTCGTCGACGCTTAGCGCTCAACGCTTTCATGTCCTGAAACTTTTCGCATGTGTTAAAATTAAAAAGTTTTCTTTTGGTTTTTCCTCCTGTGTGCTCGAGCGCTTTTATCTTTTATCTAGCACCGGTCAACAGACTTTCACCTCTAAAGCTACACTAACCCCTACATTTATTTATACATTTCTATCTCTTTGCACTCCCCATATCTCTATCTTGCTCTAACACTGTATGTGTGTGGCTAAGTAAATTTGTTTTCTTTTTTATCTCAATTATTTAGTCAAGGTCAATTTGTAAATGTGTTTTGTAAGTGTGGTCATATGTATGTCTGTATGTGCGTGTGTGTGTTTGTGTGTGTGTGTGTGCTTGTGCGTGTATATATTTTAAAGGTGCGGCTCGCACAGAGCATACGTGACGCGTGTCCTGCGTGTGTCCTTTGCGTCTTGCATATGTTAACAGCTTGCCAAATGCCTTTATACTGCCTTTGAGCATTGAGTGTCACGTGGCTCAGTTTTAAATTGAGTTGCCAAATGTGGCACAAGCTCGACTTTATTGTTTAGGCCATAAACTGACATTTATTGTTGTTGTTGTTGTTTTGTTACTCCTAATTGCTTAGGGAATTGCACTCAACCACAACACAAAACACAAAAAAAAAACCAAAAGAGAAAGTATCATTAGAACCTTTATAAAGATTCACATATTAATGTAGATGACTTAACTTAAATTTGAAGTGTCAACGCTTAAAACTTAATTGCATTGCCTTAAAAAATCATATTTAATATTTAATATATATAATATGTATATATATTGTTGATGGCAAGGATCATCGTTTAGGCTTGTCAAAGGATAACTTTACGTTCTATGGCAATTTAGGTTTATGCGCTTGAAGTATTTCAGTTGATTAGCTAAACAAATGCCTGAGTATACATTAAGCTAGCCAATTTATAGTCTTTATATATATTTTCTCTATTTTTTTTATTCTTTTCTTTAGCATTAACGGTATTTCTTGTAGTTCTTTTGCTGCTTCTTAGTGTTGCACTCTTTACATCCATCTACCTTGGCATTTATCTATGGTATATATCCCAGCCAGCATTTGCTCCACTTCAAATATGTACAGACCTTAATCACACTTTGTAATGCTACTGCTGATGCTGCTGCTGCTGCTGTTGCTGTTGCTGTTGCTGTTGCTGCTATTGCAGTTCTTGGAGTTGTTGCAGCTGTTGAAGCTGCTCTTTGGGTTGCATTTGAGTAGCAAACAGCTTGGCATAGAAATTTTCCCATTACCCGTAAAAGTATGCAACATAATTTTTAACCTTACGCCGCGGCGTGCACATAAATTTCAGAGCTATACAACACTGGTCGGTCGCCTGGTGCCTCCACTTAAAGATTAACGCGGTAGCGAGCATAAATAACAAGGCGAAAGCTCAACTATTGAGCAAGCGGTTGCAGGACGAATCGCTGGAATTTGTAACAAAAGGTATCCCTAGATGGAAAACAGTTCAAGCTGTTCACTCTCTCTCTCTCTCTATCTCTGTCTCGCTCTCAATATCTATAGATATATATAGTATATATATATTTTATATATATATATGTATATAGTAGACTATGGGCAAATTTATTTTTCATAAGTAAATCTCTATCTAGATATATATATATGTAGTAGAAAGAGAGAGAGAGTGTGGGAGAAGGAGAGAGAAATTTGCCATTACGTGCCAGTGCAGCCGAAAAGTCAAAGTGACGGCAAAGTCAACACAAGAAATTGCAACCCGGCAGTTAGCATAGCGAATGAGTTGCCCCCAGGATAGCCCCGCCCAGTTAATCTCTCTGGGGAGCATAGTAGTGGTGTATGATTGGAGTAGGAGTAGTAAGTGTGTTAGTGTGTAAGAGTCTAGAGCAAAGTGCCGCTGCTGGCTTGCATCCTTAGCAGAATGTAATAAAAACCTGAAGTACGTTTGTTTGATAATCCCATTTTAATATTTATAGTAATAAACGCTTTTACGCGTTGGCGCTTCGCATCCTTATACTCTCCTTCTCTCTCTCTCGCTCTCTCTCTCTCTCTCTCTATCTCTTGCTAGCTGTCTTTCTGACTGTATATGTATGTGTGTGTGTTTATAGGGTAGAGTGTGTACACGCCTTCAATTTTGATATGGCATATTGGCCGCCTGTTGCCCACAAAACGTTTCCGTTTGAATGTCTTTTATTAGATGCCTTCTGGGTTTCTGCTTCAACTTCAACTGCTCGCCACCACTCTCCACTCCACTTATTTTCTTTTCTTTCTTTACTTTCTTTTCCTTTCTTTTGCTGCCTATTTCAGCGTTATTATTTATTTATACTCACACACCGCTACTGCCACTGCAAATCGTATTCCCCGTTCTGCTTAACAGCTCAAAATCAAAGCAAATGAAATGGCAGCCGCAGCAGCAGCACGCTGAATGCAGATCAAAAATTTCACTTTAAGCAACACTATAGAAACATTCAATCATACAGTCTAACAGACATTCTTCAATTGTACGTCATATCGCATATACTTAGTGCTTCTACTTGTCGATATTAGATTTGGAGCACTTACATATTTGATTTGTGCTGATTGTGTTGTAGACGAGTTGCAGCACAGTTCATTCTCTTTTTTGAAGTCAATTCGAAAGTTTGTTTTAGTGTCTCTCATTCTATGCTCCTACTCTTTAAGAATAGCAACAAAAAAGGGTTAGCAGAGAGAAAAGGAGTGGTAGGAAACAACAGACAAGTCTAGAAGCAGCTTAGCTTTGATAGCGAAGTCAATCCAATTGTGTAAAATCTCGCATTGAGTGGCGTACATTTATTTTATGTTTTACGTGGCGTATGCGTAATGTTATTTTCTATTAACGAATTTGATACTTTTTGCACTAATGTACCGAATGTTTTTAGTTGCCAAATACTCTTTATACTCTTATTCAACTATTTTGCTTATTTCTAATCATTTTTCTATCAACTGCAGACAGAACTTTTGCCTCGTGTTGAAGCAACTGTGGAAAACTTTAAACCACATTTAAATATACTACTTTAACTTTTACTCAACTGTGGCATTTATTATATATAACTTATTTATATGTATATTCAAATTTAAAGCAGAAATTTATTGAATTTAAAGAATTTTCTTTTCGGGATATCGAATAGAACTTTGATTATTATACGGTTGAATCAAAAGACACGGAAAAATCATTAAATCTTATCAAAATGTGATATAGGAAACTCATTACTAAACTTTTCTTTGACTAGGTAAATGTATGTATGCAATTTTGGTATATATGTTCGTGAGTGTGTGTATGTGTAGGTGTATGTAGATAGCCAGTGGATACATTAAACAGTCGAAAGTAAGTAAGAGATAGCAAATCCATTGTCACATTAAATTTTAGTTGTTTTCGTTTTGTTCTTTTGAAATTGTCACTGTCGCTGTTGCTGGTGCGGCATAACGGGAATTCACGCCATTTGTAATCAATGTCGAAATAATATGGCGGTTTCGTTTACGTATTTTCACTGATTTCCCAAAAGTAGAAACTGCCAGAGCACCCACCACTTGGCGATAGTTTTTGTTTGAAATGCATGCCGTGTGGCAAGAGAGTTTGCTGCCTTTATTTGCCTCTGATTCTCTCTCGCTCTCTCTCTCTCTCTGTATCTTTGTCTCACTCTATTCTTCTCTCGCGTTTCCTGTGTCTGTCTATGTGTGTGTGTGAGTGTGAGTGTGTGTGTGTGTGTGTGTGTGTATGGAAGGCTCTAAGGCAGCCGCCAAGGATTTGCTGGGTCTCCAAAAAACTTGGTCCTTGCCGAGTTACTGCTGCTGCTGCTACTGATGCTACTGCTGTTGCTACTGCTGCTGCTGCTGCTGCTGTTGCAGCCACTTGGGGAGCTCTGAAGCATTATCTTTTGGCAATGCCAAACACTTCCGCCGAA
Organism: Zygothrica quintamaculata; assembly: GCA_037044455.1. Lineage (NCBI taxonomy): Eukaryota > Metazoa > Arthropoda > Insecta > Diptera > Drosophilidae > Zygothrica > Zygothrica quintamaculata. The sequence continues at coordinate 98,420 of JBAMBS010001013.1, read as the reverse complement.
CGACAAGAACGATAAATTGTTGCGGAAAAGTGTTAAGCGTGGAAAAGTTCAGGCCAAAGTTTCGATGTGCGCGCACTTTTATTTAGGGTTCATTATGCTTTCTTATGCTACTTTCTTGCCACACTCCGACTCACCTCTAACACGCCCCATACATCACCTTAGCTGCTATATCTCTCTTACTCTCACTCACTCTATCTCACTCATTCACTCAGTTAGTTACTTGCCTTTGCTTTTCATGCAACTGGCATTGTTTGCAGCATTGAAAATAATGATTATACGCTTACGTTTTGCTTTTCTTTTTGCTCATTGCTCACTTTTCCTTTGTAGACGCGTGTGTGCGGAAAATTATGGCCAGGCTGCAGAAATTGGCCAACATGAAAACTATAAGCCGATTATCAGCACATTTTTTTTGTGTTTTCTTTTCTATACGATTTACCCAATGAGGCACACAGCGAGATGAATTGCTCTTTGAATAGTTCTGAGCACAGACAGAGACAGAGAACGGGATAGAGATAGAAGTAAAAAAATAGAAAGTAAATGATGCTACTAGGGAATACTAAGCGACATTGCATGTCATCAGAGTTATTAGCACTAATCTGCCATTAATGGAACTTACTTTAAATATAGCTATTAGGCCATATACTTTTTGGCTAATGGAAACTCTTAGTTTTTGGCCATCACAACTCAGATTAGGTAGAGGAAAAGTTATTAGATTCATTTGCTGCTCATATTAAATGGGCTTAAATAGTAAGCAAATGCTCTTTGAAGCTGGCTAATACTGTTAATCCTGCTCCAAAGTCTATTTATGAAGCTATGCCCCCTCCCTCTCTCCCACACTCTATCTACCTCTGTCTGTCTGTCTGTATGTCTGTCTGACTCTAAAGAATATCTATTCTAAATCAAAATTATGCCTAAATTAGGCCATCAATCAATGTACTGCATATTAAATATGCTGAAACAGCTGGTAATCTATAGTCTAAGATCTAGTCAAGCACTTCATCAATCAATCCTCAAGCTTGCATCAATCATTCATTAGCAAAGCTATTTCACTCTGCATATTTAATATATTAAAACTAACAGATAATAATTTCTCTTCACTTCTGCTTCTTCTTCTATTACATTTTTAATTAAAATATAAAATTTTGATAAATATTTTTTAAAGTCTTAAAGGTTCATATAGTTCATATAGAATATTTATATAGGATATATACATATATTATAATGTCGAAAGAATATATGCAATAAACAATTCAATTCTGGCTGCATTTTAAATAGTTGATTACATGGACTGATTGAATGATTGAATAGATATTGATATATATATATTGATACAAAGTATTGACTGCTTTTTAGCCAGCTGCCCACTTTAGGCCAATTGAGTTTGCCTGAAAGGAGTCAGTGCCAAGTCATACATTCAGATAAAAATCGCATGCAAGTTGCATGCATGAAAAAGAAAAATTCAAGTAAGAGAGCCTTAAAGGACTCGGAGTGAGCCTTAGCCATTGCTAGGGGTTACCTTATTGAGTGGGACAGCAATGTAATAACATTCGCAGCTATTTAGAACAATTTATTTTTTTCTTACTTTCTTTTTCTTGCACACTTCTTCAACCTGCTGCAAACTGTCAAAGGGAAAGCGACGTGACACAAATGAAATGTAACAAAGGGCGACACATTGTATGGAGAGCGAACAGGAGAGAGAGAGGAAGGGAGTAAGTTTGGTACGCGAACAGGATATAGGGCGGCAGTTAGCTTAAGAACTAGCTGCTTTAACATGCTTCAACCGGGGACACACACACATATATAACAGTAAAATGTGTGTGTGAGAGAGAGAGAGTGAGAAAGGAGGGGGCAGATTGGCATGAAGCTTGAAGGCACACAATTTTCATTTCCGCTTTTATTTGCACTGCAAGCCAAAGGCAAATACCATAGGAAAAGGTGCTGAATGAATGTTGCTAGGCGGGGGTAGGGGAGGGGGGGGGACTAAAAAATTGTAAAAAGGGGAACACCAAATACTTTGCTATAAAGAAAAGAATTTCTTTTGAGTTACTTTAGTGGGACAGCAAGCAACAACAACAAAAATAAATAAAAAAAAAAAGTGAAATGAAGTAAAAAGAAAGGACACATGTGTCCTGCTAGTCGTCTAGGACAAAGTTTGCGCCATTTGCGCACCCTTAAGGTGTGTTTAATGAAAAGTTGCCAACTACTAGCGTCCGGGCACATTAGAGCTTAAGAAAGAGTACAAAAAGGACACCAAGGAAGAAGCAGCAGCAGCAGCAGCAGCAGCTGAATCTGACAATAGACAGACAATGGACCAAAGGATACACTTGCTTCCTGCGCATCCCTTGCTGCTTGTGCTAGTGCTGCTATTGCTGTTGCTTTTGCTGTTGCTGTTGCTGTTGCTGCAGGCTGCATCAATATCCTGTTGCCATTTTGCGCTATTTACAAATGAAATACGCCGCAAGTTTTCGAGCCAAAGTAACCACGAAAATTAAACTTTTGCCTCGTTTGTGTTTTGTAAGTGTTATGGGGAGACAGGGGGGCAGTAGACAGAAGACAGAAGAGGCTATATAGGGGGTTGATAGGGTTTTATATTTCTTTGGGTAAAAGATTGAATGTAGTAAGTTGGAGTATAGCGTAAGTATGCTGGCCAAAAGTTTACACACGAAAGAAAATGCAATGAGCGAAATGAAATTAAAATGAAAAAAAAATAGAAGAAGCTGAAGATGATAAAGAAGAAGAAGTGAACAAGCATCTACAAGGTGCAATTCAAGTTTTGTTTTTTTTTTCCTTTTTCTTTCATCTGCTTCAAGTATTCACTTGCAGCTTCAGTTTGCCAAGGTATGTAAACAGTGAGATTGATACTTGTACTGTATCATATATATATATATATATAGATATAAACTATCAATATATATATATATATATATATACATAAAATGTAGAGAAGTAAAAATCAGAAAGCAGCAAATTTAAACTAAAATCAGTTGCAAGTTCGTGGCCTGTTGCCATTTTTTAAGCATTGTGCAACTTATTGCTTAACTTTTGCCATCATCATCAGTCACACAATTTGTAAACATAAAAAGTAAATTTCTATCAAGACTACAAGATCTAAACAAACTGTAAAAATTACAATGCCATTGAACGAGCTTCGCCTTTGGCCAAATAAAAAGAAAAATGTCATGAAAAAAAAAAAAAAAATGTTAAGAAATATTCTGGCCAGGGCCACAACGAGACAAGTAAACAAAATCTGTAACATCAATTTTCTCAAGTTTTTCACGCGGACAACAACAAATCAGACGAAATCATTTGCTTGGCATTTGCGCCTAAAAGTATGCAAACAATACACTGTGCAAAAAAAAGAAAACCTATTCAAAGAAAATCTTAAGGAAAATGTAACTTTAGATTTATCTCAATTAAAATAATGAAACTACTTAAAACTTTACTAGTAGTTAATGTTAAATTAAGTTAAATCAAAGTATTACATAATGTATTGATTCAAATTTTGTTCAGTGTCCTGTGTTTGCCTTTAAAGTGTTTCGCCCTGTTTAGTAGCAGATAAGAAAGAATATGGCAGCAAAGCAAAGGACATACCTACGCACAGGGCCAACATATAAAAAAAAGAAAAGTCAATGGACGTGCCAATGCTTTGAATGCCAAGTGACACTTGAGCGAAGTGTTCGGACACCCAACAGCCGTCAACCCAGGGGCGGGTCTTAGCATTTGTATTCAATGCTTGAGTAGGGGGTTGGGGTCAGCGTCTTTGGTTTTTTAGTCTGGTGTTCAAAAACAAAATAAAACAAAAAAAACAAAAAAATAGCAAGTAAAAAATCGATGCGACATCATTCTTATCAAATGGTTGAGTAAACGGTAAACGTCGAGCACTTATTAAATTGAAAATATATATTTTTGTGTTGCCTACTTTAATGCTGCGAAAGGACCAAAGAACCAAAGCAACCACCTTTCACTACAACAAGAAAATATAACAAAACTGTGCTTTGATTGATGGCTGTCGTTTTAACGCTTTCGACAGTCGAGAAGTTTAATAAATGAATGCGGTTTTTATTACCCAAACCGATATGCCTGGGGTTAGGGTGCGTATGTATATGATAGTAATGGTAAATAGGTAGGCAGTAGGCGTGGCTATAACATTTGAAGTTTATCATAGTTACATTTGATTAATTACCCAGGACATGACAGCTCTTAACACATGATGACAGCTGGCGTTACTACTAGTTTTCAATTAAAAACTTTCCACACTTTCCACACCAATACTGTGGCATGGTAGGGAAAATCAAGTCACAGCTAACTTTGTATGAACTTGCCCTCTTTTTTCAACAATTCTGTTTTACTTGATTGTATTTTGCTTGAACTGCTTCTTTTTTTGTTGGCTTTTGTCTTGGCATTTTACGATGTCGCCACTGAATTAATGTAAATCCTTGTTATCCTTCATTTTATGTAGCTATTGCCTGCATTTTTATATGCATCGCCTTCACAATTTCTCATCCTTCTGCATTGCGCCATTTCGTTGTTTATGCTCTCCCTACCTACTATGGCTGAATCTGAATCTTTTGCGGTTGCTTTTTACTTACATCCTTCTTACATCTACTGCTTCTTACATCTAGTACTTCTACTTTAATTCAACATTTCGTTGCTTCTTCATCTTTTTGCATTTGTTTTTTTTTTTATGGTGCTGTGTGCTTGGGTTTTACGGTCAGTTTTGTCTGTTTTGTAATTATGGTCACGTATGTGCCGCAAAATTTTATGTGCATTCTATGTCCAAAGGACAATCCAACGTATACAGACGCATTAATTGCAACTTGTAAAACATTTGTCCGCTGGCGACTATTACAATTCAACACCAAAAAGGAAAAACCTCAAAAGAGTGCAAAAAAAAAGGAAAGCACAATCAAGTCACAGCTCTTGTCACCATCACCACCAGTAACATCATCTTCATCATCATCATCATTATTATCATCATCATCATTATTATCGTGGCTGTCTGAGTGCAAGTACATTAAGCAAATTCCTTAAGAATTTTAATGAAAGTTCTTAAAATGTAAAATGAAGCATAAACTGCACAAGCCAGCGAAATTACTTCACTTATCCACTGCACTTATTCCAGGCAATATGATTAATTTTGTTAAATAAGTTCATTGATCTTCTGGAATATGAATAAAGATTTTAACTTTCAGACTTAACATTAAGCAATTTAATTTAATATATAAATATTAATTTTGAATTGTGATTATCAATTTAAGTTAAATATTAAATATTTCTTTTTATTACTTTGCATAAAATTATAATTCAAAATTTCCAAAATTTGTTGATTACTTCATAGTTCCTATTAAATAAAAAGATAAAATTAAGATGGATTAAATAAACAAATAAATTACATAATAAATAAAGTAAAAGTACAAATAACTAAAAACGAAAAATACAAATACAAATGAATAGAAAACAAATCGAATAAAAAATAAATAAAAATTAAAAATAAAAAATAAAATCAAAAACCAAATAAAATAAAATTTAGAGAAATAAATTGGTAAAAATAAATAAAACAAATATGTATAAAATATAGATAAAAATAAATAATAAAATAAAAAACACGTAAGAAATCTGTAGTCGAGTGTACCCGCCTTCGAGAATCCATTTGTCTACATACACAGACATACACACATATACACACAGTTCTACACATACTTTAAGCCATTGCGCGCCCCTTTTAGACCCCCGCGCTCTATAGCGCAATACTTCATGTTGTATACCTTCCGTGTTTCTAAATCAATCTTTACAAAGTATACAATCTAGATTAAAAATGGCTTAATTATTATGTGTGCCAAAAAAAAATTCAATCGCTTAAAAATTGTGCTTAATAATTGTCTTTTTCATATTACGGGGGGGAGTCAGGAAAAGAGATTCAAAAATCTAAAAAAAAACTCGTACAGTGTACGAAAATAATGAGTCTAAATTTCAAACTTGTTTGCTCTTTTAGTCTCTAAGAAACAGGCGTTTATACAGACGGACGGACAGCAGACGTCTCGGCTTATCATCCAGATCAAGAATACATATATACTTTATGGGGTCTCAGTTGATTATTTGTACCTGTTATATACTTTTCGATTTCGACGAATCCCTTAGCCCCCTTTTTCCTTTTTTCAAAAGGCAAAGAGGCTAAAAATATATAATAAAATTAAAAAAAATTTAATTAAATTAATTTACTTGAAGCTAAATCTAATTCATATTAATATTCATTTGTCATAATAAATAGTTAAAGATGGCACACCGCAAACTAGTGTGTGTGATTGTGAAAGGAAATATATAAAAAACAATTAAAAGAAAAGTAATAGAAGAAGAAGAAGTTTCTCTGTTAGATTTAATTGATTTGATATCTTGTCAATTGAATCACCTGAGCCGTTTATTACTTTTCTTTGGCAAACAAAAGGATATAAAGGATGTAAAGCGAAGAATTTCAGAAATTTTCATATTTTCAAAACTTAATTGGAAAACTTTTACACAGACAGAAGAATAAAAGGCAATTTTTATATGAATTTTCATTTTATATATATATATATATATATATATCTATATATATATTTCTGTATTTTTTTTCATTTTTTTCGCTTGTGCATAGACAGTAACTAATCGATTGATCAATCAATCAGACAGTCAATCAGTGTACAAGCCAAGTCATTCAATTTGTATGCAATTTTGACCGCAAACATTTGTTAATTGACCGCAGTAGAGTAGCAGATTGGGTGTTGCACAATATATATATGTGTGTGTGAGTGTGTGTGCTTGGTCCTGTTTGTGTTTGGCAATGCGATTTACTTTTCTCACATAAGTACACACCATGCACACTCAGTCTCAGACACAGGGACAGGGAAAGGGATATACACAGATACGGACATGCACACAGTTGCACAAATAATTAATTATGTACGCTCAGTTGCATTTGAAGCTGCAGGAAACGTAGCTGCGCACCGTTGGCCGCCAGCTAAATTATGCCAACGAGTCCCGTCTGGCTGCACCCAATACCCAACACCCAGTACCCAACATCCAACACCCGATACCCGACACCCGCAATCCAACACCATAGACAGGCACTTCCGGTGCAGCAAGTGGACACCCGACCGCCTGTTTGCCATACTTAAGTACCGATAATTGCTCACCTATGCACACCTGCCAAGGTGAACACCAGCTGAGAGCTGAGAGCTATGAGACTCATAGATTGTTCTCAGTTACAAAATATCTCGTTCTCTCTCTATCTCTCATTTGCTTTAATCATCGAGGTGTAATCGAATGACATTTAAGTGACATTTAGAGCTTAATCGTTAAGCAGCTACAACTCAATTCATACTCGTTTCGGTAACTGCAATCACCTGATGATTGTCTTCAATCCGGAAATTCAATGCTTAATTGCTCAGTCATAAGCAATGAAAATGCAATCAAGTGCCTTGTGTGCTTTAGATAGTTAATGATGATAAATCGACTGCAGGCTTAACTTCAACTTATACTATGAATAAGTTAATTAGCTGTTGCTATAATGCATCAAGTTTAAGCTCTATTATTCTCACATATGTTTCCAATTTACCCCAGTAAATTGAAAGCTATAAAATATGCAACAAAATGCAACAGGTTGGAAGAGATCCTTTTTAATACATTCAGCAACATTTTTGCTTAAAATAAAAACATATAATATACTTTAAAAATTTAAAAGGAAATTATTATTATCTTTAATCTATTAACCAGTTCTAACGTGTATTAAATCAGACTTATTTGTAGGGAGAACACTTGACTTTTTGGCACCCAAAGTTGTCGGTCATCCAACTAGTTTTGACTGTAGTTTATGGCCAGGGACCAGACTCATTTAGAGGGCACATTCAATACGCTCGCACCTAAGCTTATACACACAAAATTCTAAGCAAAGACGTATAGACAGGCAGACAGACAGACAGACGGACAGACAGACAGACAGACAGACAGACAGACAGACAATTGGATAGATAGACAGACAGTGTGAAGAACGGCGACGACTCATGGACAAAACATGCGCATAAATTTCAACAGTTCGACGTACACATAAAACGAGCTACTTATGCCAATGCCAAGATGTGCCCACAAATAAAAAGGAAAACGCCTTTACAAAGCCACACAAAGAAGAAAAGCCAAAGCGGGAAAACTAAAGTACGAGTAAACCAAAGGAAACCAAAATAAAACTTGATACAAAAGTAGCCGCAGTCGGCCAACGAAATTGATTTTCAGGCAATTTGTTCGTTTATGGATTGTTGCCCAAGTACCACAAAATACAAAAAAAAAAAAATAAAAATAATAGAATCAAAAAAAAGAAAAGAAAAAATGAGAAAAGGAAAAAAGGAAAAGCTGAGAAAATAGCGATAAAAGACAGCTGCTGCTACTCTTGGCTATTGGCTAAGAGAAGAAGATGCTATGCTCCTTATCGTCATCATTGGGCAGCCAAAAGTCCCAAAAAAAAACGTGAGCTGGCAAGTGAGAGGAAAATAAGAGAAAAGTGAGAAGAAGATGGCCAAAGAAGCTAAAAGAAAACTCATTGACTGCAACACTTTGACACCTGACAGCTGCACACAAAAGCGTGCGACGTATTACGGCGTAGTCTACAACATACACTTACCAACTCAGTCCCTCTCTATCTCTCTATCTCTCTCTCTCTCTCACACACACACACACACACAGTCTGCATTGAAAATTTCGATAGACCCGGCTCTACTATGGGTATGCGGTATATGCGGTCTAAAGAACTTTGTGCCCAAGACATGAGATTTATTTTGTGTTGTGAATTTGGTTTTTGTGGTTGTTTGTGCAGCGTTTTGTGTGCAGTTCCCCCATATATTCAGCATGCTGTGAAAAAGATTAAGTGGCGCCATCTAGTGTAGAGTTACGTTAAGTTTTTGACATGACCAATACATATAATCAGCTGCAAACTAAAAAATAAATAAACTCTTTACACTAACAACAACAAATAGGAAATCTACTACTACTTCCCACCTTCCCTCCCCCCAAACACCAACTCTCTCCCCATGTCTTCTGCTTATAACTAGTATCCATAGCAGGCCTATGACTATTTGTCTATCAAATTGTTCGTTAACAATATCGTAGCCTACGTTTTGGACATCAATGCACACACCATTATAGCTTATCCAATCGAAATCCCTAACCCAATCCCATTCCATTTACCCAGCTTACAGTCTACTGTCTCCTGTATTCTGTCTACTGTCTACTGTCTCCTGCCTGTCGCCATTGCCATTGCCATTGCCACAGCCATTGCCTTTGCCATAGCATTATTCAACGCGTGCATAGGACATTAAGCAGAGGCGGCTCAATATACACCGAATCCTCGGCCTTTGGCATCGGCCTCAGATGTTCCTGCTGATGCGGCTGTCAAACAGGCGGGCAATCACTCAGTCAATTTGGCTTTTGGGCTTACAATTTTACTATGTGCGCTGCAGTTTTTCTTTATTTTCTTTTCTTTATTTTTATTTTTATTTTTATTTTTATTTTTTTCTTTTTTTTGTCTATATTCCTTCTTTTATTTTGTTTGTTTTTTTTTTCTTTTAGGCCAGCTAATATGTCTGTGGTTTGATTTATGGACAGATGCTGGCCAGAGCCACTCCTTGCCATTAGCTGGCTACAAATCCAAATGCCGTATACTGTCTGAATGTCAAACTGTGCATCAATTTGACTATCCAATTATCTGCCTATTTTTTTGTATTTTTTTTTACCACTCCGCGACCCCACCACTTCCTCACTACACCCCTCTCACCATACCACTATTTACTATTACATACCACTATTACTATTTTACGCTTAAACATTGGCATTTTCTGGTCTAATTTTATATAGAAGACCTTGCCATACATTTAGCCAAACTAAACAATTACGAATTGTGCTCTGGCAAATGTTGTTTACATATATACATATATATTCACTTGAACTCATATAAATTTCGTTGGCAGCAAAACAATAATATTTGCCATATATAAACAGAAACTTACATCAGATTATATAATATATATATCCAATATTGTATTATTGCTGCCAATTGTGCCAACATATTAAATTGAATGCGTCAATCAATTCAATTTTTTTAAATCAAGCCTTGATGTCTGGCAATTATAATTTTGTTTTATATGTACTATATATGTATATATATTGTATAATGCCAAGTGTAAATCTGTTTGACTTTTGCAAATAAATTTAAAGGCATTATATATATATAAATATATATAAAAGATTTAGTTTTAGTTTTATTTGACTAGTGAAAATTCAATTTTAGTTTTGATTTTAGTTATTGTAAAATTTTATTTTCAATAAAATATATAACTAAACTTTAAAATCTTAAACCTTTTATTCCTATTCAAAATTTGCAGCTGTCAAAAGTCTTTACGTTTTACTGATTAATCCCAATTTATATTTTAACTTGACTTAAAATATTCGTCTCTCCTTGAATCTATGAACCCTTAAGCATAGTTCAATCAATTCAGCTAAGATTCGGTTTTATAAACCTGTATACATTGTTATTGTTGTTGTTGTTGTTGTTGTTGTTGTTGTTGATATTACTGTCTGCTTGATTCATACCCGCCATTAATATTTATTTATGCGCCAATAATTTATAACATGCGCCGCCAATAAACTCAAATAATAATAATATAAATACAAAAGGGATACAAAAAGACAATGTGGTCTTGAAATTCCGCACCATTTGCCTAATAAAGTGCATAAATTTAAATTATGCAAAAAACCACAAGTTGCCCACATTTAATGCTTACTACAAATTGCTGTGGGAACTTCTTACAAATGATCAAAACATAAATCAACAAATAACCAAATAAATGACACAAATATCATTTTTATGCCAAGACCAAAAAACCCTAGTAAAACTTACCCGCTAAGTTTTTGTGTGAGATAAAAACCCATTAGATTTTCTAATAAATAGCGGCAGTAACTAAACATAATGAGCACTTAAGCGCGCACTTCCGGACCCTGTGACGACCACACCCCTGCACCCCTTTTTCCTCACACATCTCAGCCTATATAAGCCCACACTAAAGCAAGTGGCCTTAACAACGGCTATGCCATTAAATTCAAACTTCCTGTATGTCCTCACAGTGTGTGTGTGTGTGTGTGTATATCCTGTGGCAGAACTTTGTCTCGTAGAGCTGCTTTAAGTGTTGCCTAATTTACTACAACAATCCAAAAATAGCAATAGACAAAACACATTACTGATATCCTAATACTCTATCAAAATAAATACACTATATTAAATTAAAAAAAATCCTTTTATTTAATAAAAATAAAAAAAAAAATTTAAAATAAATAATATTAATAAATTAAATAAAATAAAATAAATAATATATATAATATATATAATATAAATAATATAAATAATATAAATAATATAAATAATATAAATAATATAAATAATATAAAAAATATAAATAATATAAATAATATAAATAATATAAATAATATAAATAATATAAATAATATAAATAATATAAATAATATAAATAATATAAATAATATAAATAATATAAATAATATAAATAATATAAATAATATAAATAATATAAATAATATAAATAATATAAATAATATAAATAATATAAATAATATAAATAATATAAATAATATAAATAATATAAATAATATTAATAATATAAATAATATAAATAATATAAAAAAAATAAAGGAAATAAATTAAATAAATGAAATAAATTAAACATATTAAACAAATAAAATAAATTAAATAAATAACATAAATAAAAAAAATATAATAAGTAAAATAAATAAAATAAATAAATTAGGTAAAGCTTTAAAAGTAAATAAAATATATATAACAATTAAAAGAATTAAAATAACTTATTTAATGTTAATGAATTAAATAAATCAAATAATTAAAAGAATTATGATAGAATAAAATAATAAATTATTTATATATAGATCAAGCAACTTCAAGAAACTAAATAGCTCTAAAAATATATAAAATGTGCAGCAATTCTTCCAATTAAGTCTAATTATCGACAAAGCTAAAATGCTTTTGTGCAAAGGGTAGCATAAAAAGCGAGCGCAAGAGAAAGAGATTAAGAGAGAAAGGGAATACGTTAAGCAAAAAGTGTCTCTGGATTTGGTTGTGGTTCGCCTTTTGCTTCCTTTTGTGGCTGCTTCGGATATTAAGGACATTAAATCCACATTATTCATTTCGTTGTTATTGTTGTTGTTGTTGTTGTTGTTGTTGTTGTTGTTGTTGCTCCTGCTGCTGCTGATGCTGCTATTGCCTTAACACAGACAACAGACAACAGACAATGACAATCGACACAGTGCGTTCTATGCTTATAAAAGCCATTTGGGCAATTCACGTGACTGTTGCGTATACGCCCCGTTGGCCAGTGTGCGATCATCGTAAAATGAGTAATTGCCAGCATGTTTCAACGCATTCACATTAATGAGCCTTATATGCCTATATAGAAATACATATATATATATATATATATATCTTATATTTATATATATATATAATATTTGGGTGAACTGGCCATTTTGATATGTGCAGCATTTTTATGTTTAATCATTTTTTGGCGCCTTTTTATTACTTTTTATATCAAGTTTTGGCTCATTTTCTTTTTCTCTTTTAGTACCAAAGAACAGCAACAATAACAGAAACAACAACAACTACAACAGCTACAACAACAACAACAATTGCAAATTACAAAATCGTGACTAGCGTAAATTTGGTCGTTTTGTGGTCATAAATTTGCCATTTGTTCAGAAGTTCCTTTCTGTAGCTGTCCAACAATTTTCAGACAATCTTTGGAGCAGTTGCTCAAGTAGTCGCTAAATTGTTCAGCGGTTATTAGTTTAAATAGCCAAAGAAGTTGTTTAGTTTGCGTTACTCATATTATTGCCGGCTTAAATAGCCGTAAATTTTGTAATAAATGATACTTTTATTGTTCCACAGACTTGAGGAATGCAATACAATTATTTTCTAGGGTTGCAACAACTCTTTTCGGCTTTACTTTGCTTTGCCAATTCATGATAAAAAAAAAAGTTTTACTAAAAGAATTGTATATAAATTTGATCTCTATATATATATTTCTCCATAATATATATATAATATATACGTTGGATACAATAAATACAAAATTTTTATCAACTGTTTAATTTAAATATGTGGGTAAATTCACACATGATAAATTTGCCTAAAGATCTTTTCCGTCAACAAATCCAAAAAAAAAAAAAAATAAATAAAAATTGGCATGAAAATATTCACTCAACGTTGACAAGAGGAAAAACCTAAGTAAAGTCAATAGAAAGCAGCAATAGAAATGGCAACAGACAAAGGGATACAATTTACATTTCTAAATAAACAAAACAAATAAGCAAAGGATAAAAAATAAAGGAAAAAGTAAAAGAAAAAAAATAAAATAAAAATAAAAGTAAATATAATAATAAAGGAATGTATATACATATAGGAAAAAATTTCTCTCGTGATGTAGTTTCGAGACAACATTTTGGCAAGGAGAATAACGAGAAAGTGAAATCGAAACCGGAAGTCGACAGACAGCAGACATAAAGCAGAGTAGCAGCACAGGTTGCAAGCAGTTGATGTTGATGTTGCTGTTGCTGTTGCTGTGGCTGTGGCAATGTTATTCGTGGATCCGTTTTGGGATCTGTTTGTTTGTATGTTTTGCACACTTGAATTGCTGCTCATTCAACATTCATTCACATGGCAAAAGGACCCGCCAACTGGTTATACTGGCAGTCACGTCAACAGCTACAGCTCCAGCTCCAGCACCAGCTATAGCTAGAGCTACGGTTGCGGCTGCAGCTGCGGCTGATGCTGAGGCTGTTACTGTGGCATCAGCTTGCGGCGCACCTCGTCGTCGTGTCGATATTCAAATATTTTCCGTTGACAGATTTCACAATTTTCCACTTTCATACCTTTCTTGGCTGTTAGCTACTGTCTCTACTGTTGGCTGTTAGCCAGCATACGAAAAACAAAACAAAGAAACAGAAAAAAAAATTGAAATTCCTTTTACTTATTGTTCATTCCATCTACCTGCTGCTTCCTTACAGTTCTTGCGCGCTCTCTCTCTCTCGCTCTCCCTCTATGTTCTTACCTAAATTTGTCATTCTATACATTTGTTGCTGTTTTCTTAGCTAATAGCCTATTGGGACTACCAACGAAAAAATAAAATAAAAATAAAATAAAAACAACTAACATCTGGCTTAGAACAATCGATGTGTAAAACTTTGATTAGGTTTTACCAACTAAAGCCTAAAAGTAGGCAACGAATTTTTTGCGCTTGTCTTAAACAAATTTCCAGCAAATGCAACCAAAGCACATTGATTGCCACATAAGTACCACGGTTGGTTTAAGTTACCTAAAATTTAAGATTTTGCCCAACAGATGCCCAAGCTGTACCTCAACAAGTAAAAGCAAGCAGCAAACTGAGCGCTTAAACAAGTCCTGCAATAATTTCTCTTATCTTTAAATATAGTTGTTTTATATTATAAAATTCCATTCCGTTTTCAATTACTATTTAAATTGCTTTCAACTATTTATTGCCATCTGTCTCGTTCTACCCCTTTTTTCCCGTTGTGTAAAACACAGATTTAAGCATTTAACTATCAATTCATTTGGTAACAATGCTAAATGCTGACCATTAACAACATTTCTCTTGCTACGTTTTTGTGCTGCTACATAAAGCACATCAACATATAATTAATTATGAACAAACCATTAAAAAAAATTAATATACAACAAAAACACTTCCTCACAGATTGAATTAAATATTTTTTATTTTATTTTTATTTTTTGTTTTTGTTTTTTAATGAATACCAACAGCAGCTACAACTGTTGTTTTGTGACCATAAAGTATAAGATAGACATTTAACATATTCCGTACTATAATTATGTGCATTCTTTCTGTCAATATATTTTTTAATATTATACTTTCATTAAGTGAGAACTAAAAGTATTTTTCAAAAAAAAAAATAAAAATAAATAATTATATATTGATATTTATATATAAATTATTATTGATTAATATTAATTGAAACAATTGACAGAATGCATGTAAATGTCATATGATTAAATGATTTACATGCCACTCAATGACAAGCGATTCAATAAAATTTTCTTTACATTATATAATTGTATACATATATATATACATGTAGTGAATATTTTTAATTAGTTGTCGGTAAAATTATGAAAATTTCATATGTGTATGTAAATCGAGAAAGTATTCTCGAGGCATGCACAAACACAAGCTTAATTTATTTTGAAGTCCCGTTAATGTGCACCGTATTAACATATATTTTATAACTGCATAATTATATATAAATATATATATATATATGCACTTGTAGCAACAACGTGTTGTGGCAGAAATTTTTTAATTGTTTCTACTCGTTTGAGGCAATTGCTGCGTTGCTTGAATTGTTTGTATTTCTGATTGACAAATGTATAATTTAATTACCTTAAATATTATTTATTAACTGAATAATCTGTAAATATAACGAAATACAATACATCAATTTAATTTAACTCAAAATTAATTATATTGTAAATAAAATATTTATACTCAATTGTAAGCAATGCAAAATTTACCATTGCCATATCCTGTCTAATTGTTCTATGTCCTCTTTCTAAAATAGTTTATCCTTTAAGTCCTTATTATAGTGACATTTACTTTTAGACAAAGATGTCCTTCAGATAAATACTTTATTTTGAATCCACTTAGTTTATTGTACCCCTTTTTTCAATTCGTTTTCAAGAGCTGCAAATCTATTTTCATTTACTCGTAGTATTTATATAAAAAGCATTTTTAAATAAGTGAAAACAAGTCTCAGCATTGTTTGCTAGAAATAAAGAATTTGTTAAGCTTTTCTTAGCAGCTTTTAAATCTCCTTAAAGCCTTATCAGCTGAGCAATTCTTTAAGTCCAACTGGTTGACACCTTTAGCTTGCAATAACGTATTCATATTTTGTTTTAGTTCAATTTCCCGCACCTTAGCAATATTTTCTAATTTGCCGCATCGCTCACTGGGCTACCTACCTGCTACAGCTGTCGCCCTGACCCCCCTCCGTTGTGCATATAACCCCACATATTTGCCATACATTCCGAAAATATTTTTGTTTTTGCCCCGCTTGCAAGACCAACAAACAAAAGAGATGCACAAAAAATACCAAAAAATATAGTAAAGAAAACTAGAAAAAAAATACATACTACACACACGCACACACAGACACATGCACATTTAGTAAGAAAGAGAGAGCAAATATACAGCAACATGAAGAATGTTTGAAATTCCACACAGAAGTATGCAACGAGAAACATTTTTTTGGCGAGACATTTGCGTAGCAAGAGGAAGCTGAATTTGTTGGTGCGGCGTATGGTGGCATGTGGGGTAAGGTTAGAGGTGGTATAAGTGTATGTGTGTGCGGAGAGGTGGGGGGCATTTGGCAAAGTCAACGTCAACATGCGGCGAATGGCAGACGGAAGTTGTACGCAAAGACAATGACTAAGCACACAAGGCAGACGGAAAGTCATAGAGACAGACAGACAGACAGACAGACAGGCAGACTGAGAGGCAAAGAGACGCATGGGTAGCCGCAGCAGAGAAATGGGCTAGAGCGGGAAGCAAGGGCATAGACAGCAGAGCAACTAGGAAACGAGCGCCAACAATATGCATACAATGCAAAGCCACAGATAAAGTTTTATTTTTCCCCCCCCTCTCCGAAAAATTTCTTCCATTTTTTTTTGTTCTGCTTCTATTTCTAGATGTGTTTTTTCTGAATACAAAAAAAAAACAAAAGTTTCCTTGACAAACCGTTGTGCAAATGCAACTGTAAAGCAAACACACACACATGTGTGCCGCTAGTTTGCGAGTGAAAATAAAAACATTGTTAAGGTATTTTGATGAACATTTAAACTGCAACGCTCACTGGACAGTTACATAGATCTTGCATTTTCATTTCCTTATCTCAATCAATTTATGCAATGTCCTTGTCTGACATACAGCAAACTCATAATCCATACTAACTTAATAATTAACTAACTTGATTTAAAAAGTCTAAAATGGTATTAAAATTTTAAGTTATCGTTCAGTTCTCTTTCAATCAGCTCCAAATCAAAGAGAGAGATGAAAAGCTTGCCCCCAATAGTATAATTTCATAAATACTTTATTTTTATGCCCATTGTAAAAAGGAAGCAAAACAGAAAAGTACGCATCAGGTAAAAATAATCATCTGAAATTCTATAAAGTATATATATTCTCGATCAGGATAACTAGCTGGGTGCAGATGAAGATGTTTCCTTACTATCAACTATCGTTGACTATCCGATTCGCATAGTGCATTGAAATGGCTGTGAAGTAAAGCATAATAACCATCGATGAAACTATCGATTCTATGGCGGGAACTTATATTTTCGTTCTTATCGATAGGTGTGCATCACTTTAGATGCTTTAATAAAAGTAGACACACAACAAAATGTAAACTCTTATTTTGCAATAATTTAATATATTCAAATTTTGGTTGATGGTGTTGGATAAACTATTAATATTGATTATATTATTATTATTAATTCTAATTATTAAGAATATGTGAAATACTTGTTGTTGTTTTTTTCGTAAAGGAGTTTTCATAAAATTATTTTTAAATTACTGCGCATACAGTAGAACGTGATGGATTTGACGAAATTGATTTGGCTGATATTCAAGAATTAATTGTGGACGACGAAATAAACGAAGCAGATTAAGTGCCAATGACAATTGAAGAATCAGTTGGAGATAGATTTGACGATCTTTCCGATGTTGAAAAATTTTCAGTAAAAAATATCGAGAAAGGATTTAGAGAACGATCCTTTAAGTAACAGAGTGGAAATATTTAAACGAAATCTTCAAAACAATTTAGCTCCCTGTCAAGAAATTTATAAAGATCTGCGAAATAAGAGCAAACAAACTTCAATACACACAATCAAACCAATAATCGTCGAAAGGATGTCCGAATCTGATAGTTGATCAAGCTCAGTTTTTGAACTAGTTCGAACAAAACGTTCTAAACAAATCAAACTAAGTTATGAGGAGGAGTAAAAAGTTATCGTTCTATTTTGGCATTAATTTATTAATTTGAAAGATAAATTGAATATTTTACGTAGAATTGAAATTTTATTTTGTTTTCTTTTTGTTTAAATAAATGAAGTGTTATTAAATTACATAATATGCATGTTCTTATGACTCAACAAATAAATACACAAAATTATATTAAGCACATATTTGTACTATACAAATTCCAATATTTTATTGAACATTTTTTTACTCAGATTTTTGTATGGGCTTAGAGTCTCCTACAAGACGATTTCCTACATGGCAGGTCAACAAAAACAATTCGATGGAACTATCGATGGAAAGAGTTTTAATCATCGAAAGCATCGATTAAGCTTACTATCGATGGCTATCGAGCTCCACGGTGTGAGCCAACAAGGCTTGTGAAAAAAACACCGCTGTCATCAAACAATAAAACTAACTGAATCCGATAACGCCTCAGATAACAAAACTAAAAACTTTATATAGAGCATTCTGAGCAGCGTTGCCATTTCAGCTATTTAAAAGCAGATTTAGCTATTTTGAAAGTGAAAGTGCTATAAAATATTAAGAAAAGCTATTAACCTGAATTCAAGCTATTTGGAATTTGCTATTGCTATTTTCTTGAGGTAAATAGCTGGAAAAGCTACTGAATGTTTGAGGTTTTATTCAGCTATTTTTATTTCCCATTCTAGCTACTTATCTTCAGAAAGTTATGGTACTAATCTCAAGATGCCTTAAAAATCTCTATTATGAAGACTACATTCAAATATTAATAATACAGTCTCTAGGATACAATAAGATTGAAGGTAAACCAAAGAAACCTTAAATCTAAAATGGAAAACTATAGTTAATTTATTAGACTTTGGCTATAACCAATTGAGAATTATAAGTGAGCTTATAGTGTGTATAGAACTGTGCAAGGTGTGTATATGTGTATGTTGAAACATAGAGTACTCGTAGTCGGGTTAAGCAGCTGTTGCTTAAAGGATTAAGGGAGCTGATAGTATTTAATATTAATTTATAATCTTATTGTTTAATGAGTTTCAATAATAAAACTAAGAATAGTTTTTAAAAGTTTAAAAAAAGATTAAGCTATAAACTATGTACTCAATTAACTCTATTTAGAGGAGAGTCTTTAAGCGTGCATAAAGGGGCTGGTGGTGGGGGAGGAAAGAGGGTAGGCATCTTTTGTTGCCAGCTTTTCTCTAGCGATTTGTAAACAGATAATGAAAACTATTCAAAAATTTCCCTTAAATCCAAACTATAGACATAACACACACACACACACACCCACACACATACACATAAAAAATAAACTTGATCATACTATGAAACTAACTGATAGTTTTCCAATATATCTATATAAATCTCATGGGCGTGTGCAGTTCAATTAACTTTTGGCCCAAAACCGCACAAAACAGCAACAATAACAACAACAACACAAACAAAAGACAACAGCGAAACACACACACTCTTATACACACATACACTGACAACAATAACAACAAATTCAACTTTGTAAAACTGTTTAAACTTTTGCATGCCAGTGAATTTTTAGACAATACTCAAACACCCACACTGAGCTGGCTGGAAAATGGTATGAAAAGGCCTTTTTCTCTTCTCTTCTCATTTCATGTTTTTCTTTTTTCAATATTTTTGTTGTTGCTGGTGTATACTTAGCATTGACATGCAATGTGGGCAGATACTTTTTGCCAGGATACCCAGGATATACAGCTAACTGCAGCCCTGGCCCACTAACTGTGAAAGCTATGCACTATAATTTGTATATGCCCGTAGACATATACTTATTGCTCTCACTGTATGATCTACACTATCATTGTTGCTGTTCATGTTGTTGCTGTTCATGTTGTTGCAGTTGTTGTTGCTGCTTGTATTGATAAAATGCGCGTTTAAACAAATTGCAGCCTTAAGGAAAAATTTCATGTTAAACTACTTTAAAATAAAATAAAAACCAAATTAAGCTTATATACCTATTATTAACATGAAACTCTATTCATTAAACTATTTAAAACTAGTTCGTATATACACCGATTCTGGTTATGAATAGCATATAGCATTGAACTAACAAAAAATAAACTCAACTTTGAACTTAGTTGACACAAATTGGTTACAGTGGGTCAGGCCTAAAATGAACTTTAATTTAAGATTATCTTTAAGATCTACTATTTATAGACATATATATATGTATATGCATTTATATTTTTATATATATATGTATATGTAGATTTTATATTTGCATTAAATTATTGTTTAAGTATCTTTAGGGCCTGTTGTAAGCTGATTTGGGTGCGAAAATTATTTAGGTGTCTTGTTGTTGCATGTTAAAACAGTTGAACAGTTGCATAAAGCCGATTGACCTACAACCCCTTGGCAGCACCTGAAGCCTATCAATTAACCTGGCTCAAATAGAGGGTGTGTCTTGTCCGTTGTTTGTACACACAGTGCGATTTTGATTGATATTTGACATTTATGCGGCACGTTGTTATACTCATTTTCCATTTGAACATGTTGTTTATTTGCGCACATTCGAAAGACTAACAACCTACACGTATATACTCTAACACACACACACACACATATACGTATATACATATATAATATTATATGTATTTATGTATGTATAGAAAAGTTCTATGAACGTGCTCTCGACGTCAACAAACAATTTTCGACATTTCAACATTCATTAATCAAAACGGAAATTATGGGGAGTCTGCCTTCCACACATACGAATCGTATGTAGCAAACAACCAAAACACAAAACAACAGAATACAACAACAACAGGAACAACAACAACAACAACAAAAATAAACTTAAGGACTACTCGTTTAGCGTTTGTGCTCGTCGAAGTGTGCAGTTGAGAAAATTGTGTAGCATACTTTTTGTTGCTCGCGTATTATATAAAACTTTCAACAATATTAGCAGCAAATTTAGGTTTATTTCTTAGAAATACATTTTTAAAATAAAATACAAAAATTTAATATAAAAAAATACACTTCAATAGTTTTATTATTAAGCAAAGATCTTAATATTTGAGTATAAGAACATAGGCGATCACTGTGATCTCTTCAATTGGAAATGAAATTTAATATTAAAAAGTAAAAGAAGTTTAACGAAACTAGAGAAAAATCAAGCAGCAACAATTTCTTTTGACAGTATAGTTATTAATATTGAAATATTAAATCAAGGATACAAAACTTTGACTTTTTGTCAATACTTAAGTCGCAAGTTGAGAGTGGAACAGCTGCGCTTAAGCATCATTTCACATACAAAACTAAATAATGCCATATGAATTTATATTTATTTTTAATTTAATCGTGGCTATTACAGGGTCAGTGGACTTTAAATATATATAAATATAACATAGTTTTCCATAAACATAAAAAGAAAAAAGAAAAATTAATTAATAATAAATAAATAATAAACATTAGACCAGAACTGGGAAAAACTGCAATTGAAACTTGTTTGAAAATTAAAACCAATTTCCGCACTTTCATATTTTTTTGGTAAGATGATCACTCAAACAAACAAAATGAATAATAATACAGATATATCTGTATATATATATATATATATATATATATATATATATGTACATAATCTCATTCAATCAGTTGAAATAAATTATTGCTACATATAACAGGAATTTATTAATTATTCTTTTTTGGCAAATATTTTGGCATAATTAAGCTAAAAGTCAGAGGCACAAATAACAGTGAGTAGCCCAAAAAAGGAACACATGTATAATAAAAAGAGTGTCGCATAATGTAATGATAATATGATATGCAATATGCCATGGATATTTCTTACATTTCTCACTCCCTTCGCTGTCTATGCTCCTCTGTCTATACCCTCAACGGAAACTCATCATTTAATTTTTGACTTTTTCTGTTTTTGTTGTTTTGGTTTGCTTTTAATTAAAAAGTGGAGGCACCAGTGTGAGTGGATCAGATAGATATGTATAGGTCGAGTGAACCAAACTGGACATAATGTTGGCTAAATCGGCGCAGCAGTAAATATGAGCTGAATGTTGGCCAGAAACCCGTTGGGCTTTATGCCTCACAATTGAAAAAACTTGACAAATACACACACACACACAAATACTCGTATACACACACAATAGACGCATGCCATTAATAATACGCTTACGCGCTTTTGTGCGGCCAAAAGTGTATAATACGTGCAGCATGCCGCTAGGCCCATTATTGAGCTGGCAGATCTGCCTCTGGGTTGCGCAAATGTGCTAAAGTGAGTGCAACTCTTGAACTGGCTAAGAGTCAGAGGGAAAGAGAGTGCTTCATATTTACCCAAAAAGCCTATCCAAAGTTTCAGACAGTTGTTATTATTTTTTTTCTTTTTTTGTTTTACAGCATGCAACTGCGACAAGTACACACACACTCACACACACACACTAAGTATAAGCACATACATATATATGGTCAAAATATTGACACACGATATGTCGCAATATGCACTGCTTCTCAGTAAATGCAACAAGCAAAAGTATTATAGACGAACCACTGACAAACGTGGGTAAGGGGTCGGTAAGACTTAATCGGATTGGTTGACTTTTGTTAACAAAAAACTGTTACCACAAACAGAGTCATGTTATGTTGCCATTGTTAAATAAAAAACTGGTTCAACTTTTTAAACAAAGATTCCTATCAAAAATTTCCCCAAAAATTTTGTGCAATCCTTAAAAAATTATTTAAGAAAATTGAAAAATCCTTTTTCAAAATTAAAATAACAATTATTGAATAATCAGCTAGCATATTGACAAATATTGAGCAGCCACTTAACAAACATAAACATTTACATATAAATATACATATATATATATATATATTCATATGTATGTATGTTAAATAAAGGACGAATAAATATCAAAAAAAATGACGCCCAATTTAAGCTCGACATGACTGAAGCACCCTTCAAAATGTTGGCTCAATCTAACCAATTAGTTTTTATGCTTCTATTTTGAAAGTTCGCGTGCCAAACGCCACAAATCGATTTATATGGCAGTAAAAAAAAATGGGAAAAAAAGGAACTTTGGAAAATGTGAAAAATTACACAGCATATAAAAGAAAGAATGACAAAAACAACACAAAGCTGAAATGGTTGTTGTTGTTGTTGTTGAGAAATGGAAAGAGGCAGTAGAAAAATGGAACATTTTTGAGGCGCTGTTTTTCGATTTGTAACAATTATTGGTCGTTACGAGGCGCAAAACAAGCAGCCCAATTTCCTTACACACACAAACACACACACACACATACGCACACATACATAGACAGCAATACAAGCAACAACATGCCTCATGCCCCTAACAATTATTGCACATTTTTGTGGCATACTTTGCGGCGGCTTGCAAGCATTTTTAGCTACATGCTGCTACCATACCCACACAGCATACACACACACACACACACACACACACAGACACATACACACATAGCCAAACGATACCAAAACCACGCTAATGCCTTTGAAATAATAACAATAAATATTATTGACATGCAAAAATGCCACAAAATGTCAGGAAATATTTATTGCACGCCAACGGCAACACACAAAATTTTAGTTAATATTTGTTTTTGACTCTTTTTTTTTCCTTAACTATTTACTTTTAACTCTTACTCTAACTCTTACTCTAACTCTTACTCTGACTCCTTCTCTGGCTCTGAGTGGTAATTAGTGTTAATTGATTCGCAGCTGCTGCCCAAATAATATAGGCGTTACCTTCAATAGTCCAATACCAATGCAATATATATATATATATATTGATATATAGGTATATATAGCCCCATGCAAATACTCTACATTCGTCCTAAGCCTAATCAAATTTGAATATGCTAAATTAAGTATCTTAAAATTGTTGAATTTTGACTAAAACTTTACGCCTTAGCTCCAACTACTACAGAATTACATTAATTAATGAGCATATAACTTAATTACTTAGTTGATTATACCTTATTAATACACTATATTAACTAGCAATATATATATATATATACATATTTGTGTGCCATTTACCCTCTTTCTTTATCTAAATCTAAATGCACACTTTAATTTTCCACATTTTGCATGTATTTTTAATTGAAATTCGCGTTGACGTTTTTATGGCTTTTCGTTAGTTTTTAGTCGCAATTTTCAGCCAAAATGTTTCAGTTTATTTATTTAAATTTATTAGCTTTGGTTATTTGGGTTGTCGTTTTAAGCGGACACCATTTAAAATTCAATAAAATTCAAAGCGTTGCCAATGAAAGCTGCCTCATTCGAGGTCAATGGTTTAGTTTCTCTCTACTACTTTGGTTATTCCCAGCAAAAGCTATTTACATAGATAGCAGCTCTACTATTTTGTTTTTGGAATACCCTTACTATTATGTTTATACATTATATACACAAGGATAAAAAAAATAATGTTTTATTAGATTAACTGTGCTTCAGCTTATACAGTCTAAGACAATTTACATAATCTGCAACTAACTTGTTAATATTAGCTTTACTGGAAGAACTATAACGTTAAATGAGTTATTCATATATATTGTCAGTCATATATTTATATTGTCAGTCATAAAAAATATTCTTTAAAATTCAAAACATAGCAATTGTTGTCAATCATAGAAATTATCGTTATTCTAAGAAAATATCCTATATTATATGAGTTATCATTATATAGAATAGAAACGATGATAATTCAAATAACCCATCATCAATTAAAATATTCTAATCTACAACTATAGTGAAAATCATTGTTTATAATCATAGAAACTACTGTCAATCATACACCTTTTGCCATTCATATTAGCTAACTTCAATCATAGAAATCATCATAAATGATGTTCACTAACATCAATCATAAAATCGTTCATCATCATAAAAAAAATTGTCCATTATGTATCAATAATCATTTAAAGTATCAGCAATCATAAAACTTTTGATCAAATATATAAACTTTTGTGAATCATAAAAGTCGTCTTCACTCAAATACTATAGCAATTGTCATCAATCATATAAACTTTCGTATCAAATAATGCTAATCATATTAATAAGCTAAATTCATCATCATTCAATTATCAATTGTAAAATAAAACATTAAATATTTCAATTATCAATTACTTTTAAGCTAATATCAATCCTATAAGCTATCATCAATCATATAATCTTCTTTCAATCATAGACCAATCACCAATCACTGTAAGTAACGTGAATCATAAAGGCGATTGTCAATCATAGAATCTATCAGCAATCAGAGACATTATTATCAATTGAAGAAACTATTGTTAATCAAACAATTTAACATTATTCACCCTTTGATCTAATCCGTTCATTCATTACATTTATTAATTATATGAACAATTATATATTCAAGCCCATTTCTAAGAACAGCTTTAGATTTTTATAAAAATATTTCAAATTCATCTCAAAAATATTTTATAAATTTTCTTATTCACCAGATAAAACTTATAATAAAATAAGAAAAATTCTAGAAACGTCAAAAAATTATATAAAATTCAACAAAAATTTTTTAATGCCTAAATAGCGTTGGTCATTAAATATTTTTGTTAATTTTTAGTTAAGTAAAAAAAATTTAATAATTAAATAATTTTTATCTCTTTTTTATTTTTCTATTATTTTATTTTTATTTATTTTCAAATCTTTATTTAAATTAATAAACGTAAAAAGAAATTAATATTAAATATTATTTGTATAGAAAGCTCACCATAAATTGTATAATGAATATAAAAAGGAAATAAACAAAACTGTTGCTGCTTTGGTTATTCAAAGTGAGTCTAAGAGGGATTTGAATTTTAATTACATGCAACTAATCTCTTGTAGTTACATAATAGTTTTAAGAATTTCTTTTCATTAGCACATTTTCCCTGAGCGGCAAAGAAAATCCGCTTAGGAAAAGCAAATTAGAATTCATTTACAGTGACATTATATATCCTTTGCACAATATTCTTTGCTTATAATTTGCTCAGAACACTTGTAGCAATGATAAAATAAAAAAATAAAAAAAAACAAGTAGAGAAAAAAAGAACGAAGAAAAAATAAATAAATAAATAAATGAATAAAAGGAAGCAGCAACATCCTTTAAGATACTTGCACGCATATCAATATCCTTGCCTCATTTTCATGGACTCGTGCATATAGTTATTTTCCTTTTGTTTCATATTTTTGCCACCCACATTGCATTATGCCGGAAAATTCCCGACAGCAATTGCTTTCTTCCTACTATACTCTGGTTTTATTTTCAGTTTTTATTTTTTAACGTTTTGTTGCTGTACAATGTTTTTTTTTGTTTTTGGATGCTTTGTAGTTTATTTTTTTATTTTTTGCCAACAAAAGCAACTACAGTTTTGTGGCAGCTTTTCTTGTTGTATTTGTGTGTTTGTGTTGCTTATTGTCCTGTTCGGCTGCATCATTTCCATCATTTTTGTTTTCCATCTACAGTTCTGCACTTCAAGCGCTTTTCCACTTGAGCAGCGAGCTTTTCTTTGGTCGCACTCAAGCGACGTTTCAATTCGCACTTCACCTGAAGAGTCGACACAGGTAAGAGTATGCCAAATGCCTTCCCATCCCACCTCACTCCATCGCCTACTCACTACTTCATCCATCAAATACCCTCATCCTTCACTACCACTTCAATCTCTTCACTCCAGTGCCATAAATGACAATCGAAGGCTGCAGCTTAAACAAAACAGCAACAGCCCAGGGGCTTTCCCAAGCGCCAAACGAACCACAATTAAAAATGCATTCGAAATAAAAGAAAAAAAATAGAGGAACCTGCAAATATTTTACTTCTTTTTCTCTTTTATTCCTTAACTTACTGTATTTTTGATGTTATTCTTCAGCTTCTCTCTCTCTCACTCTATTTCTCTCTCTGTCTGCTCCTCCTGCCATTTAGCTATGCCGTTGGCATTTTTAAGAGTATTTGTGTTTAATTAAAATACTTTTCGCACTTTGACTTTGTTGATTGCATATTTTGCTAGAATTTTTCGCTGCTGTTTGTTTGACTGATTGAGTGACTGACTGACTGACTGACTGACTGACTCACTGACTCAGTGACTGAGTGACTGAGTGAGTGATTGTCTGTCTGTTTGTCTGACTGAATGATTCACTGTAAGTGGTAATGTTGAAACTTTACTCAGAATTTTATTTTTTATTTCAGTTTTTATTTTATTTTCATTTAAGCCAACTGAATG
The DNA here is from genome assembly GCA_037044455.1 of Zygothrica quintamaculata. NCBI lineage: Eukaryota > Metazoa > Arthropoda > Insecta > Diptera > Drosophilidae > Zygothrica > Zygothrica quintamaculata. The sequence goes on along the minus strand of JBAMBS010001013.1, from coordinate 71,067 downwards.
CAGCATCGCACAACAAAACGAAAACAGTTCAAAAATGATTTGCATTCTTTTGCTTGTTTACTAAAAGTATTTTAATATAGTTTATGGTAGCCCGTTTTCAAATTTCAGTTGCTCATTCTTTAGGTATTTTAATATATGAGTTGCACTTTGTTCAAGTATTTCAGGTAACTGTTATCCCCTCAACACCACAACAAGTTGCATCAACTAATTCAAAAATTCAACTAATCAAATTAAAAACTTGCACAACAAATTGCATTGGACACTTTGAAATGACAGCAATTTTAGTGCTTACAACAAGCAGTATATATTCTCCTTAAATATCCTTTAAGACTGAATTAATTTCTACTATAATATTTGAATATTCATCAATAAATAAGTAACTTAAGAGGATTCTAAAATTGTGTGCAATTTACTTCTAAAACAAAGAAAATTTTCAATGCAATATGTTTATTTCTGTACGATTCAATTTCCATCTTTCTAAATATACCATATAAAGGATTCTGGCTTGCTCGAAAACTATAGCATTCACATGCAACTTGCATACTAAAAGAACCCTAAGTAGCTCAACAGTAAAGGACATACCCAACTGCCAGGCTTGTCCCTAAGTAAGTCTCTGCTATGTAAGTACTAAGAGAGATTTTTAAATAAGTATTATCAAGTTTTCTTTGTGTGGCAATTTAAATTGTATAATGAATTTTAATTAAAAATTGCAAAAAAAAATATTTGGTAACCTTTATTTAAAACATTTAGAAAAAGTAATTATAATATTTATAACACCAAAAACTATTGTAGTCAATTGTAAAGAAAACAGCAACTTAAACTCACAACAAAATACTTAATCAATTAATAATTTATAATTAACTCAATACTCAAGACTTAATAACAAAACTATCGACAAGCATCATTATCGCACATCATCTACAGCTTCAAATAACCAACAGCGATTGCGTAGTTAACTTCGTCAAGAACTTGACTGTTCAATCAATTCTTGGACAATTGCATTAAAGGTCATGAGAATTGCAGTGTAATTCATACATTTCTATATACACGCATACATATATACATATATATTTATATATATATTTTTATATATAACTTTAGCTACAACCCACGCACTTTATACAAAAAGAAGAGCACATAGATAAATCGTTCACAAAGGACACTTTTTCCATGAGTCAAGCTAACACAGCTGAGCTATACTATTTCAGGTATTTACGATATAAATATATATACAGTATATACCGGCTATAAGCAAAACCTATAATGCAGGAAAATTTTTAGCTTATATTCGATATTTTCTTTTAAGCGATCATGAGTAATATGCAAATACGTTGAATTTAAATGATTATTATAAAATAAACCACACGTTAAGAAGTTTATTTAAATTTATATTTTATGCTCTTCGTCAATAATATTAATATTGAATATAAAATGGGATCAAAAATTTTAATATTGCTGTCCTAAAGCTTATAATTTGTTTAAAACCGATCAAATTTATATATATATACAAACATACATTCTTTATAGGTATATATATATATATATACATTCTTTATAGGTACTAATACCGTCATTTATTTAATATAATCTACCAAATTAATTTTTATAATTTGCATTGCAGTTACCATCCAATTTTATTTATTTGTTATAGAAAATTCAATTTGCCTTAAAATCAGCCTAATTACTGAAACTTAATTATGATTTAAATTATCTTGTTAAATTGTGTACAATTTGCTTAAACAAATTATTTATTATAGAACAAAATTGGTACACATAATTTAGTTGAAACAAACTTTATATACTTAAAGTAATTTGCTTAAATATACTCACAAAAGAGGATACAAATATTATTTTTAATGCATTTAACTATTGCTTTATATAATTTTTGATTAAATTTAAACATTAAAAACAACATAAAAAATTATTTCACTTAACAAAAACCAATTAGTATTTATAACAATTGAATAAGGCTAACTTCCTATATTCATTTTATACTTTGGATATTTCAAACCTATTATATATATTTATAAATAAATTAAATTATTAATGTTTTCACTTTAAACTGTATGTAAAACAATAATATTTATATTAAATTACACACACAAACAAACAATTAAATGTATATATTTTTTTACTTAAAAGGATTTTCATTTTCTATGCAATTTTTAGATGTTTTATTCTTCGTTTCTCATGATTCACTTTTGCAACAAAATATTCTTTTGAATTATTAATATTTTATAATTTAGTTAAAACTTCACAAAATTTATATAAACTACTTATAAGTTAAACTTACCCAAAACTTCAATTCCTTTCGAAAACTTTACAAATACGCTTTGATTTTCATACTTAAATTCAGTTTTTCTTTTGAGTTTATCTTTTTTTTATTGAAAAAAATTCACGCACTTTTTTTTGTAATTCAAATCATTGTTACAGTACACACACGGCCTTTTATGTTTATATAAATATATAAATATATATATTTTAAAATATGTCAATATAAATGTACTTTAGTTACTATTATCAATGAACATTTTTAGTTGTAAAAACCACAAGTAAAATGCAAAAATTAATATATTTAAAGCTATGCATACGAGCGCTAATAATATTGGCAATTTGCAGGAAATAAGTTGATTGAAAGTTGAATGAAAAGTTAGAATATAGTAGGCGTAGAAGATAGTAGAGTAGAAAATAGTTAACATAGGCATGTCAACTTGAAAACAATAACTAAAATCAGCCGGCTTAAAGTAGTATGAAAATGTATTTATTATAGCACACTTTTAGGCCTTTGACTGAGCAGTAAGTTACCAATTGTTGGTAAGAGTTCATGAAGATTGAACTAAAACTTCAATGGAATAGATTATGAAAAGGAATGAAATCTACTTTTTTCAAGTTTGTGTTGAAGTTAATGAGCATTCGCTTTTAACCAATGGATGATATTCACGACACAAATTGAAAACAATAACAAAAAAAAAAAAATACATACAACTGCAGACAACATTTACTGATTGTATGACAACAACACAAAGAGAATACTAATATTGAAGGTATTTTGTAAAAAAAAAATACTTGCAGATTGTAAGTAGTGGTTGCCGCTTATTTTGGCCAACTTGTCAATAAGGTAGAATTCGCTTTGCGCTAATGGCAGCTCCAAATATAAGCTTCTAAAGCTGTTCGCACACCGCAACAACTTCGAACTTATCGGTTAAGTCGTTCGTTTGCAACTGAAGCGACAACTGCACACAGCTCGACTGTTTTACTGCATTCGTTGCGACTCGACTTTGAACGTAGGCAGCCAGTCAGCCAACAGAGTTACCAGAATAGTCGACGGAGGCAGCAAAAATAAACGCAGTAGCAGCAGCAGCAGCAACAACATCAACAGCAGCAGCAGCAGCAGCAAGCAAAGGCTTCCATTGCGAACCGATACGAAGCTGAAGCGAATGGGCCATCGAAAAGCAAACAAAACAGAGATATGGCGCCGGCTACCGTTAAGCGCATTCGTGATTTTAGCCGATCCATTGTAAAGTGTTTATGTGCACGAACTGTTCGCTAAACGAGCAGCTGATAAATCTATTGCTTAAACATAATTTCCAATTGCTTATATAATTAAAAAAAAATATATAAAATAATAATTAATTTTTTTAAAAATAAATTAAATAAATTTTGCATTTATTTTTATTTTTTTTTTTAGTTTTTAGAATTTGTTTATTTAGTAATAAAGAGCTCATGCAACATGCATTTTATTTCTCTTAAGCAATCAAAACACTCTTTATACTGTTGCACATACGGTTAAATGCACTGGAAGGCCTGGAAATTGTTGCTCGTTCGCCATCCCGAGTGGCTTTAGACTATTTGCAATTGGCATTCCCTTCTCGGCAATCAACAGAGAAGGATGCAAAAGCATATGTATGCGCCACACATAAATATAGCAATATGAGAACTATTTTAGCGATGTTTTCGCCATTACACAGGTGTCGGCAAATATAATTCTATGTCTTGATAAATTTTAGAATATACAAGTTAAGTTTAATATATAATATTTTTTTAAATTTTTTTTTATTATTAATATATAATTTAAGATTAAATAACTATATTTTTTTATGCCTTTATTTTTATCAGCTTTTTTACATTGATCCCAAATAATTATTTTTCGTATATATATATTGTTTTCAATTACTCTTAAATAAACTTTACAATATATGCCAAACATCTCTTTAATAAATATTTAATATTTGTCAAAATACTAATTTATATGAAATATAAAAAAAAAATTATTTTAATACGATTTTCTTTTTTAGCCCCTTTGCCTTTTTTGTAAAAAAAGAGCAAAGCGGAGCTATTGGAAATATGCAAAATCCAAAAGTATGTAACACATAGAAATAATCATCGGAGACCCCATAAAGTATATATATTCTGAATCAGGACGACAAGACGAGTTCATTTAGCCCTGTCCGTCTGTCTGTCCGTCCGTCCGTCCGTCCGTCCGTCCGTCCGTCCGTCCGTCCGTCCGTCCGTCCGTATGAACGCCTGTTTCTCAGAGACTATAAGAGCTAGAGCAACCAAACTTGAAATCTAGATTCGTTATGTTCGTACGCTGTACAAGTTTGTTTTTGATTTTTGAATTTCCTCCCCTGACCCCCGCAAATCGAAAAAAACGATTATTAAGCACAATTTTCAACCGATCAAATTTATTTTTGGCACACATCATTATTAGACCATTCTTGATCGATGTTGTGAATCTGGTGAAGATTGATCAAAAATGTCGGAAGTTATAGATCAGCAAAAGTGGCGTTTTGGGCCCCGGGGGGGGCTATGTAGTGCGCGCAAAATAAGAGCTAGAGCAACGAAATTTGGAACGTAGATTTGTTATGTTCGTACGCTATACGAGTTTGTTTTGGATTTTTCAATTTCCCCCCCTGACCCCCGCAAATCGAAAAAAACGATTATTAAGCACAATTTTCAACCGATCAAATTTATTTTTGGTACACATCATTATTGGACCATTCTTGATCGATGTTGTGAATCTGGGTAAGATTGATCAAAAATCTCGGAAGTTATAGATCAGCAAAAGTGGCGTTTTGGGCCCCGGGGGGGTATAGTAGTGCGCGCAAACTAAGAGCTAGAGCAACGAAATTTGGAACGTAGATTTGTTATGTTCGTACGCTATACGAGTTTGTTTTGGATTTTTAAATTTCCCCCCCTGACCCCCGCAATTTGAAAAAATCGATTTTCAGATACAATTTTTAACCGATCAAATTTCTGTTACGCACACATATTAAGTTGACCATTCTCCATCTACGTTGTGAATTTCGTTAGATTTGAACAATAAACACGGAAGTTATACAACATTAAGTACCGCGCTATGGAGCGTGGGGGCTAAAAGGTGCGCGCAATGGCTAAGTACGTGCAGAACTGTGTGTATGTATGAGTATGTGTGTGTTTGGCTGTATATGTAGGCAAAGGGGCTCTCGTAGTCGGGTACACTCGACTACAGACTTCTTACTTGTTTTTATTATTAAAATAATAATAATTAATATTTTATATTAAAATAATAATTATACAATTATTTGCAAAAAAAAATAAATAAAATATTTCATTATTTATGAAAAATTACTTCATGTATTCTACATTCTTTATCGTTTATTTTAAATAGATATTATTTTAAATATATATTTTTTATATTTATGTAAAATATTTATGCAATGAATGTATTTTATAGATTTATCCTAAAAATGTATATTATATATTTATTTTGTATATTTATATTATATATTCTAAAATATATATTTATTTCATATTTTTAATTTAAGACATATTTTCAATATATATTATATTATATACTTCTAAAAATTGTTTCATATATTGTGAAAATACAAATTTTTTAGTAAGCTGCAACTTAAAAAATTTATAAATATAATATTCTAAGCTTCGAAAATACTTATAAAATATTTCAAAAACTCTTTAAAATATAAAATATTTAAATTATTTTTACCATTAAACAAATAATTTAATTCACATATAAAATTACTAAATTTAGTAAATATTATTAATAATGTTATTGATAGAGCTAAGAATAGTTTAGCTAAATACACTTCCAATGCATTTTTCTCTTAAGTTAAACATAAAATTTTCTCTTAAATTACTTTCCAAGAACTTCCAGCGTTTCGCGATGTCAAAATGCTTTTACCGAAGTTAACACAAAAGCTTCAATGTGCAGCAAAACGTTGGCGTAGGCTCATTGGTTTGTTATAGCTTGTTCTCTTTCGCACAGTAAATTGCGTTACTGCTTGCACTGGTGGCTGTTAAGTGCTATGCTCTACATTTCAAAGCCACAAACTGCTGACAGCTGACGTTTTGGAGATGTCATTTCTAACTGCACGGACGATGCCATGCGGCGATTTACGAGCACGACCAACAAACGAAGTGCTAAAGCCAAAAGGCAGACACTGTCGGGACCAGCGACAACAACAACAACAACAACATCAACAATATCAGCAGCCACCTCATAAAGATAAAAACCTAAACGAAAGCAAAGCTAAAAGAAAAAATACTAAAAAAAAACCTACTTCGGCTGCAGCTCCTTTTCTTTTTTTATTTTATTTTATTAGGCATACGAGGTAGCAGAAAACCTCTTTATAACCTAGGCAGTCTATTCATTCAGCCCAAAAGGGGCGCACCTGTTAAGTCATATTTACATATATACATATAAACAACTTCAACTAAATTCGCCAATAATTTTCAACTACTTACACTAAAAGGGATTAAACTACAAAGGTCTAATCCTTGGAGCACGGGATAAAAGGTCTCTAGGGAGTCTTCGAATTAGTCTTCTCGGCGAAGTTCCTCTATTTAAATCTTTAGCTAAGCGGTTTTTATGGTTTTTTAACCTCTCGTTATATCGGCTGGCGTGTAGGTTGATCTCGTCGGTGTAGATCTCTGTGAAGCGTCGAATTCCTCATGTACCAGTCACACCCGGTGACAACTCTGCATACACGGTTTTGCTCGTTTGGTTTGTATACGCTTGATTTGGCTGTCACAGGCTAATCCCCATATTTGGCAAGCGTAACGCCAGATCGGTGAAATAACCATTTTATATATTTGGACCTTGTTGTTTAGTGCCAGTTTGCTAGTGGAGCACAGCAGCCAGGAGTGCTTTTTTGCCGCAGCACGCAGTCTACATTTGAATTTGCTGATGTGTTTCACGAACGTAAGCCGCCGGTCCAAAGTAACTCCAAGATATTTGGTCGAAACCGTCTGGTGGACGTTAGCTCCTTCGATAGAAATAGCAGACGGAGTTTTGCGACGCAGGGTAAAGCAAACGTTGGTCGACTTGTCACTGTTGATGCCAATATCCCATCTTCTTGCCCATAATGCAAATTTGGTGGCATAGTCTTGCAGCTTATTGGTGGCTTCTTCTGCTGATGACGACCTGGCAATAACACAGACGTCGTCCGCAAATGTTGCCAGCATTGAAGTCTGCTCCAAGCATTCATCAGGTTTCGGCATATCGAGCGTGTATATACTGTAGAGCAAAGGGCCCAAGACGCTTCCCTGGGGTACGCCAGCTGCCACATGGTACTTACTAGACACTGCCGAGTGGTAGCGTACCTAAAATTTTGTTCCCTCGAGATATGATTTTAATATTCCAAAGAAAGGCGCTGGCAAATTGTCCTTGATTTTGGCTAACAGTCCTTGATGTCATACTCTATCAAATGCCTGCTTAACGTCCAGGAACAGGGCATTGCAGAACTGCTTTTGGTCAAATGCGACGACAATCTGATCAACCACCCTATGTAACTGCTCGACGGTACTGTGACCTGTCCTGAATCCGAACTGGTGATCGGGGATCAGTTCCCGAGATTCAACAATCCCAATAATCCTGGCGGCAATCAGTCTCTCAAACACCTTCGAGATCCAAAGGAGGAGACTGTTTGGCCGGTAGGATGCAGGGTTCTTTTCCGGCTTGCCAGGTTTGTGGATCATCGAAATTAATCCAAGCTTCCATTGGGAGGGAAAGCATGGCAACCTCACAATAGCGTTAAAAATTAACGCCATATAGAGGATTGCGTGTCTTGGGAGGGCTTTCAGGGTGGAATTGCATATGCTATCATGCCCCGGAGCTCTTTTGCTATTTTGCCTCCTGATGACAATAGCAATTTCGTCTGCCGTAATTGGGTTAATAGGCAGGTCCATTTGGAGCTCTTGAGAGAGCCTGTCCTCCGTCTCTGTCACTTGCTGCGTGTTGGCTAGGTCTAGCGGTTGAAAGCGCTCAGCCAGGTGTTTGGCAAATACCTCCGCTTGCTCCAGATCTGAACGGCACCAAATACCATTAACAACCAAGGGTGCTTTTCTCGAACACCTTCTTTTAATGCTTCGTGATGCCTTCCAAAGCGAGAAGGAAGCGTCTCTGTCAGTGCCAGTGGAAGCCAACCTAGTGTCGAACCACGCAGCTTTGTGGCACACCAGCGCACGACGTAATTCTTCTGCGGCTCTGTTCCATGCCGTTTTATCAAGAGGGTGACCATCTGGAGCGCAGTCGCCTCTTCTTCACAATGAGCCGCATGATGTCAGGCGTCACCGGTATTCCAGAAGCAGCAGGTGAATTGGGTGTGGCTGCTGTAGCTGCAGAACGGACCTTGTGTACAAAAAGATCGATGGCATCCTCGATATCTTCTCCCGAGTTTATCTCAATGTCAAGATGCAGAGAGCGTTCAAGCTCATTATGAAATGCAGCTAAATTTGTTCGCCTAGTCAACATCCGCTCAGTTCTTGGATATGAAGTAGCAGCTGCATCCAGAGTTATGATTAGTGGGACATGATCAGACGGAAGCTCAGCAACTGCCCGTATGTCTGCCTTAATGCCCAATATGCCTTGCATCAGGGCAAAATTGAGATACCCAGGAGCGCTTCTTCTTCCGCTCCTTTTCAATTCAAAGCGTTTTTTTTTTTTTTTTTTTATTTTAATACTATAATTTATATATTTAATGAACACAGTCAGCAATATAGACCTTAACATTAAATTTAACTTATATTAAAAGAGACCACTTTGACTTATGGGCAAAGCTTAATAACTATTAGTAATTAAATATTATTTAATGGTTTTTTTTTGGTTATAACATTAATTTTTTATTAAAATTGTCTTCTTTTTAAGCGGGTTATTGTTCGCTCATTTGCCAATGGTCTGGCAAGTCTGTTCTTGTGTGCAAATAACCTATCATTGTATCTGCTGGTATGCCGGTTTATTTGCAACTCCACAGTATCAATTTTGAGGTCTTTGTGTAGAGTAATACCTCTGACGTACCAGTCGCATCCAGTGATAGAACGGAGAGCTTTATTCTGAAGCGTCTGGACTTTTTTCCTGTTAGATGGGGCAGCCATTCCCCAAATTTGGATACCATAACACCATGTCGGTATAATAACAGCTTTGTAAACTGCCCTTTTGCATCGCAGGGAAAGTTTGGATTTTTTCCGAGCATCCAGTTTAGACGTGCTAGTTTTATATTTCAGTTTACTACTGCAGCCTTAATATGCGCTTGAAAGTTAAATCGTTTATCCAGCGTAAGTCCAAGGTACTTAGCTTTGGCTTCTCTGGTCAACTCAATATTATTAAGTTGTACCGCTGGCACGTCACCTCTAAGTAAAGTATAGCACACGTTTATGCATTTGCTAGGATTAAGCGCTATGTTCCATCTGCGAGTCTAATTCTCGAGCCGGTGTAGGTAATCTTGAACGCCGTGAGCGACCTCCATTTCGTCGGGCGCAGAGTAAAAGAAACAAACATAATCTGCATATGAACCAAGTAGGGTAGAGGTAGAGTTAACCGGAACTGGCAGGTCAGCTGTGTATATATTGTAAAAGAGTGGACCAAGAACACTCCCTTGTGGAACACCAGCGGCAATCAAATGTGGGTTAGATGTGGAAGCTCTCACCTTCACCTGGAATCTACGCTCTGTTAGATATAAACGAAAACAATTCAAAGTGTAACGTGTATTTTAATGCGCGCTTAAAAGTATGCAAGAAAAAATGCTTGCTATGAAATTTATTTTTTTTTTTTTGTGGTAAAATTTTTTTCTTTATTTACAGTTGGTGCTACTATTGCACACTAATGATACTAGCTGTAGCTCATAATCAGCTTTCCGTTTTAAAATCTCCCTTGGAAACTAGATACGCATAGTTGTCCATCAGCCCTTCCACTCATACAATCCTCAGCTCTGCCTAAAATGAGCGAAAAAAAAAAAAAACCAAAAAAGTCTTTGCATACGAGTAGCTTGCATGTTCATCCGCTTACAAAAGCACAGCCTTTGTTCTATTTGACGTATGTGGGCTACAGCTACTATTGAATCCACCCATTGAACGCCACTCTAAACATACGTGTATTCTCAAATTCATTTGGCGATTGGGATGGTCCCAAATCAATTGCAATCGCAACATGACTAAATCTTTTTGATACACGCAAATTTGTTTAGCGTGTTCTGCTTTAGCGCTCTGTAGCCCATATGAAGTGAACGCACGGTGGATGGAATGGAGGGTTAGGGCGATTTTGCGTTAGTTTTCAGGAAGAAATGAAAGGATAATGTTGCTATTGGGTGAGATTTGTAGAGGGATGCCCGGCGGACCAGGCAATGATTACAACTGCCAATTTTTCAGCTTGTTGCACATTTGACGTGTTTTGTTTCAGGCTGCATTCGGTTGTACAAGTATACGTAGCTATTGTTTGCTACCATGAGGCAAGTAGCAGGTGGCAGGTTGCAGGTTGCACCGTAGCCAAAATAAACACCGAATCAAACATTTGATAACTTATACAAATGCAGTAGTAAAAATATTTTAGCACTCAGAATTTATATGAATGAAATGAATAATTTGAGTTATTTATGAAAATATGATTATGCTAAATTTTTATTATGATGTATTAAATACGTCTTTATAAAATACGTTATATATAAAATATATCTCAGTTTAGAATATTTAATTTTAATTTCAAGGGTTTCTTTATAAGTTTTCTAAATTTTAGTTTTAAATTTTGGCCTATGTCATTTTTTTTGGTAACTATCAAAATTTTCTATGCTAAATAGAACAAATTTCAACAACACAGCTCTAAAAGCTACTACCAAAAAACTGAAAGCACACAAAGAAACCACAACAGAATCTCAGCCAATATAATAATAATCACAATATATAAATATATTTTTAAAACTTAATTATACGAAAGGACACTGATATGAAACACATGAAATGCAGTTGCTATGACAATCATGATGAATCTGATGATGATGATGAGGACGATGATCTTAAATCGTCCACGGAACGTCGCTATACTTGGTTGGATGAGAAAGGAAATATGGTGAGTCGAAAGCTAACCGATTATGAATGTCAATTGGAGGATAATGTTGAGCAGCTGCAGGATGCACTATTTACCATATCCTCGCATTATGCCAAAATACAATTTCGCTTGCGTCAAATAGCCACTGCATCAGGATATGAACGCATATGTTTGCTGCGGGAATTGGAGCGTATTATATGTCAGGGTATTGATTCAAATCGGGATAATAATGCGTTGCCTTGCTTGTTAAAGGATTCAGCTTGTTTTGGTAATGTACGTGAAAGACAGGCTAAAATCATTTCACAATTAAGGAATCGCCTATTGAACCTAAAAGAACTTAGAGGCTTCTGTCCAGAATCAGAGAGTAGCTACAATTCCCGTCCCTATGAACGCACGCAACACACTCGACAATTAGCCACAGAACAATTTCATGATAAAGACTGTCCGTGCATTATTTGCCAAGAGAATAAAACCGAAATGAGTAAATTTAAACGTGGCTATTTGGGTGAATCCTGGCCAACTCTTGACACCAGCGACAGTGAGTACACCAAATCAACAAAGAAAAAATCAAAGAAAAAGAAAAAGAGACCAAAGGGAACTCTTAAGAAAGCTGATAGATCCAATGACAGCAGCAGTAGTTCGATATTCGTATCCGCAAAAACTAAATATAAACATAAATCCGATAAACTAAAAGATAGTGGAAACTCAACTCAAAGAAGTACAAGCCGAAGACTTCCAATCCAAAACCAAACAAGTCTAAAAACCACAAGAAATCACAGAAGTCCAACATATAGAAATACAACTCAAAAAACTTCAATACGTTTATCAAAAGCTCAAGGAACAGTAAATATACCAAATAACGCAAACCTTTGTTATTGCAATCACACCTATCTAAATGCAACAGGACAATACTGTGATGCTAAATGCGATCATATATATAAGACCTTGAACCAATACAGTTACGCTAACAATAATAATAATAATACCGTTGGTAATTCTACTTATAATAATAACGATAGTAATCATAGCTATAATAATAATAACAATAATAATAATACTATTCCAAATAATAAAGATAATAATAATAATAATAATACTAGTCCAAATAATAATAATAATAATAATAATAATAATAATAACAATCATAATAATAATGATAACAATAATAATAATAATTATTATAGTAATAGTAATAGTAAAAACAATATTCATAATAATAATAAAGATAATATTAATACCAAAAAAAATAAAGATAATAGTAGCAAAAAAAATAATGATAAAAATAATAGTGAGAATAATAAAAAAAATAAAACTCATAATAATAATAAAAATAATCCTAATAATAATAGTAAAAATAATAGTGATTTTACACTTAGTAGTTATGGGTATAATAGTTACGGCAGTAAATATAATAGCAACGAAAATAATTATAGTAATAGCATCAATAATATTTATGATAATAATACTAATGAAAATAATACTAATAAAAGTAATAATTATAATGCAATTGATAACAAAAAAAGTGGTAAAAATAATAAATATAATAATAGTAATGAATATAATGAAAAGTATAATGGAAAAAGTGATGATAGAAATCAGAAATCAGCTCTTAATATTCGTAAAAAGGATACTGCCTGCCCACACAAGGATAATCAAAATGGAATGCAAGAATCAAGTGATGATACTAGCAATAAACTTTGCCAAAAACATCAATGCGAGGCAGAGTGTTCGAAGAGTGGTAAATATGGTAAAAGCCAGGTAAATTATACAAATTCAAGAAATGAGGAGAGAAAAAAAGATTTTGATAAAAAAAATTTTATAGAAACCAAAAATGTGATAAATGGGCGTGGTTTAACAATAGTTGAGCATAATATTAATAATGAAAATAATTTGTATAAAAGAACTAAAGCGCGTGACAATAGATGGCGCTTTTCAAAACCCTTCTGCAATATCAGTTTGGTTAATACACTATTTTCCCGTTCAAGAAATCAAAATGTTGTGAAAGATACATGCATAAATTGTCCAGAAAATATAAGTGATACCATTTCTATTGAGACACCAAAACGTTTAAGGAGTAAGAAATCAAATAGCCGAATATGTAAAATATCAAAAAAAACACAAAGTTCAGGTGACGATGAGAGGAGCAGCACGGAAAGTGATGCTGATAAATAACTGCAAAAGTGATTTAAAAACTGCAAAACGCCCAATGAAAAGGAGTCACAACAATAACCTTAAGACAAAATCTAGGCTTGAAACAGATTTTGTCTAATATATAGAAATACTGCTGATCTAATGTATATAATCAGATCGATTAGGAACACACAAATGAAGCTTAAATCTTAAATTAATTTAAAGCACTTTCAAATGAGAGAAATTTTACCGATTGAAAGTGTTTTAGATTAATTTACGATTCCAATTTGGTTCCTATATATAGATATATATACATATATATAAATAATTATGCACATATATATTTAAATAAACTATATATGTATATATATATTTATATATATATATATATATTATATATAAATTGATGATATTTGCATGGAACAGCGTGTCACAACATATATTTTCTTGACTTGTATTGGTAATTTGTAATAAATATATGTTCTTTAATGAAGTTAAAAAAGATTTCTTTTCATCCTAAAATCCTAGAAATATATACTTAAGTGTAGTAAATGCTTCTACCTCAAATCGTTATTAGCTCTCAATCCTTTCTGCAATATCCCTTCGAGTGTTCTTGACTTAAAACCACTCGATCGTTGTTTAAATTGAAATCCTTTAAGAACACAAAAGATCAGGCATTACAAGATAGCATTATTATTAAGGTTTTGAAAAAGAAGAAGCAAATGTAAGCCAAAACTTTCCCATGAATACAAAAACCAATAAAAAAAAAATAATAAAGAATGTATTCTGCTCATTCCGCTTAAACTTATACCAATTGACAATAGAATAGAAACGATGCTTACGCTAACAACACAACAGCAACAAATCCATCAAGAAACCAACAAATTTTTATTGACTCAAAATTATTGAGAGAACTATTGGCTTACCCTCAGTGCTGGCCATGGTCATTGAACCCATACAGCATCCCTTAAACTCATCTCTACCAAGGCTAACAGAAGAACCAACCAGTTTATGTACATGGAAGTCGTGACCGTCGCGACGTTTTGGCAATTTTCCGCATTTTTTTGCAGCAAACTACCTTTAGGTAAAGGACAAAACCAACCGTGCCATATACCATATTAAACTCATCAACGAGTAAAAAGGCCAGATCATATTGAGGGTTGTTTTTCAATATATATATATATACATATATACTCTCGTATATTCGTTTATTCGTATCATGGTAAGCAGCAGCAGCAGCAGCATCATCTATTGTTCTTTCAATTTGGTTCCCATCCGTTTCATTCATGAGTGCGCCTGTGCGGCCGGCTTGTGTCTTTCTGTCTTTCTGTTATTCTGTATGTTTGTCCGTTTGTCTGATTTGAGGCCAGTTTCCTAAGTTGGTCTACATAGTTTTTGGCATGCCCACATCTGGTTACCCCTCGCGGCTGTCTTCTTCTATATTGAATGCTTTATGCCCTGTCCCATGGCGCATGCGCATGCGCTGCTTTGGCTTATCTTTTGTCTCATTGTCGACTGGTTTTTATGACGCCTTCTGTATTAATGGTATCCTTTCTCACTTACTCTCTCTCTCTCTCTCTCTCTCTCTCTCTCTCTCTCTCTACCACATTCTTGCTCTGTTTGTCTTTGTGTATTGAGGGTTTTGCCTAACATCTGGCCAAATGTGTGCGTTTGTTATGCCTAAAGCGGCTCTTAACCTAGGAACAACATCAATAGATCTCATCATACCATACATATGTGTGAGATATGCTAATGGTCTGGTCGCGTTGTTCCTTGATAAATCTATAGAATTTTTATACAAACATCTAGATAAATGAAGTTTTGTAGTGTGAAGATGGTAAATAAGATACAATTATAGAAACAAATACAAATACAACAATTGTACGAGATTGTTAGAAAATATTTAAGCTGATTTTCATTTAACTTCATTTTGTACTTAATGCAGGTAAAGAGCTGGTAAAGTTATTAAATACAATTTGTAAATAATTATCTAAGATATTATGAATAAGATAATACAAGAAAAATAAATAAATAAAATTTCTTGTAAACATTTTTTTTTTGATTTTTTATAAATTTTATTTTATTTCACGTTTCTTTTGTAATATTTACAACGCTTTGCAAACGCTTATAAAATATAAAAAAAAAGGATTTTATATATTTTATTTTTAAAGACAAAAAAAAACTAGTACTATATACTATAATATTTCTATGTTTATATATATTCGCCATTTATATTTTAACTTCAAACCAGAAAAAAATACAATTTTGAAGTGGTTTTTCTTTTCATTTCCTTTTTGGTACTCTAACCGTTGATGATAATAATAATAATATTAATAATAATAATAAGTATGAGTTTGTGGGAGTATTTGTATAATAAAAAAAAATTTTATAGTTTCATGTGATGAGACGTTGATTGAAATTATTACTAAAATAAAAATAAAAATAAAAATAATATTAAAATGAATAATAATATTATTTTTACAGTTCTGTTCCGTTTTTTCTAAGAAATTCGTTTTCTTCCTTTTTTGCATTATTTTCAATATTTTTTCAATATTCTTTTTATATATAACTAATAATATATAAATCTAATTATTATTATATAATAAAATATATAAATATTTATATATAAAAAACTCAGAGGTATATTATTTTCATTAACTTTTTTATATTTTCATTTGTTTTTCATATACGAACTATATATTCAAGTTGAATTGAGCAGAGCAACAGTTGAGCATGAGAAATCAGGCAAAAAAACCCGGAACAGTCTGTTTATATATATATATATTAATATATTAATATATATATATATATATATATTTATATGATATTCGATATATATTCTGTAGTTTGGCTTAAAACTAAATTAACGTTTATAATAAACTAAATCTCATACATTGCTAACTTTCTTTGTCTTTGTTTATTGTGTCTTTTTTTCTTTGTGTTTGTTTGTTCCATTTTTTTTTTGTTTTTTTATTTAATTTGATTTAATTTTTTTTTTTTGGGTTTAGCTATAAAGAAATTTTCCATAGGGGTTGCTACATTTGGTACTAATAGTTTCTTCTTGATGTACTTTTTGGCATGGCACAAATTTGGCATTGAAAATTTAATTTTTTTTTTTTTGTCTTTTTTTTTATACAAAAAAAATTGTATGGCATATTGAGAAAAACAATTTAAAAAATAAAAATTTATAGAGATTAAAAAATTTCTTTTTCTTTTGGGGGGAAATATTGTAAAATAAAGAAGAAATAATATATTATGGCAAGAATATATATTTTTTGTTTTGAGCAGCTGCACTAATCCATAATGAGCTTTTCTTGGCTACTACATCAACAAACTAAAGTTCTTCCCGTTATTCCTAAACCTCAAGAGCTCCAATAACTCATATCCTATATCCCACATCCCACATCCCATATCCCACTCCCCATATCCCATATCCCATATCCCATTATACTTATCCCTCATCCCTTATCCGCTATCCCAATAACCCATTCCCCATAAGCCCCAATTTCATATAAAATCTTTGCATTATTTGGCAGCCTCGCATTGTTGCATCTGCACAACCAGCAGCAATATGCGATTCATAAGATTATCCGCTTCAGAGTCCTCCATGCTATTCAATTTGGCGGAAATGAATCCACAGAACTTTGAATTGAGCACTTCGCGCACTGTTTGCGGTGGTGGCAGCTCCATGCCACCAGCAGCTGCTGCTGCTGCCGCTGCAGCGGCTGCAGCATTTTGTTGCTGCCTTAAATGACGATGCTGCTGCAGCATTTGATCCTCATAATCATCACCATCAATGCCATCTACATCATCTAGATCATCTGGTTCACCATTGCGACGACGTTTACGCATTGTTGTCGTCTGACCGCCATCAACTGCACCGCTGATGCTGTGCGGTGAATTGGAGTCAAGTATAATGGGATATGGAAAATCAGCATCGATGGCTTCCAGTTCCTCAACCTCATCAGAGGCATTGCCACCATCATCATCACCGCTACGCAATGAACTGGCATCCATATCATCATAGCTCTGCTGATGTGAATGCCCAGCACCGCTGTCATTACGTGTAGAGCTAACACGGCTATCATTATGTTGCGCCTGCGCCTGTGCCTGTGCCTGGGCTTGGGCTTGTGCCTGTGCCTGCTGATGTGCGGGCAATGGTTGGGTTGAAACTGAAATGCCGTTACCACCATTTTCGATACCAATGCCATTGACATTGACATTGCAATTACCGCCACCACCACCGCCGCCGCCGCCGCCGCCGCCAACACCACCACCACCTCCACCACCAGCACTTCCACTGCTGCTGCCACTGCTGCTGCTGCCAGCCAAACCAGCGCTACTACCACCGCCTGTTGAGAGATCCAGCTCTGGCTTTACATAATAATCGCAATAATAATCATCACTCATATTCATTGCTGAGCACTTTGATAGATTTAGTACGGTGCTTGTTGAGTCATTGAAGGATGAGGTTAACTTTAATGCAGCTGCTGCTGCTGCTGCCTTTCCAGCGCTCAATATGCTATGATTGTTGTTGTTATTGTTATTGTTGTTGTTGTGCAAGTGCTGGGCAAAGGCGCTCAGACTGAGATCACTGGCATGTGAGGCGCCCCTAGTAAATAAAAGATATAGAGAATTAGTTGATTATGTGTGAAGCAAAAGAGAACAAGATAATTAAAGTAAACAGAAGAAACAACTTAAAACTATATATCAGTATTATAATACTTATATATCTATATATAATATAGACCGATTTCCAAAAGGAATTTCCTAAGAAACTTATTTAAATATTCAATTATTTTGTTACCTTCCCTGATAGGTATTTCCTTTAAGTCCTTAGAGCATTTTCCTGCGCTCTTCTCTCGAAAGCCTAATGTAAGTAGAATTTTCTGAACCCAAAGCTATGGCTGATGGCAAACATTTTATTTTTGAGACAGTTCTTAAATTGATAAATATTTAAGATTCCCTCCCCTCTCTCCATTCCACTGGCTTCCTGCTTAAAAACTGTTTCAAACGCACAAATGAAAACAAAGAGTAAAATATTCAAAACAGTTGGTAGTCCCTATCTATCTCTATCTATCCAAAAATAGCAACACAATGTGAAGAGTCGCCAACAACCCCAAAAAAGAAAAAAAGAAGAAGAAACATAAAACTTAAGAGCGTGCTCAAACAAACCCCAACAGAAATTTTGAAGAAAAAAAAATTCCATAATTGTTTTTTTCTTATATTTTCTTTGCTTTGGAACGTTTTTGGTTCCGTTACTAGTTTTTTAGTTTAGTTTTGGGTTTGCTTTTTGGTTTTTTCAGTTTTCGATTTTCAGTTTTCAGTTTTTTCCATTTTGTTGCTAGTTTTTCGGGGCTGATGATATCCTGCAAGTTCTCAAATTTCAAGCGCATTTTCTAATGCCACAACCCAGCTGCTTGGGAGTCTCAAACCCAAAAATGTCTCTATTTATAGCAGAGACAAGCAACATACATTCCCCCTATTCCACAACCAAGTTGCAGCAGCTTGGCCCAGTTGCTAAGGAGAGCCGCATAGACAGACTAACTCGGACAAGGATAAGGCAGGCAGGTAGTTGACAATTGGAACTGTAAAACGATATGCGAGACGTACATTTTACCACATATATTTTTTTCTTCTATTTTTCACATTTCCCATTGCCATGTTACAAACATATACAAACACACACACACACATATATATATATATATACATACATACATAAAAGAAAATAATCACGGCCAAATGAATTTTCACATGTTTTAGAACTGAATCGCTCTATTTGCTTGCGGCTTCTGCGGTCGCTTGAAGTTTGGTTTACTTGGGCTCTTTCCATTTCCCCCCCGACCCTTTACCAAACAAAAAACACAAACTAACTTGGTCTTATCAATGTTTGCTTCCGCTATACCACAACATACATATCGCAACACACTCATAAAGGACAGTTTGCATTTCACTTTAATTTCCTTACAATGCGCTCTCTCTCTTTTCAAGGAACTTCCAATATTATGAACCAAACATGTCCCTATCCCTATTTGACCTTGGCTAATAGTTTATAGGAAAATTTGCCTCTATATAATCAATTTCTAGTAAAGTAATCATTAGCATTAACATAAAAATAAAAAAAACCTTTGGCATCAGTTTAAATAATCATTTGCAAAACTTTTTGTAATGTTTTAGGATCAAATTTTGTACTATAAGAAAATGGGTTTTCCGATTTCTCCCTTCCGAGGTTATAAGTCTGTCGGAAATTAGGCAATATTATATGAAATTTGATCCAAAATAAATCAGAATTTCATATGTATAATAAACTAAGTATATAATGGGAGCTTTGCTGCTCTACTCAGGTGCTTCTCATAAAATGAAACCCTTTAAGACCCTTAACCAATTGTGTATTCAACCCAATCAATCAATTGAAGAAGTGCAAATAATTCTCAAGAGACGCTTGTTAAATGTAAAAATAAAAAAAAAATGAAAAAAACAAATTACAAAATAATGTCAACAATATTGTCAATTGCTTAATCGCAGTAAATATTTTAGTAAGCGAGTGTAAGTGGGTGAATGACGATGATGGTTGATGGGTGACGGGTGACGGGTGACGGGTGACGGGTAACGGGTAACTGGTGACGGGGGTACGCAATGCTACATAAAAATAAGAAAGAGAAGAATTACGCAAAATTGGGTATACGCCCAGTATTTGGTTTGGGGTCACAAGTGACGCATAAATGCAAAAACAAATTTGAAGACGAAAACGGTGCGACCCTGCTCCCTCTTATGATCAAGCTGAGATTATTTTTGGGCGCGGCTGGTCACTCTGAGGTGGGTTGGTTTATAATGTACGGGTATGTTGGGATGTTTATAAAGTAGGGCGGGTTGCATGGAGCTTAACTTATTTGGGGGGAGGGGGGCAACGAGGAAGTGGCACGCAATAAACAACAATTTCATTACATTAAATATATATTTAATATTTCTTTTTCCTTTTTTTTTTGTGGCTCATTTGTTTATTAAATTAAAAGCGTGACACAGAAGCGAAATATCAACAGAGAGAGAGCGAGTAATGGAGAATTGAGACCCTGGTCACTAGAGGAGACCAACCCCGTTGGCTTGGCTGGCCGCGCATATTTTTAACCCTGGTCCGTTTGCCAGCGACACGATGCTAAGCGATGAGACGCGAAGCGACGCGTAAATTCAATTGCTCACCCATACACACATGCGCACACACACACACACACACACATACACATACTGAGGCCTGCAATCGCGCACTCAGTTACTTACACATTCACTCAGCAGCTCACACATACACACACATACACTCTCACTAGCATTCCCTTTCTCTTTCGCACACTGTTTGGCATGCTGTGCACAACAACAACAACAACGACAATAGTTGTAGCAACAATAGCAACAACAAAAGGAAAAAAAGAATTTTTAATCTACGCTTCTTTCTAAACTTGGTCCAGTCTACTCGCCGCCGCAATCTCTCATCGCGAGTTCGCTTTGTCCGTCGAACTGGCTGTATGGCTGGCTTGATGGCTGGGCTGGCAGCTCGCTTATTGCTGATTGTCATTTTCATATTGCCTGCCGCCTCTCATTGCGTTAATTTATCACTCTCTCTAGCTGTTGCCCATTCATTCTGTCCCACTCTCTTTCATTCACTCTCGCTCTCTCTGTTTTGCTCTGTATCTATCTCTATTGCTCATAACTCAAAGTCGCTCGTGTATATGTTCGCCTGTTGATTTGCTCACTCGCTCGCACTGCCACCACCAGCAGCAACTGCTAAGGCTAAAGCGTTTTGTTGGTTTTTGCAGCTTCCCTCGATTTTGTTTTTGGTTCAAGTGGCGATGCCGCGAACAGCAACAACAGCAACAACAACAACAACAACAACAACAACAAGATGAAGATGATGAAGAAGTAGAATAATAACAACAACAACAACAACAACAGCAGCAACAATAGCAGCAAAAAGCAACAACAACAAAAGCGTTGTATAATTTTCGCTCTGGACGAGATCTGTTTTTATGGCTCAAGCCGCAGTCCCGGGCCCGGCCCGTTCCGTTGTCTGTTATCAGCTCAAAATAATAAAAAAAATTTAAATATGTATGTATATTTCTCTATGTATGTGTATGAGCGTATATATATGCATGTGTGTGTGCGGGCATGTGTGGACCCGGGGCCGCCGACTGTCGACTGTCGACTCTGTGTTGCCTCAGCTCTGGCTGCTTGTTGCTGCCGATGTGGGTACAGTCAATTGAAAGGAAATGGCCTTATTTCATATAAATATATGTACATAAAGTACAACACACACACACACACACACTCACACAAATAAATATATATAGAATAAGAGGGGTAGAGGTCGGTTAGTAATATAGGGTGGTAGGGGTATAAGGTAGGGGCTAGAAGAGGTAGCTCCACATGAGCCGTAACATCGCAGAATCAGAAACGGACGGCCCATGCCCTAAGCCTGGTCATTTCTTTGTTCGAATTGGTTTTTTCCGTCCAACGGGGTTCAACACATTTTTCACCGAATATACGTATTTACACATACACATATGTATATTTATATATATAAATATGTGTGTCTCTGTGTGTGTGTGTATACATATGTATTGGGCAGATGTTTTTACAGAGGCTTAGCTGAGATTTGTCTGGTTCTCAATGATGATGGTTCGTTCTGTCATGCAAATTGCAAAGCGATGCAACAACGATAACAGGGGCAATATGGTCACAAGCAATGTTTTTGACCAGAAGGACATGCACCAGGACTTACACACAAAAAATTAAGTACAACAAATCCCTTTTGAAAATCGGTATAACTATAGCAAACAGTCAACATACTTCAGCAAAAGCACAAAAAAAGAAAAATAAATAAAAGGACACAAGAAGAACAAAGGATTTAATACAGTCAATGCCAAGATATAGGCTGTATAAACTGTAAAATAAGAAAATATTTAAATACTCTATATAGAGTCTGATATGAATCATCCAGACCAGTTAATATAAGACAAAATTAAACTGAAAAAAAAAATGAAATAAAAATTTCTTACTTTTTGATAAGGTTTTTTTTTCCACAAAAAATAATTTAAGCACAATTAAATATTTTTTGGCAATTTACAATAAAATTTGAAAATTTATAATCAGTTTAAAACTAACAAAAAGTCAATGCAAAAATTTCAAAAATTTTAATGATTAAAAGAAAGAAACCAAAATAGGTCATCCTCATTTATATGAGATTAACAATGTATGAAAATCTTCAGGTGGTTCAGAATTTTATAACCAAAAACCTAAACCCAAATCCAAATCCAAATCCAAACCCAACCCACAACAAAATGAATCGACTACTTATACCATGTTTCACTTCACTGAGCAACAACAAGAACGTTTTATATATAAACTTATATATATATATATATATATACATGATTTGTCCGTCTACAATAAGAATATGTATATATACATAAACGCACACATTTAAATATACATATATATATATATATATATATATATATACACACATATAATATGCGCCATCATTTCAATTTCAAAACAAGATCGATTGAGTCATCCAAAACAGAACGTGGCAAAGGAAACGTTCTTCTGACTCTGGCTAGAATTGTACGAGTAGTCGCAATTGTACTTAGTTTTTGCCCTTTGCACTGGACACTACAAAAACAAAATTATAACAAAAAAAAAAAACAAGTAGAAAATGGAAACCAAAAGAAAATTGCATACTAAAAAAAAAACAAAATAAAAACACATTGTCTATTGTATTGGATTAGTGTCTCTTTGTTGCTCAGCCCTCAAGTCAACTCGAGTCTGTAGAGCTCGAATCAAAATCATCCAATGACAATGGAAGTTTTATTTTTAATGGTTAAGGCTAATAATATGATGCGTTTCGTTATTCTATGCAAAATATATTCATAAATAATACTTATACTGAGGCATAACGCAATGCTCACAAATAGTGGAAGGAAGTTTAGAAGAGTAGGAGGAGGAGAAGTGCGTTGGGGTATTGCGTTTAAAGAAAGAACCGTTATTCATGCATAGAGACCGATCTTTGGCCCCCGCTTCTGTTTCTGTTTTTAATACTTATTCCAATAGTTTTTGTTGTTGTTTTCTTTTTGTTTTTGTTTTTTTTTTTTTGTTTTTGTGGCTTATCGCACATACTCCACTTGTTGTAATATTAGTCAATAGCAACGTCATCCATTGGTTAGACAATAAAATAGTCGATGATTCGTTTGATCGATCAATAAAGTGACCAAATCTCAGGTGAATGTAAGTTGAGCTTCTGATAAGATTCTTAACAATATATATATATATATATATATTCATACAAATTTATATACATATACAGATATATATATATATATATATATATTCGTAAGTACATGAATATGTAGGTGCATATTAATGTTGATTTTTAACAAGGTTTCTAGGTTATTGAAGATGGTCTATTACGGGAGCTTACTGATAAAATTCAATAAGACTGAACCCTAAACTCAATGCTGAGCTTTAGCCCTGAAGCTAAAATACTATATAAGAGAATATATTCGATTTCAGATTTAAAGCCCAACTTAAATCTTCAATTGCACATAACTGTAAACATATATTTCATATATATATATATGTATAGTTATTATTTTTTCTTTTATAAGCTTTAACGATCTTGTAATTAAAGCTTTTAAGTTCCATTTCAGTTTTGGGACCAGCTTAATGCTACTTTTAACTTTTTTTTAGAGAATTTCATAGATTTTAGGGATATAGAAGAAGGCGTAACTTACTTTCTCTCACGTATGACATCTCTAAGAAAATCCATAGCCTCGTATAGACTCCATTTTGGCTTAAAGCCATTACCCATTAACTTAACATGGGCCAATTCCCGACGATAAGATTCTCTTAATGACTTGAAAGCGCGCGCCACTCGACGTCCGGGCGCATTGAACTCCCTGCCGATATGCTCCCAGGCTCGATTTTTCTCCTCTTCAGCTCCCTTAAAGTTGGGTAAACGGGAATCCCATAATATGGGATTATCGTGCACCATTTGGATGAGCTTTAATTTATCGGAGGCGTTACGGCGCACCACTGTAAGAGATAAGTGTAAGAAGGGTTGTTTAGTATTGTTTTTGTTGTTCTACTTATTTTGTTTTGTATAAGAATTTTGTTGATATGGGTGCGAAATGGTCACACTGATTGCCACAAAAAAAAAAAAATTATTTATTTTTTCTTTTTTTTTTGTCTAATTTTTTGGTATAAGGAAATGTTTTGATTTATTCCGGGATCAGAGTTCAGATTCCGCGCCCATTACTTGTTTTGCATACGCATACATTTTTTGATCTTCTGTGGCGTTGGTACCACTGTCAATTCACATTTGGGCTTCATGTCCAGTGCAATGGCTGCTGCGGCAGCGCTTAAATCTTGCAATGAGTTTGTTGTTGTTGGCGATGAACCCGTAGCGGTGGCAACGGCAGCGGGCGCCATCAGAATTTGTTGCAGTATTTGTAGGCGAATGTTATTATTGTTGGCCAGCGCGTTCACCAGATTCACTTTTTAAATTGACGCAAAGTTCACTTATCACCTATTCACTTCACACGATCGGTTGGGTGGGTAATGTTAACGACGGGGGCTGCTACCCTCTCACGACCAAGTTTAAACAGCAACTAAAAACCAAAACCAAAAAAAATAACAACCACCGCGAGCAGTGACGGCTGCGACAACGACGACGTCAACAGCGCAGTTAGCAGCAAGCCCGCATTTTCGAGGCGAAGCCAAAACCAACAAGAATCAAATGAAATCTATTTAATATCGAATATTTAATACTCTTGCAGTTTACAAAAAACGTTCAATTTTATTTTTACAAAAAAGAAATTATTTTGAAACACAATAGTCAACGAGAGGCTGTAAAAATAATTAATTAATAAATATAAATCTGATAACCTCTATAGATAAATCATGGCTTACTGACTGTTCTATCAAATGAGAATAATTGTTATGTTGTACATGCATACGTCATAGCAAAATGTAGAATACTTCACTCATAGAGTATTAAAACACAAACGCGACTCACAGACACAATCGCATACACATGGGCCAAACAAAGACTCAGGCGCAGGCGAAAGAGCCACAAAAATCACGCGCGCTCAACATGCGCGCTGCCTCTCTCAGTTTCAATGCTCTCAATGCTCTAGCCAAGCCGCTGCCTGGGCCAATTCACAACGTGTGTGCGCGGCCGCATTACCGTTATCGACGCCAGCGTCAACGTCGACGCAGCCGCAACGATAGCAGTATGGTTCTCTCTCCGGCTGGCGTTCAGACGGAAAAACGCCGTTTAATTGCAACAACAGAAAGTAAAAGCGAGCAAAAGAATGAGCGCGAAAAAAGCAGAGCGACTGAGACGACAACGTCACTTACAAAAACACATACACACACACACACACACACACACACATTCACAATTCAACTTAAGCACTAAAAATGTGTGTAGCACAAAAATCCGTTGACGCGTTTGCGTCGCCGACGTTTTTCAGTAGCCGTCCTCGAGTCAGCTTCACGTTAAACTGTTGGAGATGATCAAATTTTGATATTCCCTGTACGGTACTCTACGCTACACTGTCCGAGTGTTATTCGAATTACGTATTTATTTTTGGTATTGTTCATTACTTAGGAATTTTTCTAATTGGGAATGTATTTAAATGTTATTATATGTACATTTTTAAAAATTTATTCTTTTACTTTATAGTTTTGTTAACAAAATTGTGTATTCATTACATTTATATTATTTTTTAGAATTTAGTTTAATAAATTATAACATAAAATGAAGCTCATATAACTAACGCTTTTCGTAAATCATTTGGTTTAATTGAACAATATGTAACATCGTTATAAAATAATTATTATGATTGAAACATTGATAGCTTTGTCTATTTAAAGTTTGTCAAGAAAGTCTTAAAAGAATATATTTGTTTGCAACAAAAAATATATTAAAACTATTATCATATCTATAAAAAAATTTACCAACAAAATGTGCAGAATTCTTAAACAAAACAAAAGAATAGAAAACACAAAAGGAGAGTGCAAAGTAAGTTATTAAGAAAGTGTTTGATATCATCAAAAAATAAAATAATTATTATACTAATAATAATAACTATAGTTTTATGTATTGTATATATTGTATAAAATATACAAAATATATATTTTTTATTTACCAAAAATTGTTTTGATATGGTTTAATCAACTGAGTTGGCTTCAACTTTAAATATTATTTTAAATAAAAATATCAACTCGTAATCATTTTGAGAGCTGAGAAAGATCAAATCTTTTTCTTAAGACTTTATGTTGTAGCTTTTACCGTCAATAGATTTTGTAATTATCTTAACATGATTACATTAATGTTTACATATATGTATGTATGTATGTATGTATGTATGTATTTATGTATGTATGTATGTACATAAGTAGAGCATTTAAAATATTCGCCGTTGCCTCCCATTTTTGTAGTTATTATTAAACAGCAACTTTGTAGATCAGCTACTGGCTCTGGGCTCGAACAGCAGACGGATCATCATCCCAGGCGGCCCTCTCTCCTAATGTATTACTCTCCCACTCCCGTTTCGACAATTGTTGCACTTATTTCATTTTCCATTTCGTTACTGTGATGCATTCAACTGTCTGCACTTTTGAGGAAAAAAAGAAAAAAAAATTATTACAAAAAAGGGGAACGAGTGGAAAATAGTGTGAGTGATAGTAAGAAAGAAGGGGTATGTTGGGGAGCGCAGCAGATTTGAGCCCGTTTAATGATGGTTCTCTTGAGTTTGGTTCGTTGGTGGTGGTGGTTGTGGTGGCGGCGTTGGCGTTGCTGTTGCCGTTACTATTGCCGTTGTTCGTTCCCGTCTGTGCCTGAGGTCGCGTTCAATTGCGTTTTAGTTGAATTTATTAATATGCCCACTTTGTGTTTTTGTTGTTATGCCTTACATTTGCTTCTACATATACTTCTGATTCTGTTTCTGTTTCTGCTTCATTTTCGGCTCTAGCTCTGACTCTGGCTTCCACTTTCGTCTGCGCTTTGTTGGCTTGTTTCATTGTCGCTGTCGCGCAGTGTCGTAGTTCAGGCTCTTGTAAAAATTTACAAAAAACATTTGGATCACACATGTTGAGCCCAATGAAAGAGAGAGAGTCTGTCTTTAAAAGAGCGCAAGAGTGAGATGCAGTTTATTTATATGTTCGCATGTGTGCGTATGTGTGTGTGTGTGTGTGTGTACGTAAGTGTGATTGCCTGTCGCTGTATGTCAACGTCTCTTGCGTCTTGTTAATGCCCAACATTTGTGTCTTGCAACGTTTTAAACGCTGCCTGCGCTTTGCACGCCCATTCGCTGCATTAAAAGAGATAACAAATTCCCGTGCAGGCATTTAAGCCGCTGAAATCTAGTAAATATAATCGACAACTCAACGCTGGCAAAAAAATAAAAAATAAAATAATATATGTGATAGAGAGAGCAAGATGGCAAGAGAAAGAGAGAGTGAAAGAGAATGCTTTTGTCTGTATGTAATTTATGCCTAATGAACTATTTCCGGCCAAGTGTCAATTAATGTATTCTGTGTATTCTGGCCCTCGGATCTCTTTCTCTCTCTATCTCTATCTCTATCTCTCTCTCTCACTGTCCATATAGGGCACAAGGGGGCAGCACCACTAACAACAACAACAACAACAACAACAAAAGCAACAACAACGTGCCCGCACAAATGTTGTCATGATAATTTCTGGCAAAAAAATATATGTACATATATATGTATATGTATATGTATATAAAATCCAAGAAGAAGCAGAATCAAACGCAATATCGTGGACCCCTCTCTAGAATTCTCTTAATGCAGAGAGCGGGCTCGGAGCTCCCGTTTCCGTTGCAATCTTTTTGCCTGGTAAATGTAATACACTCTTCTTCTTATTAATCATCATCATCTTTTTCTTTCTTCGCAACGTCTACTTCTGCTGCTTCTTCTTTTTCCTTTTCTTTTGCATTTTTCAAGCCAAATTAAAAGTCATGCAAGCGGAATTTGTTGTCTACTGCTGATTAAATTTTCATATGTACGAGATGAAATTGTTTTTTTTTCTTTCTGTTTTTGTTTTTATTTTTGTTTTTTGTTTTTGTTTTTGTTATTGTTTCTCTTTTCATTTTTGGTACAAATTATTGTGTTCTGTGTGCCATTAATTGGGCAACTATAAAACGGTTTGTTGAAATTCTTTCATCTCTTATAGTGCGAATAGTTGGATAAAGTCAGGAATAACGAAGGAATCGTGCTAAGAAGAAAAAGGAAACAATTTTTAAAAATAAAATTAATTAATTATTGTTCAGAACAGGAGCGGAAAAAAACGATATAATATAGTAGGAAAAATATCAAAAAAATACTAAATATAAAATTTGGAAAATTTTTCAATTATCTTGAGCTTTAACAACAACGTTATAAACGTATGATAACAATCCTTTGATAAGGAATACTTAACTTCTTGCAATGTAGCAAGATATTGAGAGATTGATAACAAGTAATAGGGCTGCTCGGCATTTTAAATTTCTATGGAAAACTGAGCTAAGGGTATCATAGAGAGATATGAACTTATAGATACATTGTGTGTATGTATGTAAATCATATGAATAATGAATAAATTATGTTAGCGGAGGAAATTGCTTAATGTTAAACTTTCATCCATATATAGTTCAGCAGTTTGATCGATTTAGGATTTCTAAAAGCACTTTAAAACGGAATTAATTAAATTATTTAAAATTATACATACATACATATTTATCTATATACATATATGTATAACGGCACCCTGCTGGGCAGTATGTCAGATATTTGAATGATTTCCAAAGAATTTATAGGCGTGTACAACGAGGCTGTAGGTATAGACTTAAGACCAAGTTAAGTAGTCAAGGAATGTTCACACCCTTATCTAATTATCACTGCTCTCTTTACATACATACATGTATGTACGTATATAAATTTATTTATTTATAAATATATATCATTATATATAAAGGATTTGTTGTTCTAGCCGATCGTATCGATAAAATTTTCAATCCATATGAAAATCATTGGCAGTTTCGATTTATTTTCTACATGAAAGCCAAGATTTGTGGTCTACTAGTTACATACACATATAAACATGTATATGTATGTAAATATACATGTATGTACATGTACATAGTATATCCGATATATCAGCCAGGCCATGCCCTGCCCCAGGGGTTTTGGATCGTTTGCTTATCAGGCAAATTAATCACAATTTCAATGCAAATACCTAAAGTGGCTCTGGCTGTAAATAAAGCCAATAAATATTGACACAGGTCAGAACATGAGTAGAGCAAGACGAAGATGGTATAAGACATACATGTATGTATGTACGTATGTATGGGCATATGTATAGAGGTGGCAGTAAGCGGAGAGGGGGTGGGAAGAGATCAGGCATAACGAACGTAACTGTTGCCGTTTTTGCTTTGCTCTCTTACCCTGGTCTATGGACTCGATAAGCCTGAAAACGAACCCTAATTGAAGCCGGCACCAAGGAAAAAAAATAAAAAAAAAAAAACAACGACAACCAAACCAAACCAAACCCAACCCAACCCAAACCAACCCAACTCAATTCAATCAGGCAATAAAAAAATTTATAAACGGGCAATGTGTATGTGTCAACAGTGTGGCAGAGATGGAGAAAGAGAGAGGAGAGTGAGAGAAGTATGGAATTGAAGTGTTATGGCACAAGGGGGTAGAGTTGGTAGAGTTGGGAGAATCATCAAGACCAAGTTTGAAAATAATTTCCAACCAAAATTTTGTGTGTTTATTGTTTGAATGAAGCAATCGACGCAGGCGCAACATTTGGGAGTTCAATACAGGCGAAACGAATGTGGCAAAAGAAGAAGACACAGAAAAAGAAATAGATGTAGTTGTAGAAGTAGAAGCAGAATATACGGACAACAACTATTAGGCAAATAGATGGACGGGAAATATCTATAACTATACGATAAAGAACCGATCGAAGCAATCAAGCAAAACGAGCCCGAAACGCGAAAAATCAGTTGACGTTGTTGCTGTTACGGTGTGATTGGTGTTGTTGCTCCTCTTATTGTTGTTGTTATATTTGTAGTTGTAGTTGTAGTTGTTGGCGCTGAAATATTTAAATTTTGACCCAACCCCAATCCAAATAAATTTGTGGCGTAATGTGTGCAGCTGTGTGCGAGCTGTTTCTCTGTTTCTCCAATTCTGTTGCCCCGTCTCACAATGTTTCAATGTTTCTGTTACTGTTTCTGTTTCTGTTTCAGTTTCATTTTCTTTACTACTGCCCCTACTTCTTCTACACTTTTCGCCTTCTCCTTATGCGTTTATTACAACTGCTTAGGCTACGACTTCTGCTTCAATTTCTACTTCTGCTTCTACTTCTGCTTCTGCTTCTGCTTCTACTTCTGCTGTTGCTTATACTTTTCTCTGCGTGCTGTACTCACATTTTGGTCTCTTGGGGTCAAAAATTGTCGCATATCGTTAAGAACCCAAAGACGACGGCGTCAATAAAGCGAACAAGAAACGTCGCAGTTTCGAAATTGGCCATGTGCTTGACGATTCGTAACGGCGAAGCGGTACATATAACGTACCCATATATCATATACACTTACCATATACCTTACACATACATATACGCACACACACACACACACATATATATATACATATATATATTTGTATGTATATGTATATTGTACGATACCATACTACATTTAACACTAACGTAATGCGTTAAAAAGAAGTAAAATAAAATAAAACAAAATCAAAAGAAAGAGAAAGCGAGAGGGATATGCACAAATACTATGAATCTTATGCATAGTCTGAGTAGACTGCAAAAAAAAAAATATATAAAAAAAATAAAAAATAAATAAAAATAAAAAACAAATCTAGAAAGATGTTAATATATGCCTGAATGTTCATTGAAATTGTGTTTTGGGTTTAAAACCTTCTAACAAACTGGCATCGCATCTCATCGCATCTTCATATAAATTATTCAATTTTCCATTTTAAAGATATTATTTTTCAATGCATAAATTTACATTGACTGATCACTTCTTACAGATCATAAGATCTTATTTTAATTCTATTGTTATGCATTGTTATCCGTTGAAATGTAAGTCTGAACGTTGGTATCTTTCTCAATTTTTTTTTTTAAATTTTCCTCCTTTTTATTTATATATAATTGATATAATTGATTTTTTAAAAATTTATCATACAACAATATATTTTCCTTTAATATTTTTGAATGAGAATATTCCCTACATTTTTCAGTTTTTTTTTAAAATATTTATTATATATTATATCAGAAATTATTTACCATTTTTTAAGAATATTTTAAAGCTATTTTCCCATTTTGCTGCAATTTTTATTTAACTTTTTTTTTATTTCTTTGTTTATTATTAAAAGGATATCTTAATGAATTTATACTAACATTTATAATAAACCTAAAAAATAACATAAAGCAGTATTCCAGATCTATATCATACCGTTTGGAAGCCATTATCTTCCAGTCTAAATTGGCAAATTGTAAAATAATAATGTTTAGAAATAATAATTTTATTAAAAAAAAATGCTTGTCTATCGAAATTATACCAAAGAACCCAAAAATAATTACTTTTCCCGTGGTTTTTGTAAATTTTAAAAACTTGAATTTTAGTGCAATTTCTTTTATTAAAAACAAAGTTAAGAAACAATTTTACACTAAATTAAACAAAAATTGTTGAGAATCGGAGTTGTTGAGCTTTAAGGCAACGACAGTTTCTTCATTTGAAACTTTTCATTTGATAGGAAAATTTAATATTACACACTATAAACAAATATTTGTATATATAACCTATAAATATATATATTTAATATCTGTATACATTCATTTAAGGCTTATCTTACATATTTAATTAAGTTTAAAATAATTGCAAATATTAGTTTAAATAGATCATGCAAAGTTTAAGGCTAGCCAATTGGTTTCAATTCACACAAATAGGAAATGCTTAGCCGAGACACGAACCGTATAAATGTGCACGCAGCCCGCAGATTTCAACAATTTTGCTTATTGATCAAAGATGTTGCTAAGAGTTGATGTTATTGTTGTTGTTGTTGTTGTTGTTGTTACTGTTTTTGTTGTTGTCGTTTTTCTTATCGTTGTTGTTATTGTTGCTGTTGCTTGCTTGGTTGCATGTGTTGCCAATGCTCATTGCTGGCCGTTGCATTTTTAAATTAATAAACAAAATGAGTGACTCAGCCAGTTGTCGGCTCTTAAATAGCTCTTACAAATATACGTAAATACACTGTCCACATACGCACACACACACACACACACACACACACACACACATGCATATATATTATGTTTGCTTGTGTATGTGTGTGTGTCTATGAGATACTTGTACTCATGTTTGTCCGATTAGTTTACCCCAGCGGCAGCCACCAATCAAAAACGTTTTGTTGCCCTCTCAGCTTAGTTTATTACCCATTGTTGTTGTTGTTGTTCGTGTTGTTGGTATTGTTGTTGCTATTGCTGTTGTTGTTAGCTGGGCTCTGGGTTTTGTGTTTGTAATCGCGGTTTAGTATAGGCCTGCACTTGGGCTTGCCTT
The DNA here is from genome assembly GCA_037044455.1 of Zygothrica quintamaculata. NCBI lineage: Eukaryota > Metazoa > Arthropoda > Insecta > Diptera > Drosophilidae > Zygothrica > Zygothrica quintamaculata. Next base: position 37,980 of record JBAMBS010001013.1, on the reverse strand, counting down.
AAAGATTGTTTTGTTGCTATTGTTCTTGACTGTTCTTGCGGCTATCGCTTATCGTGCGGCGACGTTGATTATTGTAATTGCCACAAGTTGTTGCTGCAATTGTTGTTCTTGTTTATTTTTTTTTATATATTTTTATTTTATTTTAATTTTTTTTGTTGTTTTTTTGTTTTTTTTTATATTGCCTACTGCTGGCCATTGGCCGTATACTGATAATATGAGACTTTGACTGCCGCTTCAGCCGGGCACTTCCACGCGAGTTTTAAATGAAGTCTTTTCACATATGCAGCTTATCTCTGGGCTTGTTCTGCTTCAGTCTGTTCTGTTCTGTCTCCCTCTCTAGCTCTCTTTCTCTTTCTCTTGCCCAATCTCATGCTGTATACCTCTCTTTTCCTTAGCACGAATATAACTTACATTTGTTGTTAATTACTCAGCTCAACTTACCTAAATATATATATATATATATATATATAGAGTAAAAAAAAGCTTCAACTTTAACCCCAAAGCTGGCATTGTTTGTTTTCCTTTTTGGTATACATTTTCCCACACGTCCGTTGTAGAATGAGTACAGGAAAATTTAATTAACAATTTACAGCAACATTTGGGCCATCGACAATATAAAAAACAATTGCTAATTGCAAAGACGATAACATACCCTATAAATATCAAATGATAATTAAGTTTTTAATATAGATTTTGAATTTTCTATATTTATTTATTTTTCTAGGAAATCTATGATAGAAATATTTATATTTTTTCTATTTGTTTTTTATAAGAAATGTTAAAACTTAAAGTTTTTCTGTGCTCTTTTTATTTCATATAGGTTTTATATAAAAATATTACAATATATATATTTTTATAGTCTAGTCCTTTTATAGATAAAATGTCGTGGTAAATCTTTTACTTATTTCTATACAATTTTCAGAATATCATAATTTACTTTATTTTTAAATTATTTTCTTCAAATAATATGTTAAGAATTTATATATATTTTAACAATATATATATATATAGACATAAACGAAGTTAATACCAATAAATCTTGGTTGAATTTTTGAATAAATTCAAATATTTTTGAATAAATTTTTTAAGAGCTAAATTAGAAGCTAAATAAACTATAGATCGCTAACTATCTAATCAAAAACTATCGTAAATTAAAACGTAAGTAAAGTAAAATTTAAGCTTAGTTTTAGAACCGATGAATGACATATACTTATTAACTTAATTTATCGATACTATCGATAGATATTTAATTCCACAGAAACGTGTGTAATTTCATAATAAGCTTAAAGTGTTAAGTATTTAGTTTTTGCTTATTTGTTTTGTATGCTAACTACCCTCTTGTATAACATTTAATAGGGTATATTGAGAAAAGCAGAGAAAACGCCAACGCGAATCGCCAACGAACCTTGGACGCGAGTTAGTTAGCCATCGAGTGTTGTCTGCCATGTTTCAAGCACCACAATCAACAACAGCAACTACAGCAGCAACAACAACAATAACAACAACAATAACAACAACAACAACAACAACAACGGCAAGAACAACTTCAACAACCCTAACAACACCGACACTAAACCCACCGAAAGTTCCTTCTAAAACTGACAAATGCAATTGCAGTGGCAATAACACTTATCACTCAACAATTGGAGCCAGTTAAAGGACCACTATACACATATATGATGTATATATGTATGTATGGTATGTACACATGTAAGTATTCAGGTCTCGACCCTTTCTTTGGGCCAAGTAATTACAAGGGAACATGGCAACACAGGCGCGCGCGCTCATGTGAAATGTTCCTTTAAGCCATTTGGGAGTTAAATTGAGTTTGATTTCTATTTGGAAATGTCTAACCAAATTGTTAGCTTAAACAATAAGAAAATCTGTTAAGAACTGAGCTTTAGATTTCTAGAAACACTTTTCATTCAAATTCCCCAAGAAATGTCCTTGTAAATATTGAAAGACATGTTGCAAATTATAAAATTGACCAAGCCAAAAACAACAAAAACAAAAAACATATAAAAAAACAACAAAAATGCTGACAACAAACAACGTTAACTATGCGAACACCAGCAGTTACAATGGGTTAGTATTCAACGTTATTATTATTGTTGTAACTGTTGTTGGTGTTGTTGCTGGTGTTGTTGCTGTTGCCACATGTAAACCGACTGTCATAATCAAGGCAAGTTGCCCGCGGGGACTTAAGAGCAAGAAAACTGCGGCAGCATGTGCTGTGCTCTGTTACTATACCAATCTCTACTTTACTTTACTTCTTCTACATTTGCTCTCTCACTCTCCCACTCTCCTGCTCACCCACTTCCCATTCATGCCTCCGCTTACCCTTTGAACTGTATGTAAGAAAGCAAAAACTAGTAAAACATTTTGACAACATCCGTGCACTAACTTAAGGCTGAAGGATTATTAAGCTTTGCGTTGAAGCTGCATAAAATGTGTTAAGTTCCTTAGGAAACAAAGCTTCATTTTTTTTTTATTATCAACTATAAACAACTTTTAAATAGTGGCAAAAGTTAATGAACTTTAAGCCACAAATATATAGATTTAATAAAGTTATTTCTAAACCATAAAATAACAAAACTTGTTGCATATGAAAGTTTTGATTTCTATTTAAAGAGAAATATATTAAATATAACTAAAATAAAACTAATTAAATTAATATAAACCGAATATTAAAAGCTTAAATTAAGAGCTTTAACTATTAAATATGTTATCCATCAAAAGTTTTCGATATATATTTTCTTATTAAAAATCCCTTCAAAACTTTTAAAGTTCTAACCAAACCTTCCAAATTTTATTATTTATTATTAATTTATTTGATTCATTTGAATCATATTAGAGTATTCGAATTTCTTGATTATATTCAATCTGAATTAAATAGTTGTAAAGCCAGTATACTTTTTATTTGTTGGGCAAAAACCCTTGGCAAATGTAACTGACTTTGGGGAAATTCCAGTATTTTGCCTTTTGTTATTATTGTGTTATTAGAGGCGTTCTGGTTGTACTTTTGTGGCAAGTGTTTGAGTGGGTGGAAGTGCTTGTCTTAAGCGTATCATAGAAAGGGGACAGAGGGAGAGAGGGGGGCGTAAGTTTCACTCAAACTCAACAACTTTGTATGTGTGCGTTATGTGTGTGGTTGGCACATTTCTCGTTGTGTCTTCACTTTCGCTAGCGAAATGTGTCTTATTAGTGTTATGCTCGTTTTCTTATTCTTCTCTTTTGCTTCTTTTTCCCATTTGTTTCGACAATTTTTTTTTCTCCCCCTAGTTGCAACTTTCATTGTTGTTGCTGTTCTTCCCAGAGTAAACATGCACCCGAAGCGCAATCTAATTAAGTGAAGTGTAGATGGAAGCAGAGTGTATAAAAAAAGGAAGAAAAAAAGAAAGAAAGAAAAAGATAGAAAAAAAGAATGAGTAAGAGTAGTGATGGACTCAGTGAGTTGGTTAGTCGTATGTGTACGTATCTATATATATGGTAGTACTATCATTTGGCATCCTTAGACCCAGCTGGTATGCGTGTCCTTACGTCCTTGCCGTGCTGTTGCATGCAATTTGCTGCTTTTCAACTCTGTTTCTTTGCTTCGTTTTGCTGGCTGCATGTGACGCAAGTTTATCTAGTTTTTACTTCCTTTTCTTTTTCTATATCTTCTTTAACTTCTCCCTCTCCCTCTTATAACATGTTTTTCTTTTTTTTCTTTACGTTTTTATTTTGTTCTTGTTGATTTTTGGTTTTGTCTATTACGCTGCATTTTTGTTGCCTGCTACAACATGTTCGAACAACATTTAAATTGGCTAAATGGTTTTCCATTTACTTCTGCTTCTGACCCTTTTAACACCCACCTCAAGTCTGACTTGCATTGAATTTCCCTTGTGTTTCCCTCCCACTGTAATCGTAATGTGCAATTTTTGTTTTTACTTTCAACTTTTTTCTATCATTTTATCCATCTTCTTCTCTCTTTGTATTTGTATTTGTATCTGTGGCCAGTTAGTTTATTGGTTTCTTCTTGTTTAGATTTGTTTTTATGATCCAACTCAGGATACTTAGTAGCTTATAAATTTTCAAATAGTTCTCATATTGCGGTAATCCTCACGAATTCAATTGAGACATATGAATGTTTATTGTAACCTTTATGCTATGTTCCTTAAAGTTAATATTTACTTAAGCTTTACTTATATAATTTATATCAATTGCTAATACAAGCACATGTGAAATTAGAAGCTCAAGTCGAGCTCTTAAACTGATTTTAAAAACAGTTTCCGTTCACTTCTTGCACGCAATAAGCATCACTTGAACTAACTTTCATGATTAGATTCTGATTCTTTATATTATGTTGCTAGAGGATAATCTGTACTTAAATGTTGTATATCTAACTTGTTATAGAAATATATAAATAATATATTACAGTTATTAGAAGCTGAAATCGAGCCCTTAAACTGATTTTAAAACAATTTCAGTTTACTTCTTGCACGTATTAAACATAACCACAATGAACTCTCATAATCTCTTTAGTCCCATTGCCTTTTGAAAATTTAAAAAAAGGTAGCTAATGCATTTGTGCATAATCAAAAAGTATATAGACTTCATAAAGTATATATGTTCTTGATCACAATGATAAGTCGAGTCCATCTAGCTGTCCGTCCGTCTGTCTATATGCACGCCTGTTTCTCAAAGACTATAAAAGAGCTACAGCATACAAATTTGGAATCTAGGTTCCTAACTTTCCACCGCTAAATTTTTGAAATACCTCCCCTCCCCACGCAGTACGAATAACACAATTATTCTGAATATGTAATTAATAACAAATAAAGTTTGGTTTATACATGTATTTGAATTTTTATTGTCCATTAATGCAAAGCAAAGGGCAACACAAGTATAATCATCGTATAGACACCTTTCACAGTCATCACTATTATATACTATTATATATAAATACTATATATATATACTATTTATTTATTTTTCGAACTAAAAGTTCTTCTCTTTAAAATATTGGTTGAAGCTGCTAATCCCAACCCTTCGATATATCAACAATCCATTGGCCCCATTTTATACAAAACAGAATTCCCTTTGTATGCCAGACAACTTATACTGTAACTTCTCCATCTAAATCTGATAACGCTTGTGATAACACGAAAATACAGCTGTAACAATTAACTGAGGCATTCTCAGATGCCATACAAATTTCCATTATAAAGTCTTTATACTCTATATATTATATATAATACAGTCTCTAAGACCGTTGACACTTATGAAGGTAAACCAGAGTGACCTTAACTTTAAAATGGAAAACAGTAGGCAATATGTTAGGTCTGGGCCATAACCAGAATTATAACTAATTTAATTCTTTTCTTAACGTTACATTAAACTTAATATATACCTTTCTATCAAAACATTAACTGTATTGTCAAAGCTTATTTTGGCCTTGGGCATTAGACGCCTTATCAGCTCTAGCCTAAGATTAAAGTTGCAAAAGGATGGGAAATATTTCCAGCTTCATGTAGTTTAAAAATTCCAAAATATATTTGGTATATAAAAAAGTTTTACTAACTAACAAATCTTATTGACAACAAGCCAGTTTAAAGTTATTTTATTCTATGTAATATTTTTGCTTAAATATTTTCACAGTCTTAAAAAGTAAAGATCTTTTACCTGAAGATTAATAGCAAACAATTGAGAAAAATAGAAAATTTAATAAAATATTCTAGCTTAAAATTTAAATGGAGAGAAAAACAATATTTTATTTTAAATATTACTAAAAATAAAATTTTGACGAAATTTTTGCATTAATATTTCATGAAACTTTTCATTAAATTATTTATTAAATTTTTGATTAAGAATTGATCTTAAGAGCAACATTTTTGTGGCTACAAAAGAAATGCAAAGAAATAACTTTGTATAAATCTTACGATAAATAAAAGGTATTTTCGTTTATTTTTTTCTTATTTTCTTTTATTTTCCTTTATTTCTTTACATTTTTCTTGTTTTTCCCTTTGCCATTTACAGACACTTCAGAAAATTTGATTGTGTTGACCACATTTTAAATTCGAACAGCAATCACATGGTGAGCTTATATTTATATATATAAAGGATAAGTGTATGTATTTTTGTGTATGTGTATGTATGTATATGATACTCAGATAGCTGGTATGTGTCCTTTTGTTGGAGTCCTTTGTAAAATATTGTCATTATCGTATTAAAAGCGCCTACGGTTAAATGGCCATGTTAAGTTTTACGAGTTTTACGAGTATTTACAAGCCATAAGAAAAACACTACCAATACACCACTACCCCCGCCCCCCCTTCCACTCATCCAGCCAGCCGACAACCAACCAACCAACCAATCAACCATTAAATACCCTTTCTCCTACTTACGTTTATTACATCCTTTACTTTTCATTCATTGATGATTTTTTTTGGCTTTTATATTATTTTTATATAAAAATTTATTTAATTTTTTTCTTTCGTTTTTGTTTTTTGCAATCGCTTTGTATGCATAATTTATGCATTAATTATATGAAAGCGTGCCGGACAACAACAGCAGCAGCAACAACAACAACAAATACAATGACTCTTCAATAACAACCGCAATAAAAACAATAACTACAATTGGAAAAGTGCAATGCACTTTAAATGCAACGATTGTTAAAATTACAAGCAAGATAGTTGCTGCTGACACGCGGCCAACTCTCAAAAATATGCAGCAATTTATAACGTGAGTTTATTTACCGCAAATTGTTATAAATCGAATTTTAAGTAGAAAAAAAAAGAATGCATAAAAAGATAGTAAGCGAGGGCGGGTGCGAGGGAGCGAGAGTGCGTAAGGGATAACGTAAAGCATCAGCGGAAAATGGAAATAAAACTGTGCATAAAAATATGATAAATTACGCATACGCACCATGTGTCTGTATCTCTATCTATGCGTGTCTGTATGTGTGACTTTAACTGCAGTTAATTGGCATTTTTAAACAACAATTTTTTGTTTATTTGTATGTGTACTGGTTGTAATCCTTGTGATAGCTTTCCTTACCAGTTACTCGCATCAATACTGAATATTCAACATTATTATTTATGAATATAACTTGAATATTTCTGCATTTGCACAGTCACTAATGAAATGACATTACACAGTCTCCGCATTATATTCGCATTGAGCTACTGTGCATCCAATCAAAATATATGAACCCTGAATGATATGTGCAAAAGCAAATGAAAATGTAAAATGATTTTTTAATAAACTTTTTATACAACTTCAAAAGGAAAACAGAATTTCATTACAATTTCATTTCATGCATTTAATAGTATTTTTCTTTATATTTAAAATAGATCCAAAAACATTTTTAGCTAATGAACTTGTGCAAATTTAAGAAGTAAGAAGTCTGTAGTCGAGTGTACCCGACTACGAGAGCCCCTTTGCCTACATATACAGCCATAAACACACATACTTATACATACACACAGTTCTGCACGTACTTAGCCATTGCCCGCACCTTTTAGCCCCCCACGCTCTATAGCGCGGTACTTAATGTTGTATAACTTCCGTGTTTATTGTTCAATTTTAACAAAATTCACAACGTAGATGAAGAATGGTCTGATTAATATGTGTGCGAAAAAGAAATTTGATCGGTTTAAAATTTTACCTTATAATCGATTTTTTCAAAATGCGGGGGTCAGGGAAGGAAATTCAAAAATCAAAAACAAACTCGTATAACCTACGAACATAACGAATCTAGATTTCAAGTTTGGTTGCTCTAGCTCTTATAGTCTCTGAGAAACAGGCGTTCATATAGACGGACAGACGGACAGATAGACAGACGGACAGACAGACAGACAGACAGACAGACAGACGGACAGACGGACAGGGCTAGATGAACTCGTCTTGTCGTCCTGATTCAGAATATATATACTTTATGGGGTCTCCGATGATTATTTCTATGTGTTACATACTTTTGGATTTTGCACATTTCCAATAGCTCCGCTTTGCTTCTTTTTTACAAAAAGGCAAAGGGGCTAAAAACTATATAACATGTAGAAATAATCATCTGAGACCCAATCAAGTATATATTTCTTGAACAGGAGAAATGTCGAATGTCAGTTATGGATGCTTGCAACTGGCACTGGATTGGTCTCTTCTAGAAACTCATCTAGAGTTTGAGTTCTGAATTGAATTCTGCTTGCGATGTCTTACAGCGCGACGCAGGGATTTAAGAACTGCTGCTAATGTGTGGGTAACTTTGAACCAATTGTTTTGCGAACTGAGCAGGATGTCTGGCAAGTCAATGACTATAAATAGCCTCTCAACGCTTAGGCTCACTTCTTCCCATTCAGCAGTAAAAAAGACATATTCTGCGTTATCTATGGTCCGCAAACTGTGTGTGTTTTGTGCTTAAACCTATATAAGTAGGATTTAAAGCATTCATGGCCACTCAACAGTTGCGTCATATAAAAGTCGGTTTATGCAGTAAAGTTTTTTGTTTTAATACACAAATTCTAATTTCTAAAGTTCTCAATATGAGAGCATCTGTTGTATAACCCAATGAAGGCGTAAGAGGAGTGTTTCCTTTCATAACATTAAATTCTGATAAACTTATTCCATTGACTTTCTATTAATCTTTCATAGTCTCTAATAATTCCTTTTGAGAGGATTGAAGCCTATAGTTAATAATCTGATACTATAATGGAAATGTATACAATTTTTGCTCTAAATGCAGCACTCTAATTGCAGATTCCTTTAACTTGGCTGTACATATTATAAAGATGGCCTAAATTTGTCTTGAAATTTAAGCTTTTTGCTTAAAGGATACATTTGTGGAATAAAAATAAATAATGAGTGCCAACACTCTCTGCAATTTTTCTTGGATATTTTTTTGTAAAAGAAAAAATAAGTAAATAATATTATTTTAATAGGAATGTTGAGAATATTGTTTGAATTGTACTTAAAGATATATGATATCTTGCTGGGAATGCCTTAACTTTAATCTCTCACGCTTAACTTGTCGAGTAATGAAGGAAGCAAGGGAGTAGAGGATTAGGAGGCTGTCAATGTGCCACAACTTCTTACATAATTTCTGCTAGAAAGCACTGCAGCTATCTCTTTCCAATATATATATATATATATATATATATGTATATAGACTATAAATACATATAAAACTTCCTTTTGATTGTCACCCATAAATTGTAAATTTAATGTGCCCAAAAGGCTTTACATATACCCACACAAGTATATACACACACACACACACACACACACTCGTGTATATATACACCCACACAGAGTGTGTTTTCAAACAGTTTTATTGACTTTCTATACAAGTTGATTTTCAGTAGGCTTCAGCTCCCACAAACCCCACTGCACCCCGCCCATGACCATCAAACCTGATAAATAAACAAACCTAAAACCAGTTCTGCTATGAGAAAATAAACACTTGGCCGAACATTGACAACAACAACATTAACAACAATAATAACAACAAATACAAGAACAACAACAACAGATCAATTCTGCTTTTGGGCCGTTTAAGAATCAACCAAAAAACGAAATTCAAAAAGATACCCTGGCCACCTACAAGAAACAGATTAGAAAACTTCAACGGCTAACCGAAGCGAGCCAACTTGTTAAAAACTTTTCTATACCGTATCTTATTATTTTTTTTTTATTTTTTTTTTTATTTATTTTTTTTATTTTTTTGTAACCCCTCCTAGTCAGTATCCTAGAGCAATCGTTGTGGTGTTGTCGTGTGAGCATCCCAAATCAGTGGCGTCTTTCAAATTGAGCGGGGACTCTTGTCCCTATACGGTATATATGTGTATGCGTGCGTATGCGTATGCTTGTGTGTGTGAGTGTTTGTCGTCCCACTGAACGAGTTGTTACACCAAATTGACATATGGCGTTGAAGTTAAGTTTTTGGGCCACTGAAAACTTCACTAAACTTACCATTGCCCCAGCGTGTGTTGTCAATGCCGATTTTTTCCGCTTGTCTATTTTGCTTATTGCATGGTCGAAAAGTTTTCGACCAACTTTTCAACATATATACATAGATATAGATATACTATATATACATATATATATCTACTGTATCGACATTATTGAGATTTTTAAAGTAACAAAATCTCAACATGTCAAAATCTTAAAATCTAACAGTTGAAAATGTTGAAGTTTAGGCATGTTCCCTTTTAAACCGCTGTCCAAATTAAATTACAAATTTTAACACGTTTACCAAGGATCACTTAACACTTTGAATAGCGCACAAGTTGCCATAAACAGGATAATATATATTTTTGTGCTGAAAATAGAGAATTTTGTATACACTTTCAATCGTAAATGTAATACGAAACAAAGGCAAAAAATAAAAAAAATATTCTGTATAATATAAAAATATTTTTGTTCTTATTCTAAATATAATTATATTTTATATATATCATTATATTTTTATTTTTATTTGAATACAAATTATTACCACAGCAAATGTAAAATATATCTTATTTTAAATATAATTAGCGACTGTTAAAAGAGAAAATTTCTTATTATTTTTTTTAAAACAATTAAATAAAATTTTATTTATAAATTAAAATTTTAATATATTTTCATTTTTATTTTTTTTTTTTTTTTATTTAGTGTGACAAACGCAATGTTACAGCAGATCTACCCCAAAAGTATTTTGGCATATAAAAAACATTTAATGACTGAAAGCACATCGCACCGGAAAAGGAGTAAAAGCTGAAATACCTTCTACACATTTGAGTTTCCTTTATATTGATGACTCGTTCGGGTTTTTAGGTTTGGGTTCGGGCACTGCTACTGCTACTGGTTGTGGATCGGCTATTGCTACTGATTCTCATTCTCGTTCTCATTTTGTTTCTCTTTCTGTTTCTGTTTCAGTTGCCTTTTAATGCTGCAGACACATTGGAATTTGTACACATTACAAAGAAGAAAATGTTGCTGGCTCTGTCGACGTGGCTTGATGCTTTGAAGTGGTTTATACTGATTAGTCGGGTAAATTGGCTTAAAAACGCGCGGTTAACACACACACACACACACACACACACACACATACATATATACAAACACAAATACACACATACTTTGAAAATAGCAGACAGCAAGGCTGTTAGAAGACCAAACGATACAAAAAAAGGTTACAAAATACTTGAAATATTTAATACCCCTGCTAGGAAATACTCTAATATATAGAGTATACTATGCTGATATTATAATATATAACAGATATATATATATTTACCCAATATATATCTATATATATTCATAACATATTCTGCACTTTATACTATGTTGTTACAATGTTTGCAAGACTTGGAGACAGCATGAAATTTTCTTTTCTTTAGGCCGCAATAAATGTTAATAAAAACTAAAATACTTTGTACAAAAATGTGTTAAATATACCCTTTAAAGTAGTTGAAATTTTTCTAGGGTATCAATAGAAATATATAAAAAAAAAGAGTAAAGGATATAAGACTATTTGAGCTTTCTACCGTTTGGTGTACAGGACAGATTCGGTGCGAGTATTGAGAAAAAGCGAACGAACGTTGTTTAGTTTATTGCCAACGCGTTGCTAATTGGCGGTTTTATAGTTTTAGCTTGTAATGGCTTTGAAATTTTGCCAATGCCCCAAATACGTGTGGCAAGTAGCAAGCAGCAGGCAGCAGTAGCAGCAGCAGTCAAACCGCGTTGCCACCACCATGCACATTGCCACCAATTGACAACCCACCCGCATTTTGCGTCAGGCGCTAATGATGATTGGCAGCTGTTAAAATGATTAGAGGGTCCACAAAATGTTGGATGTTAGATCTATATATATATATATATATATATATAGGAATCGTATCTACAAATATGTCAAGCATTATATATATATTTATATATAGTGAACGAGTTGATTGTATGTCTGTGGCAAGTCCTGGGCGTGTGCAACATTTAAAACTTTTGGCTACAAATAGCGCCTCTGTCTATTGAATTAGCATTAAAACCTAAATGAAAGGCCAGTTAAAAACTCCATTTAAACGCTTTACGTTCCTACCAAAAGACAAATGAAACTAATTATAATAACATTTTGAAGTTAAAAGTCAAATTTGTTAGTCAACTGAAATGTTGCATAACCCAATTTCAATTGTGAATTCTCAAACAAATATTAATTCAAAATCATTTAATTCAAAACCTTATATATATAGAGTAAGGTTATATAGAGTGCGTTATAAATATATAGATTAAGCTAAAGCCAATAATAAATGTGTACGAAATTAAAAAATATCTAAAATAAAGGGAAATAACAGTATGGTATAAAAATTAGAAAATAGGAATAAATTATTTAAAATATATATTTTCTCAAGAATAGTTTACCTTCACAATAAATATTACCTGTAAAATTAAATTGAATAAAAATAAAATCCTAAATATGTTGCGTAGAAACGTTAACCCAGAAATGTCAGAAAATATTTTCCCAAAAAATGTTACCACAAATATTTGAGCATAAGAATAATATCATGAAAGTGTTACCACAAATACATTTTCCCAAAAATGTTACCGTTCTTGCTAAATGCTAAAGCGATAGATGATTCACTGACCATATATTATTATATATATAAGTTATTCATATCTGATTAAAGGCTATATTCTACTACAGTGTACCTTAAAGCTTCGATTTTTTTTGTTGAATAATTTAGCTAAGATGCAACTTATTTATCACAGGACGAAAAGAACTTAGAAAGGTTTTTGGTAAAAAGAAGAATGAATTGCATTTTATATTTGTGAATAATAAAGAACAGATGAATAATATAAGTATATTTTTGTTATTCATGCAAAATTCTATAGCAAATTATTTGACATATATATATATATATATATATATATATATATAGTTGATTTCTTACCGAATATTTTCATTACAATTTCTATGACAAAAAGAGAAAAAATAAAATCAAAAATAAAAAATGAAAATAAAAATCGAATCTCGTTGCATAAATCGATCAACAATTGCATTTTTTGATTAGCATTTCCATTTGAACAAAGTAATAACGATTTCTACTCATGCTGCCAACTAACTGCTGCTGCTGCTTTTGCTGCTGATGGTGCAACAACTCAACACTGACCTCTGACCCCCCCCCTCTCGCCAAGTCCAGGGCTCATATGCATTGTTATGTATGCAGTTTTTGGGGACACATTCCTATTGAACAATTGCTATGGATTCATTTTGCGTGGGAAATTTTCAATTAATATGCGCAATTGCAACGAGGGAGAGAGAGTTTTCTTTTTTTTTCACTTCTTTTTAGCATATTTTGCATAGAATTTTGTATGCCCTGCAAAACTATAAACAATATAAAAATGGGTATAGTAAAAAAATGAAAATGAAAGGAAATATAATTAAATCAAAAATAAATCTAATAAATTATAATGATAATAATCATTCAAAGCCTTGATTACAATTTGAGCTTTAATACTATAGATTATAAATAAAATATTTATATAATTATATTAGGTATTATTAAAGTCAGCATACTGCTTAGTATACTGATAAAGTTTACAGGGTATGGAACATGTGAGCTCAAGCTAGTTGTTTGTTTACTTTTACTGACTTCTCTTTAGTGGTTAATAAATTTTGATAGAATTTTCCAGGGTATACAGCATGTGTGGACCTGATAGTTGAGTTCATTTTTCTATATCTTTTATTTTTTCTTTTCTCGCTTAGCAAACGCATTGGCAATCCTCTAGTGCAGTTACGTTTATGTTTTTGGCATTGGTTTTCGCACTTTTTTTTTTTGTCATTTTGTGTGTGTGTGTGTGTGTGTAGTTGGGAAAGGGGTACAGGTAATGGTGGTAGGGAGGTATCGAGAGGTAGAGGTGGTGGCAAGTCTCACTTTGTATTCAAGTGTAAATTGCATTCCAGCTGCGACGAGTGCGGCAATTTTTTGGTAGATTTTGCATTTTGAGTGGAATGAATGGATACAAATAGTTTTCACTGGATTTTTGAGCCGTGTTGTCGCAGGTGACGTCTCAGTGCCATATGTGTTCCATGCCAAGTAGTTTTTACCGTACTTGATAAACATTCAAACCAAAACCAACCCACCAAAGCATCAACCCATCAAGCCACCAACCAACCAACCAACCAACCAACCATCCATCCATCCATCCATCCATTCATTCATCCATCCATCCATCCATCTATGCATTTAGCCATTCTCAACCATCTGTCTAGAAAACTAACCAAGCAAACAAGCAGCAATCCATCCAGCCTGGCAGACAGCCATTTCTTTGGTAGTTGATGTAAAGAATTTACAATTCAAAATGCCACAAAATTGTCTTCGGTTCGCGTGCTACATCTATTTGACAGCTGTCAGTGGCGTACAACTTTCAGCTAAACACATGCTAAACGAGACAGAGATAGAGAGAGAGAGAGAGAGAGAGAGCGAGAGAGTATGCGAGCGCGGAAGAGAGAGCGTGCAAATGTATGTCTTGAAGCTTTTGTAAATGCAAATTTTCAATCAAACTCGAAACGCCTGTGTTGTCACTTGTATCAGAGCTTCCATCAACATCCTTTGCCTTGGCTTTACTTTAGTTAACTCTCTCTCCACACTTTCTACAGTTTACTCATTCTACTTCAACAACATTCTTCTAGGCTCTTGCTCACTGTCTTTTGTACGTTTGTTGCACAAAAATTGTGCGCCTTTTGCCTATGCAACGCATGTCATTCATGCAGTATCATTGTGTATGTATGTGTGTGCATATAAAGTTCTGAGTACAGTTGAAACAAAACAAACGATAAATACACAATTAATTATGCTTAAGTAACTTAAAGCTGGTCTCAGGCAAAATTGAAAAACTGTTGATAAACTGAGTAAATTTTAAAGCCTTAAGCTTAGTTGGATGATGACAGTTATATAACTCTTGTATATATGTATGTTTTGTAATCGTTATCGATAAACATATGGAACTTTTATTAACATTTCAACTAACATATTGAACTGACAATTACATGTGCACAGCTTTTAGGCACTCAAATCCACTTCCATCCATTGTGGCTCATGTTTCGGACTCTTTGATTTTTCTCTCCCCACCCTTCCATCCAGCATTTTTTTTTCCATTTTTCTCCTTTTTGTTGTTGTTGTTGTTGTTGTTGTTGTTGTTGTTGTTATTTTTGAACATTTTGTACTTTTCGGATTTTGTCGCTTTCTTCCATTCGTATTATTGGGCTGTAACTGCCGCTGGCAGCGGAAGTTGTTTTGCATGTTCGACGAGAACGAGTTCGACAGTTGAAATTTTTCTTTCTTTTCGCTAGATTTTTCTATATACTGTCTATGCAAGAGGAATTGGAGTAGGGTAAAAAAGAGAAAGAATATAGGGGATAAGGGAAAATAGAAAGAAAAAGGAATTGTTGTCTATTAAGTAACTTTAAGTTGTTATATTTGAGTTTTGTAGTATATTTGAAACTGGTTTCTTTATGTTGGTCTTAGTGTTGGTGTTGTTGTTGTTGTTGTTGTTGTTAGTGTTGTTAGTGTTGTCACCTGCGGCATTCCCAGCTCTTTATTGATGTCCTTTATAAGCTATCAAAGGCATTGCGAAATCTCAAAAGGCTCTCAATGTAGTTTTACGCAAAGTGCCAAAGAAATGTCAATAAATGGTTTGCAAATACATACACACACACACACACACAAACACACCCGCACACACATACAAAGAAAGAAAGTAAGTAAGAAAGAATGAAAGAAAGAAAGGTCAGTAAAAGACAATCCTGGAATCCTATAGAGCCAACGCCAATTGGCTACATTAAAAGCAAAGCTTGTAAAAATATTTTTGCTGCCACATAATGGCCTCGACAGTCAGACCCTCTTCCCACCACAATCTTATGTTCTTCCTGCTACACACAATGCTTCACTCTCTTCTCTATCCACAATTTAACGTTTTAGTGTGTCCAGTGGCACTGCCGCTGCTTGCCACAAAAATATCCTTTTATGATTTATCCCAGCGGTGCCAGTTAAAAGTTGCACAAACATGCGGCCAACTATGCCAATGTCTCTGTATACGTATCTATCTGCCCCCAGACTTAATTTCCCTCTCTCTCGCTCTTTCTCTCTCGCTCTCACTCTCTGTCTGTGTCATACACAGTGTGTATGTCTCTCTGGCTTTAGCTATGACTTTGGCTCTGACCCACTCATATTATCCCGGGACATTTTTAATAAGATTGTGTGGGCGTGTACCCCAGAGTGTCCAATATTACGTATACGTATCCTCTATACACTGTTGCTCCTGCTGCTGCTGCTGCTGCTGCTGCTGCTGCTGCTGCTGTTGCTGGCTTGTAAGTAAGTTATTTAAAATTATTTATGTGTCAATTATTGGGGTTTTTGTATTGCGGCAACTGAGCTGGGACCCCAATCGAAACCTTTGCTTACCCATACCACACCAAACCCTCCTCTGTCTATGCCATTCTATACGTAACACTTCGAAATATTTATGGCTTAAGTAGCTTCCCATAAAGTTATACGAATTATAGACGCAGAGTTTATTCTACTTATTTTTATTTTATATATTTGTAACTTTTTTGTATGGCAATTGAAGTTATTTATATGCAGTGGTCAGTGGGTCAGACGTTGTCGTTTATCCTGCCACATGTCAACCACAAAATGAAATGGATAAAGTGTGAAAAAATGTTGCAAATTTGTTGCAAACTAATGTTTTTAATTTAAACTAAATAAATTATGTTATATATAGTTTAAAATATCGAGTATTACTTATTTAATATTAAATTGAAATCAAAATATTTGATAATAATCCTACACAAAGGCAACGCTTAAAGCCAAAGCTCCAGCCATAGCCACAGCCAAAGTCAAAGCCAAAAATCGCGTATAATTTGCAGCTGAGTATGAGGCGTTGCCAGAGTTGCTAAAGTTGCTGGAGTTGCTGGCATGGCCCAGTTATTGTCAACAGGATGCGGCAAATATGCCACTTTTATGGCACGCTTCCGTATCCGGCCCAAAGGCCCGCCCCAGCGAATCTCTCTGCGAGGTAACAAGGCGGATATAGTTGGTAAATTACGGTGCAACCTGCGCCCCGCAGGATGCACACAGCCACTCTAGATGAGTATGACAACAAGGAGTAGTGCAACACAGGCAATAGTTGAAAGGTAGTTCATAGTTGATAGACCGACAGAGAAAGGAAGACCGAGAGAGAGAGAGAGAGAGAGTGAGAGAGAGTAAGTGTATGAAATAGCTATGCAAAAAATGCAAAGTGCCAACGCACTATGAAAAGTATCTAAAAGTATGTTGCGAAAATAAGACACAAGCAAAAGGGATAACAAAAAAACAATACACCGAATTTTGTATACCCTTTAAGCTAATAAGGCAATGTATTTAAAGCATTATAGATAATAAAGAAATAAGCGTTAGCTAGGAAACCTCAAGGTGAAGCTAACAAAAGGTTTGCTAATTGCTAGGAAAAGGGTAATTATAAAAAGTTAATTATGAAATGTTAAAGGAAAGTGTTGTATGACTAGCAAATGGTGAAGGATTAAGGTTCTAGGATATATACTAAAGAGCTTTAGGGATAAATATATTGAATTAAATATCAAATCTGGTAAAGAATTGATCTGAGGAAAGCTTGTGGTGGGAAGGATAATAATTAATTTCAAATATTAATCAAATATCCTTTTTAGAATTGAATTATTAAGCATAATACTATATCCTTTTAAGAGTGTCAAATGTTTTCTTTTACAACGAATAATTTAAAGCTGTTGCCTGATTTCTTTTCTAAAGATTCCTTGAAGTTAGCTTATGCTTTATATAGAGCCACTTTAATCGAAGTGCTCCATGTGCGAAGTATACCTGAGTGTTCAGTAGAGAGTATATATATGTATATATATATATATGCAAGTTTCATGCTTTTATCGGCTGAATTTGTGATAACGAATCTAAGCATTATATAAACTCATAACAAAATCATAATACCCTATGCAAGCATATAAAAATGGCATATTAAATGTGGCATAGAGGCAGACTTTGAGTGTGCCTGTGTGTGTGTGGTGTGTGTGTGTGTTGTGTGTGTATGGTATCGTTGGGTGTTGCAGGCGGACATTTGGTATCGATAGCAACAGTTGCAGTTTACAGTTTACAGTTTACAGTTTGCAGTTCGGTAGCAGCCGGAAGCAGCTGGAGGCAGCTGTTGGTGTCGCATTTTTAAGTTTTACGTGTGGCACGTGCGGCAAACATTGCCCAGCCAAGTATGAGGATGCAGTTGCAGATGCAAAAATTCTTAGATGCAGATGATGTTCTGTACTCCTAGCATCATACGTGCTCTTTCCATAGTCCACAGTTATCCCTACACACACACACACACACACACACACACACATACACTTAGAGTTTTGGTTGCGTTTGTTTTTCCACTTTTTCACCACTAGCAGCCACGCGTAAAAGTAAAGAAAAAAAAACAAAATGAAAAAAAATACTGTCAGCTTTACATTGGGCTGTATGGGCGTGGTATGGTGCACTTTAAGCCAAAGCCTGCCACAAGTTTGAGTTACGGGCCCGCAATGTCAACGCGTTGCACAATCTACACAGCTGCGTAAGTGCTGCCTCCAATGCAACTCCTAGCAGCAGGAGCATCCTTGATTGGCCCTACAACTCTCAATGTGGAGCACTGCAGCAGTTGCCAGAATCTAAAATCCCAATAGAATTCCTGGTACAAAGCACAGCTGCATTTAGCTCCTACTCGTACATTGAAATGGAACCAGTTTAGAAAGGGTGTCATCACTTTTAGACATTTCAATAGGCTTCATTTACACACGTTGCCTGAAAGGACTGCATACTTATCAATCAACACAGTGAATGAA
Source organism: Zygothrica quintamaculata (assembly GCA_037044455.1). Taxonomy (NCBI): domain Eukaryota; kingdom Metazoa; phylum Arthropoda; class Insecta; order Diptera; family Drosophilidae; genus Zygothrica; species Zygothrica quintamaculata. The sequence continues at coordinate 19,133 of JBAMBS010001013.1, read as the reverse complement.
GTATGCTAAGGACTCTCTTTAGCACTTATGCATAGTATTAGGCCAGGCTAAAATGAAAGGATTCTTGGCTAACAACTAATATTCTGTAGACGCGCAAAACAAATATTGAATTTTTGGAATTGAATTAGAATTTGAATTGAAGTCAATAAAGAAAATTAATGCTAATTTGGAAAAGCAATAGAAAAATATTTTGAAAATTTTCTGCCGATTTTTCTTTTATTATTATTGAAACGGTAAAACCGGGAATAACTTTGGCACGCAGCATTTACAACTCCATAAAGTTTATATATATATTTCTGATCAATGGTTATAGCTCGGGAAATTTAACATTGCCTTCATCAAGGCGAACTGCGTCCTGGCAATTTCGTCTCCTGTTTTAAGCTGTAAATTTAAGCCAAGCCAAATTATTTGTTGTTATTTCTCACTGCGTATGCATATGATTTAGTTACAGTGAAAACTCGGCTTAGCTAACATGAAATTAGGGACATTATTCACGAGGAGAATTGATTTCATTTCAGCAAATGCTAAGAGGCATAATTGAGTTGTCGTCAATTGTTAACCTAATGAAAAGACAATCATTTGTCATTTCAGTATCAGCATCGAAAGCAGAAATGTCAGAAAAAATATCCTTCAAAAGTAATGTTTGACACTTATCCTTTGCTTGCACTTAGCCAATGTGAAAGCCTTCACTTATACGTTTACTGAGACATTGTGGGTGCCAAGATATTTCTCTAATTAGTTGTAATCACAAATTGCAACAGTATATAAGGATTATAAAAAAAAATAAGAACAATAAGTTTTAATTTATTGAAAATTAAATTTAAGTTAATTCTTAAGTTTTTCTTGTTAGTCCTATACCGTTTAAAAAAGGCTACAAGGGAGCTAATATATATATATTCTTGATCAGGGTGATTAACTGAATCGATCTAGTCATGTCTGTCTATCCGTCTTTATGAACGCATGAGCCACCAAATCTGGATTTCTCATTTTTGTACGCTTTACGAGTTATTTTGAATTTTCTGCCCTAACCCCTGAAAAACGAAAAACACAATTATTAAGCACAATATTCAAGTGATCAAATTTATTTTTAAATCACATAACAAGTGGACTATTTTTTATCTACGTTGTAAATTTCATTAAGATTGATTTAGAAACACGGCAGTTATTGAATATTAAGTATCGTGAAATGCTGCGCAGGGGGTGTAACAACCACGTGCACCAGCTTAAAGTGCATGAAGTACTGTGTGTATGTATGTGTATTTAAGTGAATGTGAGTGTATGTAGAGGTTGTACTTGTTTTACTTTACATGAAAGGTTTTTCCTAAATTATTTTTCATAGATTTCGACATTGATTCTCTCAAGAAGAACGAAGTTTTTTGATCAAACTCGGAAATGTCACAGTCTTCACTTAATATCCCCAATAAGTTCTTCGTTATTCCAAATATCGAAGGAATAATTCACCCTTGGAACATCAATGAAGAAGGTATTAATTGTTATTTATTTATTTATTTATTACTTAGAAGGTAAACAATATAATTAATAACCTACTACAGGTTTTAAGCACTAGCTGTCAGGGCTATCAGCTCTATATTAATTGTTAAGAATAAATTATTTGAAAGAATGCAAACGATAAAGATTAAGGACAACTGTAGTTCGATTTGGTTATTATTTGCGAGCCTTCAGTGTATAAGATTCATAAGAGTTAATAGATGAGTTCAGGCAGATCTCTCATCTATTTTATATAAGGATTTTTTTAGCCCCTTTGCCTTTTTTGTAAAAAAGAGCAAAGCGGAGCTATTGGAAATATGCAAAATCCAAAAGTATTTAACACATAGAAATAATCATCGGAGACCCCATAAAGTATATATATTCTGAATCAGGACGACAAGACGCGTTCATCTAGCCCTGTCCGTCTGTCTGTCTGTGCGTCTGTCCGTCTGTCTGTCTGTCCGTCTGTCCGACTGTATGAACGCCTGTTTCTCAGAGACTATAAGAGCTAAAGCAACCAAACTTGAAATCTAGATTCGTTATGTTCGTGGGTTATACGAGTTTGTTTTTGATTTTTGAATTTCCTCCCCTGACCCCCGCAAATCGAAAAAAAACGATTATTAAGCACAATTTTCAACCGATCAAATTTATTTTTGGTACACATCATAGTTAGACCATTCTTGATCGATGTTGTGAATCTGGGTAAGATTTATCAAAAATCTCGGAAGTTATAGATCATCATCGGCTCTCGTAGTCGGGTACACTCGACTACAGACTTAATTGTTTTAATTATAATAATTAAATTATTTACATTTTAAAAGTTTAATATATATATTTATTTATGTATTTATTTATATTTATATATATAAGTTTATTATTATATATATTGTATAAATAATAGAAGTGAGCTACGTAACTTTTAGCTCTGATTTCTGCAACCTTTGACCCTAATTTTATTAGATTTTAGTCTTTCTTTTGTGATTTTTGATGTAACTTTTTATGTTGTAATGTTTAAAAAAAAGCAAGTTGCTATAACCCAAGTTTTGCTATAACCCAACAGAAATTTGATCATTTTAAAAAGTTTCTTTCTCTTTTCTCTCTTTGCTCTGTGTGCAAATTGTAGTTTGTTTTAAGAAACGAGCTTAAATAACTATGAATATGGCAGAAAAATTGAGCACAAAACTGTCGTAAAATAAAATCAAAATCTAGTGAAAAAGAAAGCAACGAAGAGCAAGAGAAAGAAAGAGAAATCATAGAAAGAAAAAAGAAAATGAAAATTATAAAAAAATAAAGAACAAACAAGTTTGAACTTAAAATAAATTTTTTTGACTTTGGCAGTCAAGCAGAGCAAATAGGGATATATATATGTACGAAGAAGCTACAGTAAAAGAAAGTTCTTAAATAAAATAAAGAAAAAAAAAAAAACAGAAGAAGCACAATAAGATGATGAAGAAGAAGCAGAAGTGGGCTACTCATGTATATATATATATAATTTTTTTTTTTTTAAAAGAAAATGCGCTGAAATAATGGACCCAAAAGCCTTGGCATTAAGTTGAGTTTAACCAGTAGAATGAGGCTGAAGCCAGTCAGTGGCAGGATGTGTGCACTGCTCAAGGATATGAGCGAGCATAAAATTTAATGCCTGATGCTTGTGGCTGAGTTTGGCAGAGTTTTGCACAAGGATATGTCAAATAGGACGACACCAGCCAAAAGGAACAACAGCAACAGCAGCAACTGCAGATCCTCGACTCTGTTGCATTATGAATGCCGCATAATTTAAGCGCATTGCTGTCCTGTCCACTAAAGTTGGCCCAAGGAACGGCAAAAGGAGCAGCCGAATTGCACTTTTAAAGTTGCCCAATAGCATGTCCTGTTATATGTTAAGTTTACTTTTCTTATTTTATGGCCAATTCTTTTTTTACACTTGCTTTTAAAGTGTTTGCTTAACGCTTTAAAAATCTCGGCCAAAAACTTATTCCTTTCTTAGTTTCTCTTTTTCGTTTATTTTTTTGTTTTCTTTGCTTTCTCTCTCTCTCTCTCTCTAACTATCTCAGTTTGTATCTCTGTCTCTTATATGAAACAGTTGCAGTTTGGCTAACGTGTCTTGCATGTGACCACTTTTTGTTTCGGTCAAGTGTCCTGCGTGCGTGCCAGGTCCTCAAACACTCAATCGCTCTAATGTCACACAGGACTTGGTCTTCAAAACTTGGTAACTTAGTATTTACAAGTACTTGCAACTCGTCTTTCACTGCAGCTGAGACGTGTTCAACGACAGGATATTACGTGCATAAGTGAGTGAAAGGATTGCGTTCATGTTTGTTTGTAATTCTATGAAATGAGCAAATAAATAAAACTAATGCACGTTCACGATCATTTAGAAATGCTTACATGCTACTAACTTTCCCAAAAAGAAAGGGAAAATCAGAAAATAAAAGGAAAATGAGAGATTTTACTTTTTCAAGATTTCTATTTTAATCTCTTCAAACTTAGCAATTTATAAAGATTTTTAAAAAGATTTATAGTTGTTTAAATTTAATTTAATAATTTAATTATTTTAATCTAATTAATAAATTAATTAATTTAAAAAATAATTATAGTATTATAGAGATAAAAAAAAACTGCTTATCTTTCTTAGCTAGAAATAATCTTACCAACAAAGACAGAAACTTCAAAAGTTAACAAAAAATTTATTAACTTTCCAGCTCGGAATATATATAAATTCTATTGACATATGCTTAAGGTTTACTCAGGATTCAGGTTTCAAATGTATAACAACATATTCTATATTCATTCTATAATCGTATTAGGATTATTGTTTTATAAAATTTTAAAACCCAAAGAGCAACTGCCGAGTCATAACTAAAAATCACATTCTTGCCTCTTAATGTGATTTTAACATTATTTATATTACTATTTAATACTCTTTATTAATAGACTTTATATTAATATGTAGCAATCAATCAATTTGATACAACTTTAAATTCAATTTGGAATATTAAACAGATTTTTCCTTTAGCAAACAAGCCAATACAGTAGCATCCAAATACAAACATATTTTACCTACTCGGGGATCCTTGTAGATTTAAGGAATAAAATTTATATTAATTATTGCTTTAATTTTAAATGAAATTGCAAAAAGGAAAGAAAGAGAATAAAACTAATTGAAAGTAAATAAATTATTATATATATTGTTTTAATTTAAAGATTTATTAAACATTTGGATCTACTCCAACGATGAACAGTTGAACTTAGTTAATAAATAGTTTACAGAAAGTTGAAAATTTAAAAAATTGTCTTTATTTACTCAATGTAAGTATTGTATTTAAAGTTAAGCTAATGTTGGGTTCACTTTTATATCCTATCAAATAAAAGCAAGAATTTCATGTATGATTGCGAAAGACAGAAAGATAATTAAAAGTTTATTTGCACAATGCTGTGTTAATGAACAGTACAACTGAACTTCAATCAATACGTTTTGGGTTGAAAATATTAAATTTACTCAGTGATATGTATAAAGGATTTGTTTAATTTAGCTTCTGCACAAATAATATGCAATATTATTGAGTTCAGACAAAAAATGTATTTATTTGTTAGTAAAAAAAAAACATTTGCATAAAAAGCATTTTATAGAGTGGCCAATAAAAAGAATAATAGATTCTCGTACTCGTAATAAACATTGCATTGTTTGATTACTACCCGAACCATGGCTATGACAAATAATACGTGCAACGGAAATGAGGATACAGGACACGGAGACAAACACGGACACGGACACAGACATGGACATAGACATGGAAACAGACAAGAACACGGACATGTACATGGTTATGTTTATGGATAAAGAGACAGAGGCAAAGACAGCATTGAACATAGGTCAGTAGCAAAAATCTATAAAGAGTTTCCTTCAAACCAGCAAAAGTTATGAACATCGATAGGGATATGGATATGGATATGGATATGGATATGCATATGCATATGGATATCATTTTATACTACAATGAAATTCTAATCTATTTTTGATGAATCGCAATTGTGAATTTCAACAATGCAACAACGTTGCAAATGCAACATACAAAAGGAAAGCCAAATTATTGTCCACAATATTTTATTGTGTGCAGTGTTTGACCCAAAATAACTAGGAGTATACAATTGATCTATCTAAAAGAAATACAACACTCCCACGAATACTAAAAGAATAGCAGGGAATAAGCTAGAAAAATCTATTAATCTGGCTGGACAGGCTATAAAAATTTTGAAAGTTTTTCAATTTTTAAATTCTACTCTGAAATATATAACAAGGGATAAAAGGAAACAAAGATGATGGCAGAAAGAAAGAACACAATAAAGAAGGGGAATATTTATATTTATATTTATATTTATATTTATACTAATATTTATATTTATATTTATATTTATATTTATATTTATATTTATATTTATATTTATATTTATATTTATATTTATATTTATATTTATATTTATATTTATATTTATATTTATATTTATATTTATATTTATATTTATATTTATATTTATATTTATATTTATATTTATATTTATATTTATATTTATATTTATATTTATATTTATATTTATATTTATATTTATATTTATATTTATATTTATATTTATATTTATATTTATATTTATATTTATATTTATATTTATATTTATATTTATATTTATATTTATATTTATATTTATATTTATATTTATATTTATATTTATATTTATATTTATATTTATATTTATATTTATATTTATATTTATATTTATATTTATATTAATATTTATATTTATATTTATATTTATATTTATATTTATATTTATATTTATATTTATATTAATATTTATATTTATATTTATATTAATATTTATATTTATATTTATATTTATATTTATATTTATATTTATATTTATATTTATATTTATATTTATATTTATATTTATATTTATATTTATATTTATATTTATATTTATATTTATATTTATATTTATATTTATATTTATATTTATATTTATATTTATATTTATATTTATATTTATATTTATATTTATATTTATATTTATATTTATATTTATATTTATATTTATATTTATATTTATATTTATATTTATATTTATATTTATATTTATATTTATATTTATATTTATATTTATATTTATATTTATATTTATATTTATATTTATATTTATATTTATATTTATATTTATATTTATATGTTATATTTATATTTATATTTATATTTATATTTATATTTATATTTATATTTATATTTATATTTATATTTATATTTATATTTATATTTATATTTATATTTATATTTATATTTCTATTTATATTTATATTTATATTTATATTTATATTTATATTTATATTTATATTTATATTTATATTAATATTTATATTTATATTTATATTTATATTTATATTTATATTTATATTTATATTTATATTTATATTTATATTTATATTTATATTTATATTTATATTTATATTTATATTTATATTTATATTTATATTTATATTTATATTTATATTTATATTTATATTTATATTTATATTTATATTTATATTTATATTTATATTTATATTTATATTTATATTTATATTTATATTTATATTTATATATTATATTTATATTTATATTTATATTTATTTTATTTATGTTTATATTTATATTTATTTAAAAAACAAATATTATAATTATTATTCATAACTAATCTATACAAGATTCATGCCCTTGCCTGAGAATCGAACCAAAATTTCAATATATTTTTCAATTGCCTAAATGACAGCTTAGTCGCCCTAACAGCTGAGATATTGGAACGACAGAATTTACCTTATTAATAATTATAAAAATAAAGCAATGATAGTACTAGCAATTATATTTTTAGTTTTGGTTTAATTTGAATGATGGCTATTTAATCTTTCATGCATAATTTCACAGCGCTCATAAGTATGCTACATTTTTGAAAATTGGTAATTGTGTTCGGTAAGAGCATTCTATAGTTATGCATGTTTAGTGAAGTGCTTTCCAATGTGTTGACTTTTGGTTTTTTTATTATTATTTTTTATGTAATAATGCAATTGAAATATACTCGGTCAATATGTACTTGGCTATAGTTGTGCATTGTTTGAGCATTGATGATGAGACTGATACTGGTGATGTTGATTATTGTTGTTGCTGCTGATGCCGTTGATTCTGATGATGGTGATTTGGTATGCACAAAACCAGGGAGTGCCATAGAGAAATTGTCATCAATAAAATAAGTTGTGTTATTATTTTCAGTGAATTTTTATTTCGATTTTTGTCCTTTGATTATTTATTGCAATTCGAATGGCGATTGCAATTCCAATTGCAATTGCTTTGCAATGGCCTGACAAAATTAACGGAAAATAAAATTATTGCTTACATGTTGATACTCGTATATAACATACATCGCTTCCATCAATGAAGTGGAAATAAATAAATTTTATATGGATTATGAGCTCAGACTGTTGTACAATTGAAAAAGGGTACCGAATTGTAGAGGAATATTTTGATTTAATTTTTTCACGACTTTAATATATATTTATTTCTTGTTTTTTTCTGTCCTTTTTTAAACATGTTTTCCTTTAACTATAAATTGAATTTTACAGTAATATTTTAACAATTTTGTATAGTATGTATCAACTCATTAGAAAATATATTTCAGATTTAATACCATTACTTAAATACTACACAAAAGGACATACAAACTCTGTGATGGAAATTATTTACAGCATTTAAAGCTTTACATTTAAAATGTTTTCCATCATATAAAATTCATTTTTTTTCTATTTCTATATATATATGTATTTATATATATATATATATATATTAAACAGGACAACAGAAATTACAGTTAGTTCGAGTGTATTGTAATTAATAATTTATTCATCTAATTGGAATATTTTGTGTACTCGTAAATATTGTGGAAAAAATCCTATTTCCGTTTTTGACGTAACAACAAACTAAGCGCAACAAAAACAATAATAATAGTAAAAGAACACAATAAACAATATACAAAATGCTTTATACATATGAAATATAAAATATATGTTTAAATTTTCTATTTGTTATTATCTATTTTAAAATCATACTCATTTCCATTACTTTTTATTTAAAATTTGTTTGAAAAAATTGTTGCGTGTTTGAGTGCTGAAAATTTGATATCCACGCGATGCTTCATAATGATAAAACTAAATTAAATCTTTTAATGAGTTGAGCCTTAAATTAAAAAAAGTAAATTTGTATTAATTTACCAACTCAATATTAAATTATATGTTTCAGGTTTTCTATAATTTAACTGTAGTTAAGTAAAGACTTACGACCAATTACGATTTATATTTTGGTATAATAAATATGCATCTCAATTTCATTTTAAAGAAAAGTTTCAAGTCTTAAATTTATGCTTAAAATATTTTCTTTAATGAAAAAAAAATATATCTTTTTGTAAATTGCCGCTTGTTGAGTGAAAAGTTATCAAGTAGCTTTTCGATTTCCTTGGCAAAGCTGATTGCTATCTAAATTGCTGTTCATTAATAACAAGAAAAGGAAAACAGATACAGTTACAGATACAGACTATTTTACATTATAAATATGCTAAGCTAAATTAACTGGTCCAAAAGGATTGACGACAACAACTCAACTTTACGCAACTCAACAGCCTTGGCAAAAGCGAAGAAAGATTTTCTGTAAATGCCAAAACAAAGGGACTAAAATTCTTGTCGTAAATTTTGTAAAGCGGCAAACAATTAAACAATGTAAAGTAGACAGTCAAATGGCTGCTATCCCAACACTACAGGTGTGACCAGCACCATTTACAGGACTAGAACTTGGACTACGGCAAGGACCTGTACAAGCAATGTAAAGCCATACTTTATTGCCTAGTTACGAGCTGTCTGCACTTCATCATCAACAGCAAGGCGAAGGCCTTTGGCATTACTCAAGGCATTTTACCTTTAATGTTAATGGCAACGAATTTGAATACACTGCAAAATATCCTTACGAATTTATTGTAGTACATATTTTGTGTTCTAAACAATTTGATGTACTTATACAGAGACTATTTAAAGCGGAAAAGAAACGATGAACTATAAGATAAATTTAAGAGAAATTTAAAATTATATAAAATCTATAGTGTATTTCACAGTTTACCACTTCTTTTCTTATTTATTGTTGTTGTTTTTTTTTTGGTGTTTTTGTTTTTGGCTAGACAAAGGCGCGTGCCAGTTACCAGTTGCCTGCAGACGACAACGGCGCCTGCAAGTAGACAACAAAAAATTATTATTTATAAATTGTTTTGTATGTGAGATTTTCTGTGTGTGTGTGTGTGTGTAAATTTGTATACGTGTGTATATGGCAAGCAAGCAACACCTTTAGTAAAACAATTGCCCATCCTTGCTTAATCCTTTTTCCATTGTCAGACACTTCTCTGGCAGCAAATCTTTTGACTTTTGAACAAAGTTTAAAAGGAGCGAAGTTTCCACTAAGTCCAGTTTTTTGATTTTATTTTTGTTGTTATAATTGTTGTTGTTGTTGTTAGTGTAGTTGTTGTTGTTGTATATAGTGCATTTGCCTATTGGCATTTATTGTGTGCGTTACGGTCTTCTTACTTATTGTATATGAAGCCTTTTGTTTGAGATTTCCAACACAATTTCCACAACATGAAAATTATTTCTTGTGCATTGCTTTTGTCATTTCAAGTGCAAAAGAAAAGGCAAAAGATAGAGATAGATGGATGATATACAGATTAATTTATATATACATATATATACATATATAGACATATATATATATATGTATATATATATATATATATATAAACGGAAAGACACAAATTGCTAAGAAAGAGATTTTGAATTTTTTTTTTAATTAAATTCTGCGTGCCAACTGAAAAAATACTGAGTTACAAATTTCGTCCGGAAATTTTTGAATTCATTCTGTTTTTTTTTTTTTAATTTTTTTTCCCACGTTTCTTTACATGCCAATAAACAATTTTTATTGCATTGCCGCTTGCTGCAACATTCAGCCAACTGCAACGCCTGCCCCACGGCCCAGCACTTGTAATAATAATTTTCTATTTCCATCGCATATTTTTTTTCCTTAGATACCATAGCGTTTTTTCTTATTTTAAAGTGTATAGTTGAAAATGTAATATAATACAATTTATTTTCAGTCTTCGTGTATTTAATTAAAATCTATATTTAGCTCCTTTGCCTTTTTGTAAAAAAGAAGCAAAGCGGATCTATTGGAAATGTGCAAAATCCAAAAGTATGTAACACATAGAAAAAATCATCGGAGACCCCATAAAGTATATATATTCTGAATCAGGACGACAAGACGAGTTCATCTAGCCCTGTCCGTCTGTCTGTCTGTCCGCCAGTCTGTCTGTCCGTCTGTCTGTCTGTCCGTCTGTCTGTCTGTCCGTCTGTCTGTATGAACGCTTGTTTCTCAGAGACTATAAGAGCTAGAGCAACCAAACTTGAAATCTAGATTCGTTATGTTCGTAGGTTATACGAGTTTGTTCTTGATTTTTGAATTTCCTTCCCTGACCCCCGCATTTTGAAAAAATCAATTATAAGGTAAAATTTTTAACCGATCAAATTTATTTTTCGCACACATATTAATCAGACCATTCTTGATCTACGTTGTGAATTTTGTTAAAATTGAACAATAAACACGGAAGTTATACAACATTAAGTACCGTGCTATAGAGCGTGGGGGGCTAAAAGGTGCGCGCAATGGCTAAGTACGTGCAGAACTGTGTGTAAGTATAAGTATGTGTGTGAATGGCTGTATATGTAGGCAAAGGGGTTCTCGTAGTCGGGTACACTCGACTACAGACTTCTTTTTTGTTTTATAATAAAAAGAATTTAATTTGTTTATTACTAAATTTGTTTTATTAGCCCTTTCTGAAAAAGGGTAAAGGGAGTTAATGGAATTATGCAATATCGAAAAGTATGTAACAGGTTGAAATAATCATCTGAGACCCTATAAAGGGTATATATTCTTGATCAGGAAGACTAGCTGATTCGATCTACCTCTGTTCGTCTGTCTGTTCGTATGAACGCCTCTTTCTCAGACTATAAGAGCTAGAGCAACCAAATTTGGAATCTCGTTTCCATATTATTTTGTTCTCCCCTGACCCCAGCAGTACGAAAAACACGATTATTCTGAATACATGAATAATGATAAACATTGCTTGGTTTATATATAGTAGTTGTATTATTATTGTCCATTGATGCAACGCAGTGGGTAACACAAGTGTACTCATCGTATAGAAATCATTCGAAGCTAACATTTACATTAATGTATTTATTTATTTATTGAACTAAAAGTTCTTCCTTTTTTCAGTTTCAGAAAATATTGATTAAAGCTGTAAATCCACACACAGTTCCAACACAAGTCCAATTGAAAATTTTCAATGAAACCCGAACATGACGAATTATGTCAAACCTAAACTCATAGAGATAGATAACTAAAATTAAAACCTTAAATGAAGCATCCTGAAATACCATAAAAATTTATATTTTATAGACTATTTAATATTACTCAGTCTCTATAGATAGATGAAACTTATGAAGGTAAACCAAACTAACCATAATCTTAAAGTGGAAACTATAGAAAATATATTTGATTTGTCATTGCATTTAATATCATATTTCACTTTACATTCGTTGTCAATTTCTTGTTAATTTTTGGCCCCCTTTGACTTTAAAAAAAGTTAAAAGCATTAAAGTACACACTGCATTTTTAAGGATAACTTTTAGGGACTTATATCCTTTAGCGGCGTCTTAGTTATGGTAACTATATATAAGTTTAGGGCTTCTTATAGGAGCCAACTAATATCTCACTTAAATATGTCAAATCAACTCAATTCTACCTTCATCCTTGAAGAGCATCTTTTTATATTTTGACTGATGAAATTTTTTCTCTGGAAAAGTCGCTGCACAATTTTAAAGTATTTTTCTCAAAATCAATTAATTATAAATATACAAAATAATTATTATTAATTTATTATTAATTTTCATTATATATTTTATATAAGCTGCGTTTTTCTATATCAAATATATCTATTTCAAAGCCAGCTAAAAACCTGACTTAAAAGTTTTAATTTTAGTGCTACCTTAAGCTATACCATTATTTAGAATTTACCTCAAAACACTGTCTTAAATTGGATACACATATGTATCTATTTTTGCTAAGCATGTTTTACATAAAGCATTATCAATTTTTTATTTGATTATTTTCGATCTTTCTTACCAAATGACTGCAACATATGTGCAAACTGTAAGAACAACAGTGGCAACAACAATTTCAAAAAGTTTTCAGTACGTCAGCACTCTAACGTACACATACACACATACAGTCACCCACAAACACATATAGTAGTTCGTCACACCTTAAACACACACATATACACATACACAAACACATGCATACATGCTGTTTGCTTTGAGTTGAATCACAATAATCAGCGCTAATTGGAAATTTAACAGTTCATAAAAAAGTTTTGACCACCCATTTTACAGCTCCCAACCATCTATCAGAGGCCGTCGATTATACACCTTTTGCCACCGAGTTTCCCTAAATCAACTGCAACATGTACTATACAATCGTGATTCTGCACCCCTTTCTACTAGCTAACTACAGCCTGCAGCCTTTGCCAATGTTGATGTCTCCATGTTAGCAGTCGCAGTTGCAGTCGCAGTCGAAGTCGCAGTCACAGTAGAAATCGTAGCAGTAGCAGTGGTTGCCGCAGTTGAGTTGTTGACCCAAATAGCACGGTTTATGAAGCTAGCAATTCGTTAAGCTTCTGCCTCACTGGCACTGTTGGGCCTGGCTATAAAAGGGGTAAATAACAGAGGGGCAGGGGGGGTAGATTGCAGTCTTCAATGATGGAAAGTGCCTTGAAAGCAGTAGAGTTCATGCATAGATGTTGGTTAAAAGGGAAGTAGTTGTAGCAGAGGCGATATACAAGTGCTGGTATAGGTTACACCTGTTTCCATTCATACTCATATATGTACATATATATCAACAACAAAAACACACACATAAACACACACATAGACGCACACATTAAAAAACTATCAGCGTGTGTTTCATTTCACTTTTGAGCTCGCTGCCTGCCTTTTTGGCGTGTGCTGTGGTGTTAGCTGCTAGAGTGTGAGGGGGTGGGGAGCGGTGTGACATGGCAGTCTATCCAATGTTTTTCATATATATATATATTTTGTTTTTCTTTTTTGCGCTCTATGATAACACTAATTCCGGACCACTAATTACAGTTTTTTGCCACCAATCCCAACAGCTGTCTGTACGCCCATTATAACACCCTATAATCAAGTTACACATAAAGTTTCAGTTTATAAATTGGTTACTATATCTTAACAATAATCATTAAAAAAGTATAAGAGTTAATGACTTACAGTTCTTTATGAAATCAAAGATATATAATTAACAATAATCGGTTTTCTTTTAGGCTCTTTTTCCAGGATATCTATTAAAAGTATACTTTAAGTTTGTTTTTCTGCTACTTTCTGGGTATACTTTGCGTAATTATGCGATGTAGGGGAAATATTCTGCGAGTGTTGCTACTTAACTCAGATGGGAAATAACGTTATAAAAATTTACTAACAACAACAACAACAACAATCAAGTAGCACATGCCAAACGTCTGTAGCTACTCACATAGCCAACTGAAATGAGTTTTAAATGCTAAATGGGTAAATTATCTAACAGAATTTTACTTTCATTTCAATTTTCTTTTATTTTTCTTAAGCACTTAATAGTGTTTTTCCTTCATTTTCAACGGCGCTTCTTTAATCGTTTTCAATTAGGCCTTAGAAATTGGGTTAGTGTTAACCACTTGACTTAAAGATTTTGGCATAGAAACTGATTGAAAAGTTTGCATATATGAATCCATATTTCAGACTTGGCCAAGTGGAAAAAAAAGGACTCTTAACTCAATTGCGTTTTGAGACTGCTTTTAATTCAATTTCAATAGCTAAAAACTTGTGCTAAAAATCTAAAAATATTCAATAATTATATATACTATATTCAACTGATATATATATATATATATTTCTTTTGGCTGCTTCCTTGACAAGTCTTAAGGTAGAATTGATATGGTTAAAAAAAACGGTAGTACTTATCCTGCGATACAAAAAGGAGTCTGGGCAATGATTTAAATCAATAATTAATGCACTTGACAACGTCGACCGTCTGATCCTTTTGAGCTTCAGCGCGTCGCAGTTGTTGTTCTTTGCTGTCGTTGCTTGTTGCATGTGTCAACGCCCATGTTGAGCACATTCTGAGCATTGGTATGGGGGGTAAGGAGTGCGGGCAGCGGCAACAGCGTGGTCTCCCTCAAGCTTTTTATGACCATAATGTGCATACACACGTATACCACGTACATATCTCCATTTGTAGCTGTATCAGAGTACGAGCACTTATATAAGTCTATATATATATATATAGTGTGTCTGTATGTGTGCATTTGGCTATCTGTGTATCTGTGTTCTCAGTATCGTTGCGATATCCGCATCCTGTTGCTGCAACAGGAGCCTCGTTGGCCCCATTGGTCCAGTGTCGCCTTTAACGTTTCTCCCAACAGATGAATGTCTGTTAAATATTTATGAGTATCGAAATGTTGCCTCAATGCATATTATAACAAATGAAACGTCAATTTCATGCGAAAAATGCAAACAGCACCAGGAACAGCATCAGTACCAGGGACCAGGGACCAGGGACCAGGGACCAGCTTCATGGCTGCTTCAGTTTTTCATTGCAGACAATATTGGTTTGGGTGTCTATAGGTGTGACTCTCTCTCTCTCTCTTTCGGTCTCAGTCTCTCCTTCTAGCTATATCTATGTGTGTGGGCGGTTGCACGTGATATGTTTCCTTTGCGTATAGGCAAGTCTATACGTATACATATACATATACATATATATATATATATATATATTTATATACGTGTTTGTGTGAATTTAACCATCGGCAGCACTACTAAGTGCGGCCAGTTTCGGGCGTGACTCTAGGCTTTCCTTGCTCGTTTGGTTTCTGCACAATTTCATTATGGTCTTTTATGCATATACCCCCAGCGATGCGCATTGCATTCGATATTTTCATACCACAAACACACACACACACACACAGACATAGCTATGTACATATACATAAATATATATATATATATATATATAATTCATATATATTTATATTTTCATATATATATATGTATATTTATATAGAATTTCTTACTTATTGCGAAAGGGCAACTTAAATTAAATAAAAAGTTCTTAAATCCAAGTAAAAGCACAACTTAACCAAATTATTATTATTATTATTAATATTATTATTTTTATTAAACTTTTGATTGGCTTTAAATGTGTTTACATTTTTGTGCTCATTGAATATTTGTTTCTTATCTTTTATTTATTACCAATTTATATAAGTTCAAGTATTATAATACCCAATATATAATGCCAACAAATTGGCTTCCCAGCAGCAACATAACCTTAAACCCTTATTGCTTTTAATTGACATAAAACAACATAAAATCGCAGGTAGTCGCAGGTTTAAAGTAAGAGAACGAGATTTTATTATTATAAATATTTAGTCCTTAGTTTGAAGTAAAATAAAAATAAATAAATATAAGTTAAACTAAAAACAATAAATATAATTTATCAATTATGGCTACTAATTTTAATAAATAAAATTTATTGGTGATTTGTTTATGAACTTTAAGTTTTTTCCTCCTTTAAGCCGTAATAAGAGAACACAGTATTACAGCCTGCGTAAGCAATGACAGGGTGGCAACGCTTACCAGCTATTTAACCAGATGTCAAGCCAAATTGAATCTATTATTTTTAATTAATCTTAATCTTCTCTATATTTACTTTATATTTTATTATTGTTATATTAATCTATAAGATTTGTTATATTTATTATCGGAAACTTCTTTTTATTCTGTTTATATTTTATTCCATGTATATCAAATATATAATTAAAATATAAGTATTATTAAAATAAATAATAAATGAATAATAATATAAATAATTTATATTATAATATCAAAGTTACTTTTCTTTATTTTTATTAACACTTAATTATTCACGGAGTAAGAGCCAGATGATGGCTGAGGATAAAGACGAAACTAATTCTATACTTGCTTATCTGCTCATCCTATAAAAAAGTCTATTAAACTACACTAAACACAATTGCCTTTTGTAATTATATAAAAGATCCTATATATATATTTGATATGTATAAATATTGAATTGATAAACTTGCGGGAAATCCTTCATTATGCGCTTTGCTT
Organism: Zygothrica quintamaculata; assembly: GCA_037044455.1. Taxonomy (NCBI): domain Eukaryota; kingdom Metazoa; phylum Arthropoda; class Insecta; order Diptera; family Drosophilidae; genus Zygothrica; species Zygothrica quintamaculata. Next base: position 2,296 of record JBAMBS010001013.1, on the reverse strand, counting down.
TCCAAGTGTTATACTCTGCATTTAATATAAAGCATTATTGAAACAAATACTTAAGTATCTTAGAATTAAATGTAAGAGTTAAACATAAAAAATATAATGAAAATCATTTTATTTTTTATATATTTATTATTATTATTATTTTTTATAATATTATGAAAAGTAGTAATTATATATTTTGAAATTAGTAATTATATTGGCAATGGTTGCATATTGTCTGCTTTATGCCAAATACTATCAGCTTTTAGAAAAGTGAAGCTATAATATTTAATAGACTCACCATCAAATGAAGTTGGCTATAATGGTTGTAGCGAAGTGATAAACTCTTTAAATGGCTAAAAGAAAACTTCAACTGGCAGTTGCCAGGCAGCTAAACGTTTCAACTTTATGCTAATTTACTAAGGTCTCTGCACAATCCTTAGCTAAAAAACGATTAAACGTCATTAGCATTATAATAGCATCGCGACTTTGACTTTGAACGTTAAGCTGGCCTAGCTCAAAAGCCACGCCCTCCACGCAAAGAGAGTTACCAGCAACAACTTCTACTACTCTTAACGTCTATCAAACATCCTGGATGGATGGCCAGTCATTCATCTTCATAGCAACACTAGCAGCAGCAACAACAACAACAACAACAACAACAACAATAGCAACAACAGCAGGAACAGAAACAACTGCAAAGTCATTACAGTTTCATTTTAATTGTAATTAAAGCGATTATTATGGCAGAAGTGGTGGAGATTCCTTTTTTATTCTTTGTTTCTTGTTGTTTCCTTTTTTTATTTTAATTTTTTATATTGTTGTTTTTACTGCTCTTAAATTCCACGCTTAATCTTTGCTACCTGTAACTACCTGGCAGCTTATTTTCAATTTAAAAATTCGCGGCAACTTTTTCTATTTGCTTGACTTTTACTTTGCCTGCGAGCGCGCCTTAAGGCTTTTACTCTCTAGCAATGTGTTGGTATGTATGTATATGTATGTGTGTATGTGTGTGTGTGTGTGTGTGTGTGTGTGTGCTGGAGCGTAACAAAACTGCCTCTTGTTGCATAGAAAAGTTGCTTTTTGCCGCATGAATCTCTGTTCTTATCTAGAGTAAGCCTAAGGGCCTCAAAAAAAAAAGAAAGAAAATGAAAAGAAAACTTTCGGCTTGTTGGTATTTCCTTAACTTGGCTATAAACTTGTCCCTCTTGCATTACCGCTTGCTCATCCAAAGGCCAAGTAACTTAGCTAGTTTACTTCCATTGCATTAAAATTGATTTCCCTTTTTAGAACCTGTCTCTATGTTTATCTGTGTTTGTGTGAATGTCTGCCTTTGTAACGGGATACAATGTTTTGGCAACAAATGTATAGAAAATTGTATTGAACAAGAGCATGAAAGGTTGCATAAAAAGAAAGTGGAAAGAAAGTAGAAAGAATAAATTTTAAGTATATATATATAAGATATCAAATTTAATTTCTAATAAAGCTCAAAGTATAAAAAGGATTTTCAATATGCAAATATATTTAAATATTTTGAAATAATTTATAAGTTAATAAAATTATTATTGATATTATTTGCCTTGCAGAATTTACTTAGTAAAAAAAGATTTGATTTTAGTTTTTAAATAGTTTTGTTCTTATATATTTATGATATATATTTATATGGCTACAGTTACAAAAAAATAGTCTATACAATTATAGTAATACATATATATTGATTACATTGTATATATTATAATTATATGAATTACACTTGGGTTTTTGAACATTTTGATCTTAGATATATTCACTGATATCCTGTAACCAGCTGTGAGTCATTTCTGATATAAATTTTTCAAAGTTTTACTTCATTTCGCCACTTCTAATATATTTCTAAATTTAATTTGGTTGGATCACAAAATATCCTTATATATCTGTGATATCTATAAGATATAGTTGTCTTTGATATAGTTCAGTATATTTAATGGTCTGCAATTTTTATATGCATTTTTTAATATCTTATTTTAAATGGTTACAGGCTTTTCTTTTTGTGTTTATAAAAACTAATAGAAACAATATTTTTGTTTAAATAAAAAAAAAACAAATTTGTATATATGCTTAAATTCTATATTTATTTTAAACTAATGATATAATATCAAATGTCTTCTATGGCACAAGTACAGACTTAATTATTACTAAATGCTGTAAACATATATTAAAATCATATTTCTATATCCACAATGAATGTTGTTTGCTTCAGTTCAATTTGCAACTGCAATGAGATAAAAATTACTGATTAAAATTAATTTTATAAATAATTATAAAAGTAAAAATATTATTA
>JBAMBS010001012.1:0-27162 GCA_037044455.1 Zygothrica quintamaculata | reverse complement strand
CTCTTGAAGTACATAAATAAAAGAGGAATCTAGTGGCTTAATGTTGCTTCCCGAAACACCTATAAGTTTTCAAATTTGTTGTGATTTATTCCATTAATAATCCAAGTCAATTTTGCAGCTATATAGATTCCCACTCAATTTACTTTAGCAGTGCAATTTTGCAGTCTAATTTATTTATTTATTTATTTAATGTTAACTATGAACAGTCAACCAAAAATTTTTCAGTTTGGTACAAATTAAAACAAATTAAATAAATTTATTTTAAATATAAAGTATAAAAGTTAAATTAAATTTAAAATAAAATTAAATCTTAACTGGGAGGATTGAAAATATAAGTGAAAATGATCCAACATTTTTTGCATAGTATTGGGAAAACCCAGAATAACCCTATTAGATCATCAATATTAGTAAAAGTGTTAGATATTGTTCGTTAAAAATTAAAGAATTAGATTTTTGTTAGCTTCTAAGGGTGATTCCGCACTGATGACTCTGTAGAGTTTGTTATATTCAGAGCAAAGTACCCTGAAAGGTTCATGCAATGAGTAATTAGTAGTACACGTGTTAAGGGAGATTGGATTAAAGTTTCGTGAAATAAAACAAGTAAGAAGTCTGTAGTCGAGTGTACCCGACTACGACAGCCCCTTTGCCTACATATACAGCCATACACACACATACTCATACATACACACAGTTCTGCACGTACTTGGCCATTGGGCGCGCCTTTTAGCCCCCACGCTCTATAGCGCGGTACTTATTGTTGTATAACTTCCGTGTTTTTCGTTCAATTTTAACGAAACTCACAACTTAGATGAAGAATGGTCTACTTAATATGTGTGCCAAAAAGAAATCTTATCGGTTAAAAATTGTACCTTATAATCGTTTTTTTCGATTTACGGGGGTCAGGGGAGGAAATTTAAAAATCAAAAACAAACTCGTATAGCGTACGAACATGACAAATCAACGTTCCAAATTTCGTTGCTCTAGCTCTTATTTTGCGCGCACTACATTAACCCCCCGGGGCCCATAACGCCACTTTTGATGATCTATAACTTCCGAGATTTTTGATCAATCTTACCCAGACTTACAACATCGATCAAGAATGGTCTAATTATGATGTGTACCAAAAATTTGATCGGTTGAAAATTATGCTTAATAATCGTTTTTTTCGATTTGCGGGGGTCAGGGGAGGAAATTCAAAAATCAAAAACAAACTCGTATAACCTACGAACATAACGAATCTAGATTTCAAGTTTGGTTGCTCTAGCTCTTATAGTCTCTGAGAAACAGGCGTTCATACAGACGGACAGACGGACAGACGGTCAGACGGACAGACGGACAGACTGGACAGACAGACAGACGGACAGGGCTAGATGAACTCGTCTTGTCGTCCTGATTCAGAATGTATATACTTTATGGGGTCTCCGATGATTATTTCTATGTGTTACATACTTTTGGATTTTGCACATTTCCAATAGCTCCGCTTTGCTCTTTTTTTACAAAAAGGCAAAGGGGCTAAAAATACTGGAATCTACTAATCGTAAAAGTAATTTATGAAGGAACATAACTCCAAGCATAGTACGACGATTAGTGAGGGATGGAAGGTCAACTAGTAAAAGAAATGGTATAAATCAATTCAAAATTAATTGCTTCAATTTAATGGATGCATTGCAACAGAATTTAAATACCCAACAAATTTTTGGTTTTTTTTTCACTTTTTAAAGCCAGAGGGAAAAAAGTAAATAAGGTAAATCTGAATAAAAAAATTGGGCGTGCTACCAAATAAATGAATTAACCAAATGCATTTTGTAAATTGATTTTTAACAATTAATTGCCAGCAGGTTTATTTGCAGTTGTTGTTGCAATTTAAGTTATTTTGTTGTTGTGGTTGTTGTTGCCTTTTCTGCAATTTAAAAATAAAAATGATTATGCAAAAACAAAAATCATAAATTTCACAATTATTTTTTTACTCTTTACGGCAATCCAAAGTTAACCGCACTCACAGTCGCAGTTGCATGAACAACCACGCCCTCTTCCGCTACCTCTACTCTGAGCTATGCAGAAGCCATGGTAAAAATTAAGCCGTTTGCGTTTAATTATTTTATAAGCCTATTATTTAAAAACAAAAATTAATTTTCTCTGTGTCTGCTAGTGTGTGTGTGTGTATTTGTACAATTGTATATTACGATTATTGCATTGTCAGTAAGTTTGCTTGTGTGTGCGTTCATTTGGATGTGTGTTTGTCTGTGTGTGTGTGTGTGTGTGTGGGCTTATGTGAATTGCATTTAACTCGAGAGCATTGATGTCATGCCTTGTCCATTGAGTGTTGGCATTTTCAATGCGCTTTAACTTAATTTTTATTGTTGTCGTGATTTACCCGGAATCATCATCATTATATCAATACTTCAGTATGGTTCTTCAGTATGTATCTCTTTCTCTCTCTCTCAATCTGTATTAACTCTGTTTCCAGTCCCAGTTTCCTTCGGCTACTCCCTATAATATACGTACGTACAAGTGTTGTTTTTTTATTTTAATTAAAAGCTGCCATTGCCGTTACCGTTACCATCAGTCAACGCTTTCGACACAAAACGCACAGCAAGGATATACCATATATACTGGTGTAGCTGATGGAAAGTAACAGGAGAAGTATAAAGGAGAAGGAGAAGAAGAAGGAGAAGCTTTCACTGACCATTGAAATGGCCATTGCACAATTTCAAATGTATTTATGGCTTTAATTATGTTTTTGTTTGTTTTCGTATCGGTCTGTTGGATTGCAGTTCCTTTGAGATCTGTTAGTGGACTGCAAAAATTTGCGAGTGCATCGCATGCATTAAGTGCATTGAGTACATTTGATGCCAGCGAGTGGCATTTCCATTGCAACTGTTGATTACTGTTGATTGTATTTATTTATTGATGATCGATTTAAGTTTCGCTTAACAGCAACGTTATTGCAAAAAATCTCCACACATATCCCAACTTTACAGAACATATGCATAAGTATTGAGCCTTATATGCCTTTAAGAACAGAGATGCAATTTTATTTTTGTGTATTTTTGCATTAATTTATAGAAAAGTCACACGATTTTTCCAGGCATCGAACTGTCGTGCTGCCAGTTTCAACTCTTCACTTTCTATCACGTTTCTCTATTTTTTTACCCATTTATCTATTTAATGAATATATATATTTATACTGAATATGAATATATATTAATAATATATACTAATAAATTTTTTAAATATTTAATTATTTTTCTTATATTTAAACAAAGAGAATAGAAAGAAAGACTCAAATAAAAATAAAACTCAAAGTTACTCATTTTTATCTGATTATAAATGATATATTTATATTATCCTAGAAGTGTTGTTAACGATTGCTAATGATTCAAAACTAAGCTAAAATAAATAAATATATTATTAAATTATACTTTTTAAAAATCTATTTATTATAAAAGAATATTTCTCATATTAATTAATAATACCCTAAAGTGAAAGGTTAAAGTTCAAATAACCATTATGATTATAGCACAATTTACATTAAAGAGAAATGACATTGAGCAGTTTTTAAACCTCAAAAGAATTACACTCAGAAACAGGTTCTCTTACTCAAACAACAAATACACTCAGTGTGTAGCTCACAGTCCTACCAAAGAGAACCACTCACTCCAATCTTGAAATGGATTGCATTCTCTTTATCAATGAACTCAATTGTGAGTGAGTTTGTTTTTCTACTCAAATATGTGATTTTAATTGCGTGAAGAATATCATTTATACATGTTCATGTTGTATTGAGCAATTATGGCACACACATACACACACATGTATGCTAAATTCGCTGCAATTTGTAATGATTAATGATTTCCATATATGTTCTCAGGTGACTTTATTATTTTTGTCTAGTATAGGCACGCATTGCATTATTCACATCGAATATTTATATGGGAATACATCCTGAAAGTAATCTACCCCGACTAGTACCCGACAACGAGAACCCCTGCCTGTTTAAAGCCACATACACACAAATATACACACATTACAACACACACTTTAGCCATACTTGTGCAGTAATCATCAAGTCGCTGCGTCACGCTGAAAGACAACGCAGATTAAACTTCAGACTCTAGACGAGTTCTAGACGAGTTCTAGACGAGTTCTAGACGAGGCTTTCATATCATCTCTACCTCGTGAAGACATACCTATCGGTTCAGTACATTGGGAGCGAACGGGGAGTAGTTTTAAGTTTTCGCCACTTTAGCCATTGCGCGCGCCTATTTGCCCCCATCGCTCTATAGAACGATACTTAATGTTGTATTACTTCCGTTTTTCTTGTTCAATCTTAACGAGATTTACAACATTGTTCAAGAATGGTCTAAATATGATGTGTGTCAAAAACAAATTTGATCGGTTGAAAATTTATATTTTCGGTGCTCTAGCTCTTATAGTCTCTGATAAACCGGCGTCCATACAGACGATCAGATGGACATGGCTATATCGACTCAGCTAATCGTCCTGATCAAAAATATATATACTTTACTTTTTCTCAGAAGATTATTTTTACCTGTTACATACTTTTCGATTTTGCACATTTCCATTTGCTCCCCTTTAGACTTTTTAAAGGCAAACGGCTAATAAAATTACAGAACGCTTAAAGAGAGAGAGAGGGTCTGAATGTATGCCTTTATTTATACAATGAAAATAGCCATATAATCAAATATATAGTTCACAATTACAACTTTTCATTTAGAACTTAAAGGTGGGTAAAATTTGTGCGTAGTAGGTGCAATTGAGTGCTTTATAGAGGATAACAATTCACGTTATAATTAACATCTCGATATGCAAATCAAAATATTTTTTTTAATTTTGAATTAAATTTTTATCAAAAATATTATTACTGCGTCTTTCGATGCTTTGAGCAAAATTCAAAATTCAAAATTCACAAAATAACAACTGATATGCCACTAATTGGGTTAACTTCTATATATAGCGCCTACCATTTGGTACTGGCGCATTGCCAGAATGTAAAGGTACAGATTAAACTGGGTCCAGGTTTGGGCTACAGGACAATTGGCATGTCAAAATAATTGCATCCAATTAACTTTAACTTTTTCAGTATTCGATGCCAACGAAAAAATAACAGTTATATCTTGTGTGTGTTTATGTGAGTGTGTATCATGTGTTTGTGTAAGTGCATACCCAACAAATTTAAAATGTACCAAATAATTTGGCATGGCCAAACATTTGTACACAGTCATTATTTGACCGAAAATTATGGTTTCAATTAAGTATTGTTGGCCCGCTTTTAATAAGGAAGGTATATATATATCAAAATGGTAATATTTAATTTCTTAAATAAACTTGAAGTTCGAGCCTTAAAACAAATGGACATACTTATAGACTCCTTTTACACAGAACTTAATTTAATATCAAAGTGTTGGACAAGCTGTACAATTATTGTGCATAATTACTGATTTATGTAATTTAATGAACATAATTCGATAATAAGCAAAGCACACACAAACTTTTTAATGAAGGTCATTGATATGTAGAGTTTTTCTTAACATTTGGTTAAAATCGAATGCAGCAGCAAAACCAGCCAAACGAGCATATTCATAAATATAAACACACATACTGTACAGTGTACACACATACAAATACATTTCAAAATCTATTATGAGCCGCACAGCGTAGAGTTGCCGTATGGCTGAAAAGAGTTTTGTTCTGATTAAAACTGATTTATTGCTTTAAATGCAATTTGCATACACAAAAATCAAATTGAAAGAAGAAAAACCCAGAAGAATAATGTGTTTACCATATAAGTCGCACATATTCATATAAATAAATACATATATATAAAAATAAGTAAGAAGTCTGTAGTCTGTAGTGTACCCGACTACGATAACTCCTTTGCCAACATACACAGACACACACACTTACACATACGCACACTTCTATACGCACTTTTAGCCTATGTGCTTAATAATCTTTTTTAGCCCCTTTGCCTTTTTGTAAAAAAAGAGCAAAGCGGAGCTATTGGAAATGTGCAAAATCCAAAAGTATGTAACACATAGAAATAATCATCGGAGACCCCATAAAGTATATATATTCTGAATCAGGACGACAAGACGAGTTCATCTAGCCCTGTCCGTCTGTCTGTCTGTCCGTCTGTCCGTCTGTCCGTCTGTCCGTCTGACCGTCTGTCCGTCTGTCCGTCTGTACGTCTGTCCGTCTGTCCGTCTGTATGAACGCCTGTTTCTCAGAGACTATAAGAGCTTAGAGCAACCAAACTTGAAATCTAGATTCGTTATGTTCGTAGGTTATACGAGTTTGTTTTTGATTTTTCAATTTCCTCCCCTGACCCCCGCAAATCGAAAAAAACGATTATTAAGCACAATTTTCAACCGATCAAATTTATTTTTGGTACACATCAGAATTAGACCATTCTTGATCCATGTTGTAAGTCTGGGTAAGATTGATCAAAAATCTCGGAAGTTATAGATCATCAAAAGTGGCGTTATGGGCCCCGGGGGGGTAATGTAGTGCGCGCAAAATAAGAGCTAGAGCAACGAAATTTGGAACGTAGATTTGTTATGTTCGTACGCTATACAAGTTTGTTTTTGATATTTGAATTTCCTCCCCTGACCCCCGCAAATCGAAAAAAACGATTATAAGGTACAATTTTTAACCGATAAGATTTATTTTTCACACACATATTAAGTAGACCATTCTTCATCTACTTTGTGAGTTTCGTTAAAATTGAACGAATAAACACGGAAGTTATACAACAATAAGTACCGCGCTATAGAGCGTGGGGGGCTAAAAGGTGCGCGCAATGGCCAAGTACGTGCAGAACTGTGTGTATGTATGAGTATGTGTGTGTATGGCTGTATATGTAGGCAAAGGGGCTCTCGTAGTCGGGTACACTCGACTACAGACTTCTTACTTGTTTCGTATTGCGGTGGTCAAGGGGGACATTGGAAAATCTAAAACAAACTTGTCCAGCAAACATAATGAATGTTGATTCCAAATTTGGTCGGTTAACTGTTATAGTCTCTGAGAAACAGAAGTTCATACAGACAGACAGACAGACGGTCAGACGGACAGACAGCAGATGGGCAGGGATAGATTGACTACTCGTCCTGATAAATAATAGGATCTCAGATGATTATGTCTGCCTGTTACATACTTATCCATTTTGCAGATTTCCATTAACTCCCCTTTAGCCTTTTTTAAAGGCAAAGGAGCTATAAATGCAAATAAATTAAGCTCATGCATTGTAAAATATTCTCATTATTATTTACATTATCAACGTTAGTGATTTAATTTTGGTATATGCGCGCTTTAATTAAATAAATTACTTTGACCTTAATGCATGTCGATTAAATTAGGGTATTCACTTAACGATGATAAAACGATGAATTCAAAAAAATTTACAATTTTTATCCATATAGTATTTACACGAAAAGTCAAATGAATTATATATATAAGTAATGCTATTACAATGTAAAATAAAACTACAATCACATTTGAAAGTCAAAGGTCAATTCATCGGTTCAATAAGCACATTATATAGAATTGCTATTAAATATAATAATATATATATTATTAATAGAATTCAACATTACATTTTTACACCTTATTTGTGAGCTTTATTAACTTAATAACATATTGATTGTATTTGATTTGCAGTACCTGAAATATCTCTACAATTTTTGGCAGAGCTTAGATAGATAAACACTTAGAAATTTTCGATTGCGATTTTAAATACAAAGTGCAGTGTGGTGCAGCTTTTGCCGCTAACCGCATATGTGGGCCAACTTAGTGGCAATAAGTTAAATTAGCATAAACTTAATTATCATAAAAGTGCTGGGCCGCAGTCCTGCCAACCGGGATATGGGCAGCTAGATTCGGGCACACTCCTTGCTAAGTGTATACTCATATACATATCTGTATATATTTATATATATGTGTGTGGTTGTATGATTGTCTGCGTACTGGCATATTTCACAGCAAATCCGCACCGCATTAAAGGAAAATACGTGGCGAAATAAAAAAATATATAAAAGCAAAGCAAAACTATGAAGCCAACTAAACAGTGAAACAGAAATGCAGTGAAGCAGTTGAGCAGTTGAGCTGCCTGAGTCTGGGGATTGTGTCAATGAAGTAACGACTATGGAGTACGGGGTAAAGCATGGAGGAGGAGGCGTACGCTAAGTGACTACTGTTACACATTCCAATGTCGGAAAGGCAGCGCTGCGCTGTGCTGCGCTGGATACGATTGCCATGCAATACAGTTAGAGCGCGTCAGGCATTTTCATATGAACAAATGTTGCTGCCACTCGTACCTGGTGCATGATCCCCAGCGGCGAACAGGGAGCAAAACCAACATGAGTACACGGTGCGACAAGATAAAAGAAGAACTTGGCACACTAAATCTACCTCATGTGCGCCAAGGGATGCCGCCACAGAATTCAGTCTAGTCCCTTTTGGCCAAAGCGGCATATGAGCAATGCAAAAGCTTTTGCCTCCCATAGGTTTTAGATTTGTACTTGGTCTTGCGTATAGTTTCCGTAACCGGCTTAAACATGGCTGTCCTGCTTCCTGGCATACAACTATGCAAAATAATGCAATCAGATTTTTACTATCCGCTGCGTTTAGTTAGACAAATGTATATAAAAACAAGTAAGAAGTCTGTAGTCGAGTGTACCCGACTACGAGAGCCCCTTTGCCTACATATACAGCCATACACACACATACTCATACATACACACAGTTCTGCACGTACTTAGCCATTGCGCGCACCTTTTAGCCCCCCACGCTCTATATCGCGGTACATAATGTTGTATAACTTTCGTGTTTATTGTTCAAATCTAACGAAATTCACAACGTAGATGGAGAATGGTCTACTTAATATGTGTGCGTAAAAGAAATTTGATCGGTTAAAAATTGTATCTTAAAATCGATTTTTTCAAATTGCGGGGGTCAGGGAAGGAAATTGAAAAATCTAAAACAAACTCGTATAGCGAACAAACATAACAAATTTACGTTTCAAATTTCGTTGCTCTAGCTCTTATTTTGCGCGCACTACTATGCCCCCCCGGGGCCCAAAACGCCACTTTTGCTGATCTATAACTTCCGAGATTTTTGACCAATCTTACCCAGATTCACAACATCGATCAAGAATCGCATAATTATGATGTGTGCCAAAAATAAATTTGATCGGTTGAAAATTGTGCTTAATAATCGTTTTTTTTTCAAATTGCGGGGGTCAGGGAGGGAAATTGAAAAATCCAATAGAAACTCGTATAGCGTACGAACATAACAAATCTACGTTCCAAATTTCGTTGCTCTAGCTCTTATAGTCTCTGAGAAACAGGCGTTCATACGGACGGGGAGACGGACGGACGGACAGACAGACGGACAGGGCTAGATGAACTCGTCTTGTCGTCCTGATTCAGAATATACATATATACTTTATGGGGTCTCCGATGATTATTTCTATGTGTTACATACTTTTGGATTTTGCATATTTCCAATAGCTCCGCTTTGCTCTTTTTTTTACAAAAAGGCAAAGGGGCTAATAAACTGCAATCTGTGCACACATTTCACTTCGATCTTTATTCTGGGATTTTAAATTAGTGTTTAGGCTAAAAGTCAGTTACCAGCAAAAGTCACTTACTATTAACTTCCAGTAATTCAACAGCCACAACAATAAAACCAAAATAAGCTCAGCTTAAGACAAACGAATCTACCAAACGATCGTTCGGCTTCAAAAGTTATGGAGTTTGAGTTAATACTGAAGTTGAGGCATGAGTAAATAATTTATTAATTTCATGATAAGTGAAATATAGTATAATATACTCTTGATAGACTTATAGTAGCAGAGATGTACTGTCATATTAAACATAATGAACAGAGAATGTTTAACAGCCTCAACAATGAATTTTGAATCTGTTTGTTAACAGAAGATTAACAGCTGCAGACTTATCTTCTGTTATAACAGAGACGTGTATTCATAGAAAAATCTAGTGAAAACTATTATTATAAGTAACATATCAAAAATACTGTTAGATTAATTTAAAGTCTATATATTAACACACTTATTTCAAGCTGTTCATCTGTTACTTATATACTTTGTTATTTAAGAAAACCATCAAATATATTTCAATAATATATAATTAGTAACATGAATTTCTTATAAAAGAACCTGAAAGCATATCATTAAAGCAAACTTGTGCAGCAATTTTATCTGTGAAATACATAAAAACTGCAAGTTAATTTCAGACTATTGTACACTTTATGTGGTGCAATTTAAAAGGCAGCTGCATTTGGCTAGCAGCAAGATAATAATAACAACAACAACAATACTTTTGCAAGGCAATAAATTGAACAAGCACCCACCTACTTTAAAAGCATTTGCCAACCTGCATGCCAACACCAGTCTGCCAACCAACATCCAGCCAGACAACATCCAACGCCAAGCAGTCCAATAGACCAGCAGTAGCACTCAGTACACGAGGTTGCTAAAAAGATACCGGAAATGTAACAGGAAACAAAATGACTTAATGGCCACGATTGCCACGCAATGGCAACAGCCTCAGTGTCCATGCTGCATGCCCCAGGCTCTTGACTCCATTGCCATCTCCATTCATTGCATTCAGCGAGGTCAGCATAAAAACATAAAAGGATAGTTTGGTCAGCATTCAAGCGCTGAATCTACAGATTCATAGCTGGCGTAAAGTGTGGACAAGAAGTTAAAATTCTATGTCCTTAACATTAACCGGTTTATGAGAAGAACAATATATTTTCCTTTTTATAAAATAACTTAAATCCAACTTAATAAAAAATTCAAAAAAATATTAATATTTAAAATAATTCTATAATAATTCTATAGAAAACTATTAATTAATATCTATTAGTTAATGCATGCCGTAATTAATGAAGTGTCACAGGACAACTTAGCGTTAAGAACTCGGATAATATTTTTAAAATTAGCTCAAAGCAATCCTAAATATGGGTACGGCTATAATAAATATTATTTGATAACATCTCAAAATCAATTCCATAATTAAATAGTAGTGTAAAACATCGTAACATATATAAATTGATCTGATATATGTAGGATAATTATACGAAGAACCAAATATAAATTCAAGTGTGTACCGAATATTGTTGAGACCACACACAAGATCCCTATTCCACGATATAACGAACAAGGAGCTTCAATATTTAGGGATCATCTGAAATCTGAAAAAATAAATAAATGTGTAATAACAAGAAATAAACAGCCATACACACTCATAGAAACAGTTCTACATGCCCTTTAAGACATTTTGCGCGCTTTTTAGCCCCCGCTCTCCATTACGCGAACTTTGTGATAATAAGACAAAACTAATGATAGACAAGCATATGCTTACTACACATGGTTAGATGTAGTAAATGCATATATATATATATATATATATATATATATATTTATATAAATGGAAGCAAATGTTACATTCTTTTGCAACAGAACATATTTCTAATTAAATTAATTAACCAAAGCGAAATTGTAGCGTATGCAAGCCAATTAGTGGAAAATGTAAATTAAATGTCTGGCCTAGAGTGGCTAGTAGACCGCAGGGAATCAGGCGGCAAAAAGAAAGTACGTAGTCCAGACACAACACCCACCATCTCACCAGCCAACAATTCCACCATATTAGGAGTATATACTATATTCAACATACAGAATATTGTCCTCTAATGTCCATCGCCTTTTTGTTCGCTACTCTGCAATAATTGCGTTTCGACATGTAAGCTTTTGTTTAACAGTTGTCCTTGTCTGTCCGGCTACGTGTATGTGCGTTTATCGGTGTATGTATGAGTCTGAGAAAGTTAATGACAACTAAACAAATGACAGACGAATAAAATGATTTTGCTGCATGCCGCTCAAGGCTACATAAAAATACAGCCATAACATTCCAATTCCATTCATATTATAGTCCTAAGACAAACACAGTACTTATGCTTATTTCTTATCTGTTTTCCATATACGCACATTTACTGCAGCTAAATAAATTTTAATTTTAACTCTAATTTTATTTGATATTAAATATTTAAAATTTAGTTTAAATTGTTTTTAATGTGTACCATATGGATTTGGTCGACTATTGTGGTCGTCAGGCATTAAATAAATAAATAAATAAAGTAGCGATATATTTATTTATTTATTTTTTTTTTCTTTATTTTTTTATTTCTTAATTTCTTTTATTTATTTATCTATTTTTATAATAAACAAATTCAATAGTCATAATCAATAATAAATAGCTATTCTATAAAAATGTTTAATATGTAAGTACCTTATAAATTATAATAATAATATTAAAAGTAATTACTGTCACTACATTATAAGTCGCAAATATGTAACAGTAACATGTAAATATAAGAATTTAGCTACCTAAATTAAATGAATTTAAAAAAAATAAAAAAAATCTATAAATGTATTTATTTGTTTATTTATTTATTTAATATATATGAATATGATTCTATATTTATTTATTTATTATATAAAATTTTATTTGTGTATTTATTTATTTATATAACATAAAATTCGAATAGGTGAGCAAATTCATTTTGAAGAAAATGAAATATTTAGGGATAGATAAATGCAGTTACCTTAACTGTAAATTAAAACAAGTAAGAAGTCTGTAGTCGAGTGTACCCGACTACGAGAGCCCCTTCCGTGGAACATATACACCCATACACAACGATACATACACACAGTTCTCTACGCAAATCAACCATTGCGCGCACCTTTAGCTCCCACGCTCTATATCGCGGTAGTTAATGTTGTATAACTTCCGTGTTTATTGTTCAATTTTAATGAAATTCACAACGTAGATGAAGAATTAAAAAAAAAAAAAAAAAAAAAAAAAAAAAAGTATCGGTTAAAAATTGTACCTTATAAAAATACATTTTTTCAGCGGTTAGTGGGGAGGAAATTCGAAAAATCAACAAACTTGTATAGCGTACAAACATAACAAATTTTCGTTCCAAATATCGTTGCTCTAGCTCTTATTTTGCGCGCACTACTATACCCCCCCGGGGCCCATAACGCCACTTTTGATGATGTATAACTTCCGAGATTTTTGATCAATCTTATCCAGATTCAGAATATGGATCAAGAGCGGTCTAATTATGATGTGTGCCAAAAATAGATTTGATCGGTTGAAAATTGTGCTAAATAATCGAGTTTTTCGAATTGCGGGGGTCAGGGGAGGAAATTGAAAAATCTAAAACAAACTCTACAGCGTACCAACATAAGGAATCTAGATTTCAAGTTTGGTTGCTCTAGCTCTTATAGTCTCTGAGAAACAGGCGTTCATACAGAAAAAAAAAAAAAAAAAAAAAAAAAAAAAACTAGATCAACTCGTCTTGTCGTCCTGATTCAGAATATATATACTTTATGGGGTCTCCGAGGATTATTTCTATGTGTTACATACTTTTGGATTTTGCATATTTCCAATAGCTCCGCTTCCGCTCTTTTTCTCAGAAAACGGCTAAAAACCAGGGCTGGAAATATTCAACATTTATTTACCAGCTTAATTAAAGATTTTCCGTTATTAAGCAAATGTAAATAAATGTTGAATACCAGCCCTGGTTTTTAGCCCCTTTGCCTTTTTGTAAAAAAAGAGCAAAGCGGAGCTATTGGAAATATGCAAAATCCAAAAGTATGTAACACATAGAAATAATCCTCGGAGACCCCATAAAGTATATATATTCTGAATCAGGACGACAAGACGAGTTGATCTAGTCCCTGTCCGTCTGTATCGTCCGTCCGTCCGTCTGTATGAACGCCTGTTTCTCAGAGACTATAAGAGCTAGAGCAACCAAACTTGAAATCTAGATTCCTTATGTTCGTACGCTGTACAAGTTTGTTTTAGATTTTTCAATTTCCTCCCCTGACCCCCGCAATTCGAAAAACTCGATTATTTAGCACAATTTTCAACCGATCAAATCTATTTTTGGCACACATCATAATTAGACCGCTCTTGATCCATATTCTGAATCTGGATAAGATTGATCAAAAATCTCGGAAGTTATACATCATCAAAAGTGGCGTTATGGGCCCCGGGGGGGTATAGTAGTGCGCGCAAAATAAGAGCTAGAGCAACGATATTTGGAACGAAAATTTGTTATGTTTGTACGCTATACAAGTTTGTTTTAGATTTTCGAATTTCCTCCCCTGACCCCCGCAATTTGAAAAAATCGATTATAAGGTACAATTTTTAACCGATCAAATTTCTTTTCGCACACATATTAAGTAGACAATTCTTCATCTACGTTGTGAATTTCATTAAAATTGAACAATAAACACGGAAGTTATACAACATTAACTACCGCGATATAGAGCGTGGGGGGCTAAAAGGTGCGCGCAATGGCTAAGTACGTGCAGAACTGTGTGTATGTATGAGTATGTGTGTGTATGGGTGTATATGTAGGCAAAAGGGGCTCTCGTAGTCGGGTACACTCGACTACAGACTTCTTACTTGTTTTAATTTACAGTTAAGGTAACTGCATTTATCTATCCCTAAATATTTCATTTTCTTCAAAATGAATTTGCTCACCTATTCGAATTTTATGTTATATAAATAAATAAATACACAAATAAAATTTTATATAATAAATAAATAAATATAGAATCATATTCATATATATTAAATAAATAAATAAACAAATAAATACATTTATAGATTTTTTTTATTTTTTTTAAATTCATTTAATTTAGGTAGCTAAATTCTTATATTTACATGTTACTGTTACATATTTGCGACTTATAATGTAGTGACAGTAATTACTTTTAATATTATTATTATAATTTATAAGGTACTTACATATTAAACATTTTTATAGAATAGCTATTTATTATTGATTATGACTATTGAATTTGTTTATTATAAAAATAGATAAATAAATAAAAGAAATTAAGAAATAAAAAAATAAAGAAAAAAAAAATAAATAAATAAATATATCGCTACTTTATTTATTTATTTATTTAATGCCGACTACCAGCAGTCGACCAAAAGTTGTTCGGTATGGTACACATTAAAAACAATTTAAACTAAATTTTAAATATTTAATATCAAATAAAATTAGAGTTAAAATTAAAATTTATTTAATGCAGTAAATGTGCGTATATGGAAAAAGATAAGAAATAAGCATAAGTATGTGTTTGTCTTAGGACTATAATATGAATGGAATTGGAATGTTATGGCTGTATTTTTATGTAGCCTTGAGCGGCATGCAGCAAAATCATTTTATTCGTCTGTCATTTGTTTAGTTGTCATTAACTTTCTCAGACTCATACATACACCGATAAACGCACATACACGTAGCCGGACAGACAAGGACAACTGTTAAACAAAAGCTTACATGTCGAAACGCAATTATTGCAGAGTAGCGAACAAAAAGGCGATGGACATTAGAGGACAATATTCTGTATGTTGAATATAGTATATACTCCTAATATGGTGGAATTGTTGGCTGGTGAGATGGTGGGTGTTGTGTCTGGACTACGTACTTTCTTTTTGCCGCCTGATTCCCTGCGGTCTACTAGCCACTCTAGGCCAGACATTTAATTTACATTTTCCACTAATTGGCTTGCATACGCTACAATTTCGCTTTGGTTAATTAATTTAATTAGAAATATGTTCTGTTGCAAAAGAATGTAACATTTGCTTCCATTTATATAAATATATATATATATATATATATATATATATATATATATGCATTTACTACATCTAACCATGTGTAGTAAGCATATGCTTGTCTATCATTAGTTTTGTCTTATTATCACAAAGTTCGCGTAATGGAGAGCGGGGGGCTAAAAAGCGCGCAAAACGTCTTAAAGTGCATGTAGAACTGTTTCTATGAGTGTGTATGGCTGTTTATTTCTTGTTATTACACATTTATTTATTTTTTCAGATTTCAGATGATCCCTAAATATTGAAGCTCCTTGTTCGTTATATCGTGGAATAGGGATCTTGTGTGTGGTCTCAACAATATTCGGTACACACTTGAATTTATATTTGGTTCTTCGTATAATTATCCTACATATATCAGATCAATTTATATATGTTACGATGTTTTACACTACTATTTAATTGTGGAATTGATTTTGAGAGGTTATCAAATAATATTTATTATAGCCGTACCCATATTTAGGATTGCTTTGAGCTAATTTTAAAAATATTATCCGAGTTCTTAACGCTAAGTTGTCCTGTGACACTTCATTAATTACGGCATGCATTAACTAATAGATATTAATTAATAGTTTTCTATAGAATTATTATAGAATTATTTTAAATATTAATATTTTTTTGAATTTTTTATTAAGTTGGATTTAAGTTATTTTATAAAAAGGAAAATATATTGTTCTTCTCATAAACCGGTTAATGTTAAGGACATAGAATTTTAACTTCTTGTCCACACTTTACGCCAGCTATGAATCTGTAGATTCAGCGCTTGAATGCTGACCAAACTATCCTTTTATGTTTTTATGCTGACCTCGCTGAATGCAATGAATGGAGATGGCAATGGAGTCAAGAGCCTGGGGCATGCAGCATGGACACTGAGGCTGTTGCCATTGCGTGGCAATCGTGGCCATTAAGTCATTTTGTTTCCTGTTACATTTCCGGTATCTTTTTAGCAACCTCGTGTACTGAGTGCTACTGCTGGTCTATTGGACTGCTTGGCGTTGGATGTTGTCTGGCTGGATGTTGGTTGGCAGACTGGTGTTGGCATGCAGGTTGGCAAATGCTTTTAAAGTAGGTGGGTGCTTGTTCAATTTATTGCCTTGCAAAAGTATTGTTGTTGTTGTTATTATTATCTTGCTGCTAGCCAAATGCAGCTGCCTTTTAAATTGCACCACATAAAGTGTACAATAGTCTGAAATTAACTTGCAGTTTTTATGTATTTCACAGATAAAATTGCTGCACAAGTTTGCTTTAATGATATGCTTTCAGGTTCTTTTATAAGAAATTCATGTTACTAATTATATATTATTGAAATATATTTGATGGTTTTCTTAAATAACAAAGTATATAAGTAACAGATGAACAGCTTGAAATAAGTGTGTTAATATATAGACTTTAAATTAATCTAACAGTATTTTTGATATGTTACTTATAATAATAGTTTTCACTAGATTTTTCTATGAATACACGTCTCTGTTATAACAGAAGATAAGTCTGCAGCTGTTAATCTTCTGTTAACAAACAGATTCAAAATTCATTGTTGAGGCTGTTAAACATTCTCTGTTCATTATGTTTAATATGACAGTACATCTCTGCTACTATAAGTCTATCAAGAGTATATTATACTATATTTCACTTATCATGAAATTAATAAATTATTTACTCATGCCTCAACTTCAGTATTAACTCAAACTCCATAACTTTTGAAGCCGAACGATCGTTTGGTAGATTCGTTTGTCTTAAGCTGAGCTTATTTTGGTTTTATTGTTGTGGCTGTTGAATTACTGGAAGTTAATAGTAAGTGACTTTTGCTGGTAACTGACTTTTAGCCTAAACACTAATTTAAAATCCCAGAATAAAGATCGAAGTGAAATGTGTGCACAGATTGCAGTTTATTAGCCCCTTTGCCTTTTTGTAAAAAAAGAGCAAAGCGGAGCTATTGGAAATATGCAAAATCCAAAAGTATGTAACACATAGAAATAATCATCGGAGACCCCATAAAGTATATATGTATATTCTGAATCAGGACGACAAGACGAGTTCATCTAGCCCTGTCCGTCTGTCTGTCCGTCCGTCCGTCCGTCCGTATGAACGCCTGTTTCTCAGAGACTATAAGAGCTAGAGCAACGAAATTTGGAACGTAGATTTGTTATGTTCGTACGCTATACGAGTTTCTATTGGATTTTTCAATTTCCCCCCCTGACCCCCGCAATTTGAAAAAAAAACGATTATTAAGCACAATTTTCAACCGATCAAATTTATTTTTGGCACACATCATAATTATGACCATTCTTGATCGATGTTGTGAATCTGGGTAAGATTGATCAAAAATCTCGGAAGTTATAGATCAGCAAAAGTGGCGTTATGGGCCCCGGGGGGGTATAGTAGTGCGCGCAAAATAAGAGCTAGAGCAACGAAATTTGGAACGTAAATTTGTTATGTTTGTTCGCTATACGAGTTTGTTTTAGATTTTTCAATTTCCTTCCCTGACCCCCGCAATTTGAAAAAATCGATTTTAAGATACAATTTTTAACCGATCAAATTTCTTTTACGCACACATATTAAGTAGACCATTCTCCATCTACGTTGTGAATTTCGTTAGATTTGAACAATAAACACGAAAGTTATACAACATTATGTACCGCGATATAGAGCGTGGGGGGCTAAAAGGTGCGCGCAATGGCTAAGTACGTGCAGAACTGTGTGTATGTATGAGTATGTGTGTGTATGGCTGTATATGTAGGCAAAGGGGCTCTCGTAGTCGGGTACACTCGACTACAGACTTCTTACTTGTTTTTATATACATTTGTCTAACTAAACGCAGCGGATAGTAAAAATCTGATTGCATTATTTTGCATAGTTGTATGCCAGGAAGCAGGACAGCCATGTTTAAGCCGGTTACGGAAACTATACGCAAGACCAAGTACAAATCTAAAACCTATGGGAGGCAAAAGCTTTTGCATTGCTCATATGCCGCTTTGGCCAAAAGGGACTAGACTGAATTCTGTGGCGGCATCCCTTGGCGCACATGAGGTAGATTTAGTGTGCCAAGTTCTTCTTTTATCTTGTCGCACCGTGTACTCATGTTGGTTTTGCTCCCTGTTCGCCGCTGGGGATCATGCACCAGGTACGAGTGGCAGCAACATTTGTTCATATGAAAATGCCTGACGCGCTCTAACTGTATTGCATGGCAATCGTATCCAGCGCAGCACAGCGCAGCGCTGCCTTTCCGACATTGGAATGTGTAACAGTAGTCACTTAGCGTACGCCTCCTCCTCCATGCTTTACCCCGTACTCCATAGTCGTTACTTCATTGACACAATCCCCAGACTCAGGCAGCTCAACTGCTCAACTGCTTCACTGCATTTCTGTTTCACTGTTTAGTTGGCTTCATAGTTTTGCTTTGCTTTTATATATTTTTTTATTTCGCCACGTATTTTCCTTTAATGCGGTGCGGATTTGCTGTGAAATATGCCAGTACGCAGACAATCATACAGCCACACACATATATATAAATATATACAGATATGTATATGAGTATACACTTAGCAAGGAGTGTGCCCGAATCTAGCTGCCCATATCCCGGTTGGCAGGACTGCGGCCCAGCACTTTTATGCTAATTAAGTTTATGCTAATTTAACTTATTGCCACTAAGTTGGCCCACATATGCGGTTAGCGGCAAAAGCTGCACCACACTGCACTTTGTATTTATAATCGCAATCGAAAATTTCTAAGTGTTTATCTATCTAAGCTCTGCCAAAAATTGTAGAGATATTTCAGGTACTGCAAATCAAATACAATCAATATGTTATTAAGTTAATAAAGCTCACAAATAAGGTGTAAAAATGTAATGTTGAATTCTATTAATAATATATATATTATTATATTTAATACCAATTCTATATAATGTGCTTATTGAACCGATGAATTGACCTTTGACTTTCAAATGTGATTGTAGTTTTATTTTACATTATAATAGCATTACTTATATATATAATTCATTTGACTTTTCGTGTAAATACTATGTGGATAAAAATTGTAAATTTTTTTGAATTCATCGTTTTATCATCGTTAAGTGAATACCCTAATTTAATCGACATGCATTAAGGTCAAAGTAATTTATTTAATTAAAGCGCGCATATACCAAAATTAAATCACTAACGTTGATAATGTAAATAATAATGAGAATATTTTACAATGCATGAGCTTAATTTATTTGCATTTATAGCTCCTTTGCCTTTAAAAAAGGCTAAAGGGGAGTTAATGGAAATCTGCAAAATGGATAAGTATGTAACAGGCAGACATAATCATCTGAGATCCTATTATTTATCAGGACGAGTAGTCAATCTATCCCTGCCCATCTGCTGTCTGTCCGTCTGACCGTCTGTCTGTCTGTCTGTATGAACTTCTGTTTCTCAGAGACTATAACAGTTAACCGACCAAATTTGGAATCAACATTCATTATGTTTGCTGGACAAGTTTGTTTTAGATTTTCCAATGTCCCCCTTGACCACCGCAATACGAAACAAGTAAGAAGTCTGTAGTCGAGTGTACCCGACTACGAGAGCCCCTTTGCCTACATATACAGCCATACACACACATACTCATACATACACACAGTTCTGCACGTACTTAGCCATTGCGCGCACCTTTTAACCCCCCACGCTCTATATCGCGGTACTTAATGTTGTATAACTTCCGTGTTTATTCGTTCGATTTTAACGAAACTCACAAAGTAGATGAAGAATGGTCTACTTAATATGTGTGTGAAAAATAAATCTTATCGGTTAAAAATAGTACCTTATAATCGTTTTTTTCGATTTGCGGGGGTCAGGGGAGGAAATTCAAATATCAAAAACAAACTTGTATAGCGTACGAACATAACAAATCTACGTTCCAAATTTCGTTGCTCTAGCTCTTATTTTGCGCGCACTACATTACCCCCCCGGGGCCCATAACGCCACTTTTGATGATCTATAACTTCCGAGATTTTTGATCAATCTTACCCAGACTTACAACATGATCAAGAATGGTCTAATTCTGATGTGTACCAAAAATAAATTTGATCGGTTGAAAATTGTGCTTAATAATCGTTTTTTTCGATTTGCGGGGGTCAGGGGAGGAAATTGAAAAATCAAAAACAAACTCGTATAACCTACGAACATAACGAATCTAGATTTCAAGTTTGGTTGCTCTAAGCTCTTATAGTCTCTGAGAAACAGGCGTTCATACAGACGGACAGACGGACAGACGAGAGAGGACGGACAGACGGACAGACGGTCAGAACGGACACACGGACAGACGGACAGACACAGACAGACAGAGGAGGGCTAGATGAACTCGTCTTGTCGTCCTGATTCAGAATATATATACTTTATGGGGTCTCCGATGATTATTTCTATGTGTTACATACTTTTGGATTTTGCACATTTCCAATAGCTCCGCTTTGCTCTTTTTTTACAAAAAGGCAAAGGGGCTAAAAAGATTATTAAGCACATAGGCTAAAAGTGCGTATAGAAGTGTGCGTATGTGTAAGTGTGTGTGTCTGTGTATGTTGGCAAAGGAGTTATCGTAGTCGGGTACACTACAGACTACAGACTTCTTACTTATTTTTATATATATGTATTTATTTATATGAATATGTGCGACTTATATGGTAAACACATTATTCTTCTGGGTTTTTCTTCTTTCAATTTGATTTTTGTGTATGCAAATTGCATTTAAAGCAATAAATCAGTTTTAATCAGAACAAAACTCTTTTCAGCCATACGGCAACTCTACGCTGTGCGGCTCATAATAGATTTTTATATGTATTTATATGTGTGCACACTGTACAGTATGTGTGTTTATATTTATGAATATGCTCGTTTGGCTGGTTTTGCTGCTGCATTCGATTTTAACCAAATGTTAAGAAAAACTCTACATATCAATGACCTTCATTAAAAAGTTTGTGTGTGCTTTGCTTATTATCGAATTCTGTTCATTAAATTACATAAATCAGTAATTATGCACAATAATTGTACAGCTTGTCCAACACTTTGATATTAAATTAAGTTCTTTGTAAAAGGAGTCTATAAGTGTGTCCATTTGTTTTAAGGCTCGAACTTTAAGTTTATTTAAGAAATTAAATATTACCTTTTTGATATATATATACCTTCCTTATTAAAAGCGGGCCAACTATACTTAATTGAAACCATAATTTTCGGTCAAATAATGACTGTGTACAAATGTTTGGCCATGCCAAATTATTTGGTACATTTTAAATTTGTTGGGTATGCACTTACACAAACACATGATACACACTCACATAAACACACACAAGATATAACTGTTATTTTTTCGTTGGCATCGAATACTGAAAAAGTTAAAGTTAATTGGATGCAATTATTTTGACATGCCAATTGTCCTGTAGCCCAAACCTGGACCCAGTTTAATCTGTACCTTTACATCCTGGCAATGCGCCAGTACCAAATGGTAGGCGCTATATATAGAAGTTAACCCAATTAGTGGCATATCAGTTGTTATTTTGTGAATTTGGAATTTTGAATTTTGCTCAAAGCATCGAAAGACGCAGTAATAATATTTTTGATAAAAATTTAATTCAAAATTAAAAAAAATATTTTGATTTGCATATCGAGATGTTAATTATAACGTGAATTGTTATCCTCTATAAAGCACTCAATTGCACCTACTACGCACAAATTAAAACCTTTAAGTTCTAAATGAAAAGTTGTAATTGTGAACTATATATTTGATTATATGGCTATTTTCATTGTATAAATAAAGGCATACATTCAGACCCTCTCTCTCTCTTTAAGCGTTCTGTAATTTTATTAGCCGTTTGCCTTTAAAAAGTCTAAAGGGGAGCAAATGGAAATGTGCAAAATCGAAAAGTATGTAACAGGTAAAAATAATCTTCTGAGAAAAAGTAAAGTATATATATTTTTGATCAGGACGATTAGCTGAGTCGATATAGCCATGTCCATCTGATCGTCTGTATGGACGCCGGTTTCTCACAGACTATAAGAGCTAGAGCACCGAAAATATAAATTTTCAACCGATCAAATTTGTTTTTGACACACATCATATTTAGACCATTGAACAATGTTGTAAATCTCGTTAAGATTGAACAAGAAAAACGGAAGTAATACAACATTAAGTATCCTTCTATAGAGCGATGGGGGCAAATAGGCGCGCGCAATGGCTAAAGTGGCGAAAACTTAAAACTACTCCCCGTTCGCTCCCAATGTACTGAACCGATAGGTATGTCTTCACGAGGTAGAGATGATATGAAAGCCTCGTCTAGAACTCGTCTAGAACTCGTCTAGAACTCGTCTAGAGTCTGAAGTTTAATCTGCGTTGTCTTTCAGCGTGACGCAGCGACTTGATGATTACTGCACAAGTATGGCTAAAGTGTGTGTTGTAATGTGTGTATATTTGTGTGTATGTGGCTTTAAACAGGCAGGGGTTCTCGTTGTCGGGTACTAGTCGGGGTAGATTACTTTCAGGATGTATTCCCATATAAATATTCGATGTGAATAATGCAATGCGTGCCTATACTAGACAAAAATAATAAAGTCACCTGAGAACATATATGGAAATCATTAATCATTACAAATTGCAGCGAATTTAGCATACATGTGTGTGTATGTGTGTGCCATAATTGCTCAATACAACATGAACATGTATAAATGATATTCTTCACGCAATTAAAATCACATATTTGAGTAGAAAAACAAACTCACTCACAATTGAGTTCATTGATAAAGAGAATGCAATCCATTTCAAGATTGGAGTGAGTGGTTCTCTTGGTAGGACTGTGAGCTACACACTGAGTGTATTTGTTGTTTGAGTAAGAGAACCTGTTTCTGAGTGTAATTCTTTTAAGGTTTAAAAACTGCTCAATGTCATTTCTCTTTAATGTAAAATTATGCTATAATCATAATGGTTATTTGAACTTTAACCTTTCACTTTAGGGTATTATTAGTTAATATGAGAAATATTCTTTTATTATAAATAGATTTTTAAAAAGTATAATTTAGTAATATATTTATTTATTTTAGCTTAGTTTTGAATCATTAGCAATTGTTAACAACACTTCTAGGATAATATAAATATATCATTTATAATCAGATACAAATTTGAGTCTTTCTTTCTATTCTCTTTGTTTAAATATAAGAAAAATAATTAAATATTTAAAAAATTTATTAGTATATATTATTAATATATATTCATATTCAGTATAAATATATATATTCATTAAATAGATAAATGGGTAAAAAAATAGAGAAACGTGATAGAAAGTGAAGAGTTGAAACTGGCAGCACGACAGTTCGATGCCTGGAAAAATCGTGTGACTTTTCTATAAATTAATGCAAAAATACACAAAAATAAAATTGCATCTCTGTTCTTAAAGGCATATAAGGCTCAATACTTATGCATATGTTCTGTAAAGTTGGGATATGTGTGGAGATTTTTTGCAATAACGTTGCTGTTAAGCGAAACTTAAATCGATCATCAATAATTGAACAATCAACATATCACAGTTGGACTGGCAATTAGGGATTGGTATTAAATGATCAATGCACTAATGTATGATGCACTCTAATTTTTGCAGTCCACTAACAGATCTCAAAGGAACTGCAATCCAACAGACCGATACGAAAACAAACAAAAACATAATTAAAGCCATAAATACATTTGAAATTGTGCAATGGCCACCCCCAAATGGCCAGTGATGAGCTTCTCCTGCTCCTGCTCCTTCTCCTTTACAGCTTCTCCCGTCACTCTCCCATCAGCCACACCAGCACATATGGCATATCCTTGCTGTGCGTTCTGGGTCGAAGAGCGTTGACTGATGGGAACGGTAACGGCAATGGCAGCTTTCAATCAGAACAAAAAAACAACACTTGTACGTACGTATGTTACAGGGAGTAGCCGAAGGAAACTGGGACTGCAAACAGAGTTAATACAGATATCAGAGAGAGAGAAGAGAGATATCAGAACAGGAGAGCCATACTGAAGTATCGATATAATGCTGACCATTCCGGGTGAATCACGACAACAAGAAAAATTAAGTGAAAGCGGCATTGAAATGTGCCAAGCACTCAATGGACAAGTGCATGACCCCTAATGCAGTCTCGAGTTAAATGCGATTCACATAAGCCCACACACACACACACACACACAGACAAACACACATCCATGGATGAACGCACACACAAGGCAAACTTACTGACAATGCAATAATCGTAATATACAATTGTACAAATACACACACACACACTAGCAGACACAGAGAAAATTAATTTTTGTTTTTAAATAATAGGCTTATAAAATAATTAAACGCAAACGGCTTAATTTTTACCATGGCTTCTGCATAGCTCAGAGTAGAGGTAGCGGAAGAGGGCGTGGTTGTTCATGCAACTGCGACTGTGAGTGCGGTTAACTTTGGATTGCCGTAAAAAGTAAAAAAATAATTGTGAAATTTATGATTTTTGTTTTTGCATAATCATTTTTATTTTTAAATTGCAGAAAAGGCAACAACCACAACAACAAAATAACTTAAATTGCAACAACAACTGCAAATAAACCTGCTGGCAATTAATTGTTAAAAATCAATTTACAAAATGCATTTGGTTAATTCATTTATTTGGTAGCACGCCCAATTTTTTTATTCAGATTTACCTTATTTACTTTTTCCCTCTGGCTTTAAAAAGTGAAAAAAAAACCAAAAATTTGTTGGGTATTTAAATTCTGTTGCAATGCATCCATTAAATTGAAGCAATTAATTTTGAATTGATTTATACCATTTCTTTTACTAGTTGACCTTCCATCCCTCACTAATCGTCGTACTATGCTTGGAGTTATGTTCCTTCATAAATTACTTTTACGATTAGTAGATTCCAGTATTTTTAGCCCCTTTGCCTTTTTGTAAAAAAAGAGCAAAGCGGAGCTATTGGAAATGTGCAAAATCCAAAAGTATGTAACACATAGAAATAATCATCGGAGACCCCATAAAGTATATATATTCTGAATCAGGACGACAAGACGAGTTCATCTAGCCCTGTCCGTCTGTCTGTCTGTCCGTCTGTCCGTCTGTCCGTCTGACCGTCTGTCCGTCTGTCCGTCTGTCCGTCTGTATGAACGCCTGTTTCTCAGAGACTATAAGAGCTAGAGCAACCAAACTTGAAATCTAGATTCGTTATGTTCGTAGGTTATACGAGTTTGTTTTTGATTTTTGAATTTCCTCCCCTGACCCCCGCAAATCGAAAAAAACGATTATTAAGCATAATTTTCAACCGATCAAATTTTTGGTACACATCATAATTAGACCATTCTTGATCGATGTTGTAAGTCTGGGTAAGATTGATCAAAAATCTCGGAAGTTATAGATCATCAAAAGTGGCGTTATGGGCCCCGGGGGGTTAATGTAGTGCGCGCAAAATAAGAGCTAGAGCAACGAAATTTGGAACGTTGATTTGTCATGTTCGTACGCTATACGAGTTTGTTTTTGATTTTTAAATTTCCTCCCCTGACCCCCGTAAATCGAAAAAAACGATTATAAGGTACAATTTTTAACCGATAAGATTTCTTTTTGGCACACATATTAAGTAGACCATTCTTCATCTAAGTTGTGAGTTTCGTTAAAATTGAACGAAAAACACGGAAGTTATACAACAATAAGTACCGCGCTATAGAGCGTGGGGGCTAAAAGGCGCGCCCAATGGCCAAGTACGTGCAGAACTGTGTGTATGTATGAGTATGTGTGTGTATGGCTGTATATGTAGGCAAAGGGGCTGTCGTAGTCGGGTACACTCGACTACAGACTTCTTACTTGTTTTATTTCACGAAACTTTAATCCAATCTCCTTTAACACGTGTACTACTAATTACTCATTGCATGAACCTTTCAGGGTACTTTGCTCTGAATATAACAAACTCTACAGAGTCATCAGTGCGGAATCACCCTTAGAAGCTAACAAAAATCTAATTCTTTAATTTTTAACGAACAATATCTAACACTTTTACTAAT
This sequence comes from Zygothrica quintamaculata, assembly GCA_037044455.1. Lineage (NCBI taxonomy): Eukaryota > Metazoa > Arthropoda > Insecta > Diptera > Drosophilidae > Zygothrica > Zygothrica quintamaculata. The sequence continues at coordinate 397 of JBAMBS010001012.1, read as the reverse complement.
ATTGATGAGGGTTATTCTGGGTTTTCCCAATTCTATGCAAAAAATGTTGGATCATTTTCACTTAAATTTTCAATCCTCCCAGTTAAGATTTAATTTTATTTTAAATTTAATTTAACTTTTATACTTTATATTTAAAATAAATTAATTTAATTTGTTTTAATTTGTACCAAACTGAAAAATTTTTGGTTGACTGTTCATAGTTAACATTAAATAAATAAATAAATAAATTAGACTGCAATATTGCACTGCTAAACTAAATTGAGTGGGAATCTATATAGCTGCAAAATTGACTTGGATTATTAATGGAATAAATCACAACAAATTTGAAAACTTATAGGTGTTTCGAGAAGCAACATTAAGCCACTAGATTCCGCTTTTATTTATGTACTTCAAGAGT